>JAPFFP010000094.1:10750741-10767069 GCA_026153255.1 Solanum medicagineum | reverse complement strand
CACATTGGGAAGCCTTAAGATAGTTCCCAGGAAATGCTTCATAATATCTGACAAAGGAAATTTATTTTCATGAGATTTGAGTCATCCAGCTTATGAAAGATCAAAGAATTCATCGTTCAAAATTCCAAGGTACCAAAAAGTAAAAACAACAGACTTCTTTATAAGAAACAACTGCTACTACAGATGAGATAACAGGAGAAAGAAATAGTCTTCTTTTCCTCTATCATACTCGAGCTTTGTAAATGGATGGATGGATGAAGATGCGCGCCCCAATAGACTCGAGCTCTTGCTCTGCCTATCCTCCTACTTATTCTTGGGGTCGTAGAAAGATACAAACCATCTACTCATTAAATCCCTATTATTAGATTTAAGAAATGAAAGTAGCTTGGTGTGGCATATTCATTGAAGAGAGCAATTTGAAATAAGAAATCTGCAGATACCAGAAAAAATAGTCTTCCATTAAGATGAAAAATTGTGTCGTCATGAATTACATGGACGCACGCTGGATCTCCTTGGTGGAGATAGGGTGCAATGATCATACAAGGATTGTGATCTGTAGATGACATTTTCTATTTCACTCACTGACACTCTTGGTTTAGTGATGACATTTTCTATTTCATTCACGGACACTCTTGGTTTAGTAAACGAACGCGCCACTTCCAACATTATTGCCAGCTCTTTCTTATACTGCATAGGTGATTAAAGAGAGTAAACAAGGAAAATGGTCCACACAGTTAGCATCTCAGAAAATAAGAACGAACAAAATAATGTACTGACGCAAAATAACTGTACCTCGTTAATAGCTCCTGCCTTTATTTTGGACTGCATAATGCACCACTTCTTGAAAAGAACACCTGTTCAAATTGCAAAGGTAGAACAGGTAGTTTAACTTCACATCACATTCCACTCATATTCAACATTCTAATCTTTCATAATAATTGGGAATCTTGGTAGCTTAGTTGGTTGACTACCTAAACTTTCACCTTGTTGGTGAGGATTTGATTTTAAAAAGAAAATCTTCATAATCATTCAAATAAAAGAACTTTTGTCAAGGAAATCATTCAAATTATGCACTAGACTATCATGCTAGCAACTCAATAGAGAAACAGAGTTTAAGAAAAGATGACTGGGTCAACTGGCTAGTAGAAGAGATTCAGTTGGTAGCTGTCAAAAGAAAAAGATAAATATGATATCTTCAGGTTTTCAAGCGAGAATTTGAACTCGGGGAAGGACAAAATCAGTCTTTTCCCGTATGTGGAGTTCTCTTTCATTGTGACCTAAGCTCAACATTGCACCAAGCAAGTAGCTTCCGATCGATCTGATTTGATTCCAATTGCGGGTATCAATACTCCCTCCAGAATCTAGTGAAAGTGTAGCATTTAGGGTAATAGGCAGATTATTTTCCCAAAAGTATGAAAGACAATTAGCAAATGATTGGTTAAGTGATCCTCTAAAAATGCATTTAAGTGGTAGCCAGTCAACAACTAAAATGGTAGACATAGCCATGGTGATATATCACTGCTTGGACATTTTGATACCACATCTTGGTCTCTTTTCACTGCAAGAATCTTTCATCAAGGATTACAAAAGAGATTCCCCTCCCACCACACACAAAAAATACTTTTGGAATTTTGATGCAACTGCAGAATGTGAAAAACTCAATTGATTAATCCATCAAATGGGAGAAGAGCCCGGGGCCAGTAGAACAACTTTGATATACAAAGATGATGAATGGATAGTGGCTAGTACGCGTCCAGCAGAACAAGAAATCAGAACAGAAGACACTTACCAGCTTTTATGTCCAAACTGCAGGATGATTCAGAAGTTGTTTCTACAGACCACCTACAGTGAACCTGATTGAATAACAAATCTAACCATAGATTAGGATAAGATGAATAAGGAGATCTCTAGGAAGTAAGACATGCTTAAAAAGTTGCATAGAATTGTACTACGAAAAAGAAAGTTGCCTGACACTCAAAGTCACTATTACCTCAAAGCATGAACCAAATGGAACATCATGGGCCTGTTGCACAGTCTCGAATACCTAAGGGAGAGGTCAAAAGATGTCTAAGCATACTCCCATGACCAGTAACATATAACATTTAAGGTGGAAGATGAGAATTACAAGAGTTTTCTTGTCCAGTGATAAAGCAGCATGCTGATACTCTGTCACTGCTGTATCTGGAGGGCACATAGGGCTGTTACATATTGTTCTGAATGTAATTTCTCTGACTTGACCATCATACTCATCAGTAGAATTCCATTGACCCATCTAAGAAAATGAAAGACATTCAATGTTTAACTCAAGCTAGAGCAACAAAGTAAGGAAATTTGTATTGAGATGTGAAAGTCATAATGGAGCTAGTGTAATTTAGCTTTTTCGTGTTACTCTAGCACTTAGCAGAACTAAATACAACAACCCTCAGTCCTAAACAAGTCGAGGTCAGCTATAATAATCCTCACTGATTATGTTTCTCCATTTAAGCTGAACTCAGCTCCATTCAAGCAGAAGTAAATGAACCAAAATAATATCTACCGGCAAAAGATAATTCAAAATTTCATAAATTGCATCGCAGAACAATTTGATGAAAAAGAGTTTTAACATGTCTCGGCAAGAAAATGAAAATTCTCTACAATAAGTTTCACAATCTTGAAGTCACTTTCTTTTTGAATTGTGAAGTTTCTTTGTTTCTGTACTTAATTAAAGACATCAGTGTTCAGTTGAAAATTACTGACAAAGCCAATTCAAAGGTGGCGCAGACGCAGAACACACTAGTCGGACATGAAGAAAGGTAAAAAGACGGCTAGCTGTATTATTAAACTATTCATTAACTGAAAAAAGGGTACTCTATGCTACTTCCTCCACTACTGTGTAAAGGTCCAGAAGTAAGTACCAAGAGTTTGGTGCCTCATGATTTTGTTGTTTGTTTTAATCCACGAGATGCCACAATAGATGAAGTCCTGAATTCACTCTTATGTGAGCTCTAACTTTCCTCTCTCATTCCGATGTGAGATTTGTCTAAAGCAAGCTTTATAACCACCCTTTTCTAGTTCCTATTACACTCATCATTCTTAGGGACTCAGCATCTTCCCTGAGATTTGTCACCCCATCATACTAGGAAAGATGCTGGCTTTCATACCACATGTAATGTTTCAAGCCTAATTGACAAGGTATTGTTAGCTCTGGCCAACCTTTGTGGCCTCAAGGCTTTGTTCCTTTGGAATTTAAGCCAAAAGGCACCTCGATAGTTCAATCGTGAACTCTCCCTCATGTGGCCACTCCTCTCAGTCTAATGTACATTTTGCCTAAAACATCAGAAACCACGAAATTTCCTTCTTGACTTTTACAGACCATTTCACGGACCGTAGAAGTTTGTATGGTCCATGGAAGGTGCCTGTAGTCCCTGTTCGGCAAATTTTTCTCTAGAGTCTTTTAGCTTTTTCCAACTTTTTTAGGTCCTATACTTCGTCGTTTTGGCCTATTCTAAGTAGGAACAATAGACCCCTAAGGCCCCTAACTACCCATTCCCCCTCATCCACGAAAAAATCAAAATATTCTTCGCCAAGTTCTCTCCCAAGACAGGCTGGGGTTCCAAAGATCTTCAAATCTCTTTTCTAGTTTCAAGCTAGAGTTCCATCAAGGTATGTGGGATACTTTATCAAAGGGTTTTTGCTCACCCATAAGACCCAAAGAAATTCAAATCCCCCATTTATGATTCTACTCAATTTATAGGGTTTTATGATTTTCTTATGGCTTCAAAGTTTACTCTTCATTGTTGATTTTCTTATGCATGATTTGGTCAAAACATTATGTTTTCCATGATAATTGCATGAACCCGTGCTATACAGATGATTTTTGACATGAAATCAAACTTTAATGATATGTGTGCATTATGAATTGAAGAGTTGATAAACTAAGGGTGCTTTCAATTGAAGCATTAACATGTTTTATGAAATCAAGTTGCTTCTGATTGAAATATTCTCATTGTGAAAGATTATCATGATTTGAATGCTTTCAATTAAGTATCTCTTATGAATTAATTATGTTATGAAATCATGATACTCTAAAGAAGCTTTTCTTACGATTATGAGTCTTCATGAATGATTAGGTATTATTAGATTCTCACCATTTCAAAGACTAAAATATGAATATGATATGATTATGTATGTAATCTGTTGAGGGTTTACCTAACACCGAGTTGGACTAGAGGTTCGTAGGATGTTCCGATTGGACAATTAGCTAGTGGATCCACCTAAGCTTATGATCATGGTCCTTACCTTGTCAAGTAAGACACTCTTTTTTCGGTGTTGGAGGAGTACATTGAATTCCATGTTATAGCTCATATGGTTTATGTCGGTTAATGATACCTCTCATTTATGTTATGATTATGATTTTTAGAATTATTACATTGACCATGTACTATGTTGTACGAACTCAGCTTATTAGATTACGTCATGCTTCTCAATGGCCATTGCACTATGATATTTTCAAACTAATCATATTTTATCTCATGTTATCGCATGTCCCTTTGGGGCAGTGGATGAAATGGTGAAGAAGATACCATCTAAACTTAAAGACAAGTTTTACATAATGGTGGTTAGACTGTCTCTGCTATATGGGGTGGAGTGCTGGCAAATTAAAAACTCACATGTTCAGAAGATGCAGGTCGCGGAGATGAGGATGTTGATGGATGTGTAAACACACCAGGGGGGATATGATTAGGAATGAGATCATCCGGGGGAAGTTAGGGGTGGCCTTTATGATAGACAAAATGAGAGAAGCGCGACTGTGATGGTTTGGGCATGTGCAGGGACGAAGTGTTGATGCTCTTGTCAGGAGGTGCGAGAGTATGAATTTAGGGGTTATGCGGAGGGTTAGAGATAGATTGAAAAAGTATTGGGGGAGGTGATTAGACAGGATATTGCGCAGTTTCGTATCATCAAAGACATTATCTTAGATAGAAAAGAGTGGAGGTCGCATATTAGGATAGAAGGTTATAGAAGCCTTGGGTTATAGTAGGTTAGTAGTCGTGTCATTATATATTGTGTTGTTATTGTCCGTCATTTATTTTGTTACTTTTATTGTCAATATATATTTTCATTTGTTGTCCATTCTAGTCGTTTGATGACTAGTATTTTCTACTTTTAGGGACGATTTTTGAGATGAGGGTCTTGTGGAAACGGGCTCTCAATCTCTATGAGGTAGTGGTAAGGTCTGTGTACATTTCGCTCTCCCTAGACCCACTTACGGGATTTTCACTCGGTATCTTGTTGTTGTTATCGTAGGTCCCTTTACTTAGTACATTCAAAAATATTAAACAAATACTTTCTTGCCTATATTGTTTTATAATATAGGTTTTGACATTACCTCGTGCGGTTAACATCAATTCTATTGGCTATCGACTTATGTTGCTTTCTATTTTGTGGCTTATAGTTTTCAGTTTCATAGTTAGCTAGGGGCTGTTCTAGCAACTCGTCTATATTTAGTAGAGGCTTTCAGATATACGACTAGACTTTTCATTTATGTTGTCTTTGTCAGACTTCTACTATGCTATGAGATTGTTTAGACAATTCCTATTTTATTTCCGTTTTTAAGTCATTGTACGTTATTCTTTATGTCATGCTACGCCAAATGGTTCACTTGGTGTCCTTAGGATCCTACTACCATATTACGACTAGGAGGTAGTCTTGGATCGTGACATCAGGGGTCCAAACAAGAATGGATCTGACTTTGATATTCCTATATCTAATAAGAGACAGTGAGGAGCTTGGGATTGCTCATGGTCATGCCTGCTCCTCGGCTGCCTCTTCTTTTGCCACGTATAAGCTACTCAAGCAGGCAGCTACTCGACATGCCTGCCTGAGCAACTTGAGAGTACATAGGTAATTTGGAATGGTTTTTCTGTTATAATTAGACCAAGAAGTTTATGGATATTACTAAATAAATTTCCGATGTGCTCTCAAAATTTTATGTGTGCAACATAAATTATTTTTCTATAGGTCTCAATAATTTTTTTTATTTGCACCGGGTGTCCGAGTCTCTTAGAGCCCCGACTAATCCCGGGGGTACGCAGGTCTCAATAACTAACAGCTTCAAATATTAAATCGAGATTAAAAGTGAATTTATATTGGGCTAGTGCTAGCAGAACATGCCTGCCTGAGTAGCTTAAAAGTACATCGGTAATTTTGAATGGTTCTTCCGTTATAATTAAACTAAGAAGTTTATGTATATTGCTAAATAAATTTCCGATGTGCTCTCAAAATTTTATGTGTGCAACATAGTTAACTTTCTATAGGTCTCAATAATTATCATCTTAAAAATTAAATCGAGACTAAAAGTGAATTTATATTGGGCCCGTGCTAGCACGGGCTATCGTAACTAGTTATGTAAAGATATGGCACATGGGCCTAACTCAATCTCAAAAGCTAGCTCATGAGGGAAGGATTGCCCAAGTCCATATAAGCAGATCAACAATGTGGGACTCTAATCCACTCTAACACCATGGGCTATTACACTCGCCACATTGAGATTCAATGTCTTTCTGCAATATGCCCAACCATCACACTAGGGGAGGTACTGACTTTGATACCAAAAGTAACTGTTCACGCATATTTCCATGGTGTTGTTAGCTCAGGCCTAACCTTTGGGGCCTTAAAAGTTTTGTTCCCTTGGACTTCATCCCGAAAGGAAGCTCAATAGTTGAATCCTAAGCTCGCCTTTTATATGGGCTCTAACTTTCCCCTCCCATATTGAGTTACCTAAGGCAAGCTTCACAGCCATGGACGGTTAGCAATTGAATTCGAAAAGGGGATTTATGGTGAAGCTCACCTTAGGCTAATCCCACATCGCAATAGGAGAAAGTTAGAGGTTGCATAAGGGGGATTTCAGGATTATACTATAGAGATGCCTTTTGGGTTAAGGCCTAAGAGGACAAAACCATGAGTGTCCAAAAGTTAGGCAAAAATAGATAATACCTTGACTGTTGGATTTGGACTGATACATATTGATATTGATTGACCTATTGATGGAGAGCCCCTTGACACCAAGTGTTTTTTTTTTTTTTTGGGAATTGTGAGATGCAGTTTAACTTTGTGGTGAGATGCTCAAGTGACCTAAGAGTGTTCCCTTTAGATTTTTCTTTTTCTTTGCCAACCTCTTCCAAAATTTTATCACCCATAAAACAAGCTGGATCTCCTTCCTTCAGAATACCTTCAATTTCCAACTCATCAGCTTTCCCTTTAACCTCTTCAACCCATTTCAAGAGGCCTGGGCATATACACACAGCATAAACTTATGCACATTCAGATTTAACACTCGCCATCGCATAGAAGATATTGAACTTGATCACATTCAGTTCTTTCTGCCTAATCTTAATTTCTCAATTGTAGCGAGATACCAAGAAGAACTGCACAGCAGGAGATGTACTAATAGCTGGAATAACCAGCTTTTGTGATTTTGTAGTCACTTTTTGCTAAGTCAGTACTATCTTTGACCATGTCCATGCCCCAGTCATTTTAGGTGAGATACATCTTAACTCAAAAAGAAAACCATGACACCGGTACTAATGAAACTTCTTCACTCACTCGCAAGAAAAAGGGAGGAGGATAGGGGAGTTCGTCCATAAAATTTCAGAATTCAACTTAAAGAAAATACCAGAAAGCCGTTTTCACTATTTTTTCTCTCCAAATTACTCACAAAAATTCAAAAACAACTCCAATTTATATTCGTGATCAAACACAACTCCGATTTTCAACTATCATTTTTCACTCTGAAAACCAAACTACTTTTTTCAAAAACTCACAATTTTCATGGAAATATGCTCCCTATAAAAAAAGATATAAGAAAAGACCTCAAGAGTGTAGCCGGAAGTTAAAGCTAAACTAAAAAATGCATAAAGAAGCATGAAGCAAAAGCATGTTTTAGATCAATGGGATGTGGGGCTTACATTGAGATTGAAATCTTTCCCTGCTGCACGGTACTCACTAGTGAAATTTGAACCATCAGCAAATAGCAAGTCAAAAAATTGCTCGGCTGTGCATGTCAAAACATCCTTACAAATTTCATGAGTGTCATAAATCTTGGAGAAAGGAGTTCTAGTCCCAAAAAGTAAGACTAAATATACTATATACACTATATATACCAGAGAGGACTTACATTATATACACTAGACAAGACTTCTTCTTTAATAAAGGGTTGAGATTTCTGAATTTTGGTCACACTTTCTTCCTGATTTATTTCCATCTTTTCACATCCTTTAACTGAGCTGCTATATGCACGCAATGCTGATTGTTCCATCTCCTACAAAGAGAAAGGACGGAAATTTGAAGTAAGAAAGAAATCATGCCAAGCCAAATTCTAAGAGGTAGATACAATTTAAATATAAAAGTAAAAACGACATTAAAACACAATATAAAGCTAAAGCAAAGACAATGTTCTTTTCCGACTGTAATAGAGTGACAAGGATTGTATTATAGTATTAGTTGGAAAAGGAGTCTAATACAGTATCTATATTTTCTACTGTTCTGGTAGAAAATCAAAGAGCTTCCGTTGCCGGTGGACGGCTATGACCCATATATGCCGCTCAAATTAGGTCACTGTGTATTTTTCTAGTGACTACTTTCTCATATCCGATTTGTGTAGCACCGTGCCATCTTTCCGATGATCACTTTTTTTTCATATTCAAGTTGCGTAGCACCGTGCCATCTTTCTGGTGACTACTTTTTTATTTGTGTTGAGTCTTGTCATCATTCCGACCCAATCCATACAATTTTTTCAAGTAGGGTCGTGCCGTCAATATGATCGTACCTATATAAATTTTATTTTCCAATAGGGTCATGCCATCACTCCAACCTTATCCATATAATTCTCTTTCTCAGTAGGGTCGTGCCATCATACCTGCCCTATCCATATAATTCTTTCTCAGTATGGTCGGTCCATCAAATCTAATAATCCAATGCATGGCTTTTTTTTTAATCAGGTGGACATTAAGAATGTTTTTTTTATGGTCTCCAAGAAGAAGTCCATATGGAGCAACCACCTGGTTTTGTTGCTCGGGGGGGGGGGGGGGGGGGGGGGGGTGTTTGGTCTATTTGTGTGGGCCCTCTTTGTTCTAAAAAATTTTTCTCAAGCTTTGTTGGGGTGCCAGTCGGGAGAGGATGCAGAGAGTGATAGGCGCGACGATGGGAAAGGGCCGACTTGTATGTCAATTGTGTAGGTCACTCTATGATCTGAAATAGTCTTCTCAAGCTTGGCTTGGCAGCAATGTACTTCAAGAATTTATCACTCTAGGTTTTATCGACATTATGCATCAAATTCAATATTTCATGAGAAGACCAAGCATATTGAGATTGACTGGCATTGTGCATCAAATTCAGTATTTCATGAGAAGACTAAACACATTGAAATTGATTGTCAAATTTGTGCAGTCAAGTGATCAACTTGCAGAAATCTAACCAAGCTCTTCATCAGTTGTCGTATTAATTACATTTGTAACAAGCTAGGTACATATGACTTGTATGTACCAGCTTGAGGGGGAGTATTAGAATAGGAATAGGAACAAGAATAATATCTGCAATCCTACTTAGAATAGGAATAGGAATAGGAATAGTATATAGAATCCTACTTGAAAAGGATTGTATTATAGTATCCTAGTTTGAAAAGGAGTCTAATATAGTATCTATAAATAAGGTCTCGCTATAATAATGTAGACGCACAATTCAATAATATTCTTCTCCAATATTTCTCACAGAGAGAATACAAAAAAAAGCTGAAATGAATAAAGAATCAGCTTAGAGGTAAACATAATGACATAACACCATGAGACTTGAAGTAAATCATCAAAAACTAGTGTCTACTAGACAAAGCAACAATTTTATAGCCTTTGAGATCGTGCTTGGATAACATGGGACTGGAAAAATGTTTATAGGCATGTTTCTAAACAGAAAAAGGAAAAAGATGATGGAAAGCTACTAAAAAGGTAAGACCATGCACAACATAGATACTTTAGATGTCCAGCTGCTTGTAACATCGTAAGTCCGTGATTTTGTTGCCCTTGGTAAACATAGTGCCCAGGACAACTTTCATACATATGATAGTCCATGATGGAGATACATTTAAGAAGGCCCGAAGGAATTCATTATGCACCAATGGAACAATATAAATAAGGTAGTTAAGATATGTGAAATCTCATCTAAAATTTAAGCATAAGTTATTAGAGAGAGCACACTTCTATTTATAATTAATTATTATGTCTTCAACACGCCCCCTCATGTGCGAGCCTGATTGTTTCTCATTGGCCAAGGCACCTGCTCAGATACTATGTTGGGATGTGTGCAGGACATGGCACCATATTTCTTTGTGCTCAAGGAAAGAACATTCCGTATGAAGATCAGTATGATTATGAGATGTCCAGATATCTCTTTTCAAGAGGTATGACTTGGTAGCATACAATTCCATGTAACAATGTGGAAGCATGTCAGAATCACAAAAAAGCAGGAAAATTTACAGAAACAACAGAGGAAGAGACTAGAATCCATGCATGTATTGAGCTGGCATGACACTTCTTTATCAAGAAATGGGTCTTGACCTTAACAAAGCCCCCCAAAGCTAGCTAATAAGGTACGGATTCTCAAAATCCCTTATGGAAATAGGAATCCTTTCCCTCCACCAATGTGGAGCACTTAACACCCCTACATGCCTAGGCCTGCCAGTTTGAGCGAGGACAATATAATATGGGGATCTAACATTGGAAACACAATAATAGGGATGGATCTGGCTTGATAATATGTGAAGAAATGGACCTTGGGCCTAACTTAAGAGAAAAGCTAGCTCATGAGGTGAGGATTACCAAAACCATACAAGAAGACAATCCCTCCATCAATATAGGACATTTACGCCTCATTTGTTTACACCTAATGGCCTCATTTGTTTGCTCTTAATGGAGGTCTAACATCAGACCATCAAGTGCATTTGTTTTCATTAAGATTAAAACATTTAATTGGTTTGAATAGGTCTTAATCATTAAGATTTAGAATGATGGAGCTAAACATTCTTTGATTTCATCTTACATACGTGGACAATGCTATGATGGAGCAAGCAATATGCAAGGAGATTTGAATGGGCTCGAAAAATTAATTCAAAGAAGGAACAACATATTGCAAATGCCATGATACTTATTAGAGTATCAAAAGATCGATTGCAATCATTGAGATATAATGGTTGGGATTCCTTATCGATGAAGTATCAAATTTTTTACCAAATATGATATATTAAAGCCCAACTTTGATGAGTTTTATATTTTTCTAGGAAGATCACGTCGTAGAGTTGCAGAATATACTATTTCACATCACTATCAAGTTGAAGTATTTATAAAATTATTGATTGGCAACTTCAAGAACTCAATAATCGTTTTGATGAGGTGATAACTGATTTGCTTCTTGAAATTTCCTGCTTGAATCAAATTGAATATTTTTCAAACTTTGGCATTGAAAAAATATTGATATATAATGATACACACACACACATTTCTATACACATATTGTATCTATACACATATATATACATATATACATATATATGTGTGTGTATAACAACCACTCAAAAATTCATCATCCATTCGATTTCGTTGGTCAGATTTAATTAATTTTATTGCAAAGAAGGCTCTTTCAACTATAGCAGTAGCAATTGGCAAAAGTAAAGCAAATTTCACTAGTCGAAATACAAGAGGATAAGTTTTATGCTTCTTTGTCTCAACTAATTTCTCAGATAAATCAGCAAGCCCCTTACCATTGGAAAATATTTTATCATGATCCTGAACATCAACAATATAGTTCTCAAGATGAAAACGAAGGCCAATCATTGAATGTTTACCAAAATCATCAGGATATAACTCAGATAACAATCAGAAAAGGGCTAACTAAAAGCACAAGTATAATAAATAATATTACCTTCTTCTCAGCTTCTAGCATGTCATGATGATTATCTGCTGAACGTTGCAACGACCTCAACGCATGATTCCTATTCCAAAAAGATGCAAATTTATATCTTACTCTACCTGAAAATCAGAGAAAGAAAGGTAACTAGCATATCGAGCATATCGACCATAAGATCCAGAATATCAATTTTATGTTCAACAATCTAACATGAGCAACATAAGTCACCTCCCTTGTCTTGAAATTGGATATCCAGTTTTCAGTTGACAAGTATGTAATGGTAATGGCACATCTCGCCAATAGGTAAATCTAGTCCTAATGTCGAAGAAATTGGAACTTATTGTATCGACAATATTAAAGGACACCTGGCACACAAAGTAGCTTACTTAAAAGTCAAAAAAAGGGGTGTTAGCTAACTGGAATTTCTTAACTTCCAGTTTAGTGTTTTTACTGTCTTTTACTTACTTTTTAGTTTAGTGCTTTTCTATTTTCTAGCACAAGGCTTGGTCAAGGTTAGTTGTTTATTTTCTGAATTAGTGGTCTTTTATTGCTAATTAATGGGACATTTTCCTATTCAGTTTTTATCCACTTTGTAAGTGGCTAATAGATAGGAAATAGTTAATTTTTGTTTTTTTTGTATAAATTCAGATGTACTCATGTTGATGTTATGCTGGAATTTTAAGCTCTTCTTTATGCTTTTTATACTTAGTTCAATTTCAAGATTATTTAGTGTTCTAGCAGTGGCATCAGAGCCTCTAGTTGATCTTACGGGACCAAAA
Source organism: Solanum medicagineum (assembly GCA_026153255.1). Classification (NCBI taxonomy): domain Eukaryota; kingdom Viridiplantae; phylum Streptophyta; class Magnoliopsida; order Solanales; family Solanaceae; genus Solanum; species Solanum medicagineum. Next base: position 10,754,359 of record JAPFFP010000094.1, on the reverse strand, counting down.
AGTTTTAACCTCTAGCAAAAATGGCATCCAACAGCCTACCTTTAAATCCACCATTCACTTTCACCGATGAAAATTACCAAATTTGGTCCGTGAAAATGCAAGCTTTTCTAGAAGCCTATGAGTTTTGGGAAACTATAACGGAAGATAAACCAGTTGCTACTCTACCAGCAAATCCTACTTTGGCTCAGATCAAATCCAACAATGAAGAGAAGGCAAAAAAATCTAAAGCTAAGTCACTTATACAGAACGTTGTGGCAGATTCCATATTCTACAGAAGCATGGCTTGTAAAACAACAAAAGAGGCTTGGGACAGGTTGAAAGAAGAATATCAAGGCAGCGATAGAACACATCAAATGCAAGTGTTGAACCTGAAAAGAGAGTTTGAGTCCCAGAATATGCAAGAGGATGAAACAATCAGTAAGTATGCTATCTAATCTCCTTAATTGTTAATAATATTAGACTTCTTGGTGAAGAATTTACAAATGAATTGTGGAGAAAGTTTTTGTGACTCTTCCTGAGAGGTTTGAATCTAAGATTTCCTCTCTTGAAGAATCAAGGACTTGAGCAATCTCTCATTAGGTGAATTAATGAGTGCTCTTCAAGCTCAAGAGCAAAGAAGGACTATGAGACGGGACAAGTTTGCTGAAGGAGCTTTCTCTGTACAAAAGCAACAGTTCAACCAAAAGAATATGGGCAAGCATGATGGAGGAAACAATAGTGGAGATCTGAAGCAAAGTTTCCTCCCTGCAAACATTGCAAGAAAACTACACATCTGGAGAAATATTGCTGGTGGAGAATCGATGTTGTATGTGGCAACTGTAAGCAGACGGGGGCATGCATCTAAGGTTTGCAAATCCAGAACAAAGGCTTCTTGAGCTTTGCAAGCACAAATCGCAGAAGCTTCAGATGCACATGAGGAGCAACTCTTTGGAGTTTCACACTTTTCAACCAATGGTTCCTCTGATTCGTGGCTTCTCGATAGTGGTTGCACACATCACTTTGTACAATGATGCTGAAATGTTCAAATTCCTTGATGATACTAACAAATCCAAGGTAAAAGTGGGAAATGGTGAGGTTGTAGATGTCAAAGGCAGAGGTACAGTGTGTATCTCAACAATATCAGGTATCAAAACTATTCCTGATGTTTTGTACACTCCTGATATGAGTCAAAATTTGTTGAGCGTCGGAAAAATGCTTGAAAATAATAATTCTCTGCATTTTAAGAATCGTGGATGTGTTGTTTTTGACCCTTCTGGAGTAGAACTATTTCGTGTCAAGATGAGCAACAGGATATTTTCAATTGATTGGGAGAAAATAACTGAGCAGGTTTACACTATTAATTCACAGACATGTACAAACCTATGGCATAAAAGGTTTGGTCACTTCAATCTGAGAAGCATCACAGAGATAAAAAAGAAGGATCTAGTGGAAAATATGCCTGAATTTCTTTCTAGTGATCAAGTTTGTGAAACCTGCTAGCAAGGAAAGCAAACAAAATTGCCATTTCAATCAAATCAAGTATGGAGAGCTAACTAGAATTCATACAAATGTTTGCGGCCCAATGAAAACAGATTCCCTAAGTGGTGACAAATACTTTCTCCTCATTATTGATGACTATACCAGAATGTGTTGGGTTTATTTCATTAGACTGAAGAGTGAAGTCTTTAAAATGTTTTTAAACAATTTAAAGCTTTAGTAAAGAATCAATGTAATCTCAGTATTAAAGCTAGCTTTGAGGTCTGAAAATGGAGGAGAATATACTTCTTCTCAGTTTGTGGAGTTTTGTAATAACACAGGTATTGAACATCAGTTGACATTACCGTACACTCCACAATAAAATGACGTGTCTGAAAGGAAGAACAGGACAATAATGGAGATGGCCAGGTGTCTTTTGCTTGAAAAAAAGATTCCAAATCAGTTTTGGGTGGAGGCAATCAATACCTCAGTATATTTGCTGAACAGATTACCTACTAGGGCCTTGCAGGACATGACTCCATATGAAGCTTGGTGTGGGAACAAACCATCAGTATACCATCTCAGAATCTTTGGGTGTATATGTTATTATCAAGTTCCAAATCAAAGAGTAAGCTGGACAACAAGGCTCAGAAGGGCATATTTATGGGCTATAGTTCATCCAAGGGATACAGAATTTTCTGTTTAAAAACAGAAAAACTAATTCTAAGCCGAGAAGTGAAGTTGGATGAAGCAGCTACTTGGGATTGGAAAAATCAAATGACCACTTTTTTTGATTTAAATTCAAAAGAGCAACCTCAACTTGCAGAAGATAAACTAGTGGATGACGTACCAGTGCGGGGCACTCGATCCTTAAAAAATGTCTATTAGCGGTGCAATTTGGTTGTCTCTGAACCAACAAGCTATGCTGAAACACAAGATTCTTAGGCATGGAGGAGAGCTATGCAAGCTAAAGTAGACCTGATCGAGAAGAATGTAATCTGGCAGCAGGTTGATAGGCCTAGAAAATCGCAAGGCGAATGGTGTAAAATGGATTTTCAAAACAAAACTCAATCCTGATGTTCAGTTTGCAAGTATAAGGCTAGATTAGTGGTGAAGGGTTTGTTATTGGGTTGCCGAATCCTTTCAAGAAGCATGACTCAGTTTGGGTGATTGTGGACAGACTCACAAAATCTGCCCATTTCATACCAATTCGGGTTACTTACACTGCAAAGCAGTTAACAGACATTTACCTTAGAGAGATAGTTCAACTTCATGGAGTGCCTATTTCAATAATATCATAACGAGGTGCACAGTTCACTGCTGAGTTTTGGAAGTCTTTTCAGAAGTAATTGGGATCACAGGTTGAGTTGAGTACAACTTCTTATCAGATTGTCTGTCATCCCCAAACTGACAGACAATCTGAGCGGGTTATTCAGATCTTGGAGGATGTACTTAGAGCTTGTGCGATTGATTTCGGTGGACATTGGAATGATCAGTTGTCGTTGACAGAGTTTGCTTACCATAATAGCTACCAATCGAGCATACAAATGGCACCGTAGGAGGCTCTATATGGTCGCAAGTGCCGATCACCAACTGGATGGTTTGAGCCTGGCGAACCACAATTACTAGGTCCAGATTTGGTTACCAAGCTTTGGAGAAAGTTGCAATGATACGAGAATGCTTCGAACAACAGCAAGTAGACAGAAATCTTATGCAGATAAGAAAGTCCGTGATCTGGAGTTTTTGAAGGGCGAAAAGGTCTTTTTGAAGGTTTCTCCTATGAAATGAGTTATGAGATTTGGTCGGAAAGGTAGCGAAGTCCTAGATATATTGGTCCTTCTGAGATTTTAGATCAAATTGGATTGATGGCATACTGACTTGCTGAGATTATCCTCTGTACATCCTGTGCTCACGTGTCCATGCTTCAACGATATGTTCGTGATGATAGCCATAAGATTAAACTAGAAGATGTGGAGCTTGATGAGAATTTAGCATATGAGGAAGGTCTGATCTCTATTCTGGATAGACAAGTGCGACAATTGAGATCGAATAAGATTGTTGAGACACAAAAGTCCCACATTGGTCTTTAATAGGATGGGTGAACTCCTTATAAGGCTTAGGCAATCCTCCTCCCTTTAAGCTAGCTTTTGGGGTGTGAGTTAG
>JAPFFP010000094.1:10728014-10741236 GCA_026153255.1 Solanum medicagineum | reverse complement strand
ACAAAGCGAGTAAAGAAACAAATTAACAACAAATCTGTGTACAAAAAGTTATCAACAAAATATGCCCCCCCAACCCCCACGCCCCCCCAAAAGAAAAAAAAATAAAATAAATAATGATTAAATTGCTTAGGAGTTGGGAACTCAAGCCTGGCAAGGATAAGCAAGCTCAAGCCTCAATGCACCACTACACCAGAATTTCTACCTAAATACAACTTCTAGTGTATACACAAGCAGCAGAGCCTCCACATGTATTCCCACAAGGAGAAAGAAAATTCTTCCAGTTTTTTGCCCAAGAACAATAGCCAAGGTTACCACTTCTCTGTGTAAGACCCACAAATGGCATAGAAAGGTTAGCACTTCTGCTTTATCATTACTATGTTGCTTTGATTGAAATCAGAGCAATTGAAAAATGAAGCAAGAGAGGAAATGGATAAGCTAAGAGGAAAGAACAACCAGTCAGATATGCTTTATGTCATCTCCCCAATCAGGAATGTAATGTTCGCATTCTAAAGTGAGCTGCCTAATAGAGGTTCTTCGATCAAACAGAGGAATCAATCTAATTGTGGCAGCCAAGGAAGAAAATGTTTTGGTTTGACAGAGTCATATGTTTCCCTGATTAGTTTGCAGTGTGCCATATTTTGCCCCTTCTGATAACCGAGAAGTCTCCAGGGAAAGAGTACACTATTTGAAGCTCAACGGATGATGAGCCCACTCCTCTACCCTTTTCCACTTATATTAAACTTTTGTCTGCTACAAGGTTCAACCCCATAAGTGTGCCTAATCTACACGTTAGGCTCTTACCATCATACCAAATCCCAGGGAGCTTGCAGTGTGCAAATTCCACCTTGCTGCTTTGATAACATGACCATTCATGCAATGTAGTAAAACTAGAAAATGCTAGAATGGCCTCAAGTAGTCTCAACTAACAGAACATCTTCTATTCTTTTATTTTCAGTAAGCTGATTTGTATGTATCTTTCCTTGAAGGTGTATGCAACACAAAGAAAAACTAAAATGGTCATTCAATTTTCAGATATCTCTCAATCATTCACTAAATCTTTGAACAATATGTCCATTGACCAATACTTGAAGAGAGGATCTTACCCTGGGTATACATTCATAGCCTCCTCCCCTGACATTCAGTAAAGCCAAAGATAAAACTCTCTCAGGCACAATTGAAGCCAATTTGCAAGCTATCATAGCTCCCATGGCATGACCAAAGATAGAAGTCATATGGCCTATATAACTTCTTAAGAGAGTGAAGAATAGTCAAGAAAATGAACAAGATCATATTGTTTACCTTTTACTACAAGTTCTGAACCCAGTCTAGATCATATATTCTACATGCCCATAATCATGCATTTGCATCTTCCCAAGGACTACATATCCACACACTACGGATGCTTTTCTAAAAAGAACTGGGAGGAATATTACAATCTCCAATCAACTATAAAGTTTTGTTAATTTCTGACACTGGTAATTCCAAATATGATAGATGAAAATTAGACCATGCAAAATCAAGTTTCAGCTTATCATTTAATCGTCGAAAAGCACACATGACTGTTTAGACAAACTCACCGACTGATTGAGTTTCTTTATATCCAAAACTACGTAAAGATCGTCACTAACGCTCAAGCAATGATCTCTACTTCATATTCTAAAGTCTAAACTCTACTTCCCCTTCCTAGTTGGAATAAAATTTCGTCACAAATAACAATTTCTAACACTCAATTTTTATTTACAACAGAATTGTTATCCAGGGAGACTGTACTTACACTAGCCCTACATGGCGTATCATCCTCCATTTTCTCATTGATGACGCCAGCAACCCGAGGGCGATAATCAACTACCTCATCTCCACCGAGAGTGAAGAACCAGCAAGAGATTATGACGAAGGAAGCGGCGGCGATGGCGACTTGCACCTCCCACCACGACGGCAAGAGAAACTCCAACGCCGCCTCCACAATCATCTATTCCTCCAAATTGCACAGAAAAAAAATAAATACAGAACGAGTAAAGGAGAAAAACTTGGCGCATGTATGAATATAGCGGTCCAAAACCATAATTTAGAGCAGACACATTCTTCTTCTCTCTGTGAAAAAAATAAACGGAAAAAGGGAGGGAGCGTGGAAGCGTGATTATAAATAGTCAGAAAACGAAATGACGGTTTTAGCCCTGATGCTTTTTGGGTCATGATTGTGGTGTTTAGAGGGGCTTTATGAAATAATGAGGAGAGTTTAGGGGTACTATGGAGATCTTAAAGCTTGTAACAGCCATAAAATATAACGGGAATGGTGGGATTGTTGATTCAAATAGAATGTTATTTTCTTTTTCCATGTGAGTTTTGGTGGGAATGCCAGCCTTGCCTTTCGGTAAATAGCGTCGAGACAAAATTTTATACTCTAAATTATAAAAAAATAGACATACGAAGAGATAAAGATAGCTTAGCATTTTTTGTTTATATGATTAATTTTTTTTAATTGGTTCAATAAAAATTATATACTTTTAAATTTAATAAATAATTGATTATAAATTACATATTATATCTTTAATAAAATAATTTATAGTCAGATACATATTTATAACTTATTTTTTTAATTATAAATTTCAAATATTTATTTTTATTAAGCTATATCAAGTTAAGTTAACTCATGAATATAATTAGAAAAATATATATACATAGTATAATTTGTCATAAAAAATATTTAGTTTCGCCACTGTTTGTGAAGGGCTAGAAAGTGTGTTTTTAGAAGTTTGCGGGAATATTATTAAGTACAGCTACGTTAAATTTTGTGAATAAAAAAGTGATTAGAACAAGAAAAGGATGACATTATTTACCTTTGTTTAATCTGCTTAGTATACCAATGAAAAGTCCTATACCCAGAGCAATGGTATATTGGATAATAACAATAAAATAAAAGCGCAGAAAAAGCAAAAGCACAGAAGAAGGTGGGAATAATGATGGCTAAGAGAGAATAATCATGATGGCACGGCGCACAGCTTAAAAGGATGACTATTAACTTGTTTTTTAACAACTTGTGGATCCAGATTCATAATATAGTTTTAATGAGTTTAATCTTTAAAGATTTAAAATATATATATAAATTATTAAATTTAAATTAGGAATATTATAATAACATATCTAGTGAAATTTCATAAATGAGATTTTGGGGGTGTTATGTAGAAAAAATTCTGCGCCTTTCAACTCATATGAACTGGCAACTTATCGTGCCATAAATTTGTGAGAGTCAATTAGTCTAATGTGCCAGGATTATCATATAAGTTAAAATAATAATTCTTAAATCTTTTTTAGTGTTTTTAAGTTAAAATAATTTTTTAATAGTTTGGTAACATTTGAATAAAATAAAACTTTCTTTGTAAATTAAAATAATAAAAATAAATCATAAATTATAACTCAAAAACTTTAACTTATGAATCATAAGTTATAAACACATCCAAAACAGACTTCAACTTGATTATTTTCATATTATTTGTAGCCAAAAAAAGGTGTCTTTACTTTATTATTTTTTTAAAACTTAGATTTAACCTTCATTTCTAATGAAACACAAAAATTAAAGGCTTTTCATCAACGTTTTCTTTCAAGGGAAATGACCATCGCCTTATTTAAAAGTTTGTAACAAAATGGTCCGTTCAATTTTGTTTAATTAGTGACGTTATGTGGTACGTAACACTTTAGACAAGATTAAATGATTTTTTATTAAAAAAATTTTAAAAAAATCAACCTGTTGTTATTGCAAAATAATTTTTAACTTCGATTCGATAAAATCAAGTGATCATCCTTGAAACTAAAAATTGTCAATGGGAATAAAAAATTTCTATACTAAATAAAATCTTTTTCATAAAACATAGTGGTACATTTTTGTTTATCACGTATAGCAATAGTTTTCTTACAAATCATATACAAAGTTAAATTGAACGAATTTGGCTCATATCATGGAAATGAACTAAAATAAACTGATCTTTTCGTATTTTCTCCCCTCTTTTTTTTTTCTTTCCGTCCAAAAAAAATAAATAAATAAGAAATTAGTATTTTTCAGTCAAAATTAGTAGACAATCGATTTTTTTAATATTATTTCATATTTTTTTAAAAAAAAAAAATTGGCTAGATTCATTCACGCTGATTTTCAATAATTTTAAGATAAAATACATGATTGATTTAATGATAATAAATTATGTAACTAATTCATATCACATTTTATACACATTAGTATTTAGTATTTTAAGATTAATTTACACTATATCACTAAGTCCTACCTATTTGTATACCCACCATCATTCCCCTGTTTTAAGGATGTCGAACCCTTATCTGAATATCCACGACCACAAGGCATCAGTTTTCTTTAAAGGAACACTTGTGGCATGGTTATTAGAATTATCGAAACGATTTCTCTCGAGAGTTTCACATATTCAATTAGAAAGATCATCCAGACGATGAAGGCGCTAAGATTTACACTTGAACTCAAGGAATGGAAGGGTTAAAAATCCAGAATATGACATCGAACGTCCAACACAGCAGATCGCCCATTTTTTGGATAAGATTGACACAGAAAATATCAGTGATGATATTCTGTAGTTCAATGTGCACACACAACTAACCCTGCAAAAAAAGCAAGGGAGTCATCTTAACATGCAAGTTCCTGAGACTGTAAGCACTTAAACCAAGCCTCAATAATCAGATGTAACGAGACCTCAGAGAGCACAGGCATCAGGCTTATCCTAGAACAATAATATGCCTGTGCAGAGCCCAGAGCAACTCTACAAGTATCTAAACAAACATAACAGCAGCAGCTCATAAAAGTCGATTTCTACAGCTAAAGGGACTCATATGGTCTATTAAAGTACTCAAAGAGGTCGGAGTCAGAAACGCATCCATGATTGAACAAGGGAATCCAAACGAGTTCAAGGTGCTACATATGATCATCAAGCAGATAATCACAACTGAACCTTCCCGCCAAAGCAAACACTAGAAAACGCCCAAAACCTGTATTCAGGTTGGAAATAGCAAACTAGAGATTTGGCCCAGTTCTAGATACTGAAGTTCGCATAACCTAATGAGCCTGAAAATCATCAGACATAAGGAGACCAAAGAGAGAAACCTGCTTTTCCTAGAGGCTGACCAGATATGGCCATAATGGGAGTAGAGTTATGAGTCTGAGATTCTCAGAGCACCCTATTATGCCATCTCGGAAATTATTTTACGTACAGCTCAATTACTCCATCCAACCCACGAAATCATCAAACATATAAAAGATGAGAGAAAGAAAGAAAGAGTCCTTGTGTTTCCTCTCAGGAGACCAGATTTGCATAGTTGTAATGTTGAGGGCTTGCGCTACTGGATGCAAATTACCATTACCCACTCTCAAATATTCATCATACGCTCTACTCCTGAATCAAATCAAATTGTTGAAAAAAATAAAGGCAAAGAAGAAGGACAAACATCCATTTTGAGATCTAGAAGAAAACCTCAGTTGTGATCACAGAGCTTAAGCATCTGGTCCAAAATGGATTGAATCAGTGAATTGACAATTCGACGGCATCACAAATCAATTTCTCATTCACAAGACTCTGAGAAAATAATCACCAAGAAAATTATGACAAAATATGATGCATAAGAGAAGAGACCCACCTCATCAATCAATTGAAGAAACACAAGAATGCATCGTTCCAGAGATGAGACAATATCAAAATTATTAGGTCTGGGCAAATCATTCTTCCAAGAAACAGTCAATCACCCTTCCATATAAATCCAAGATTGCACATAAAGCGTTCCAAGCTATAAATCCAAGATTACACATAAGGCGTTCCAAGCTATCAATGGAAATACTAAATCCAAATGTTTCTTTTATTCTATTTTTAATCTTTGAATCATTTGAGTGAAAATTTGACCTTCAATCAAATTACCTGTGTCATGACCCAAAAAAAAAGTACACTCGTATGGTCAGACTCTTTTCTCAATTTTGCGTATAATGAAAACTTTAGTGTATCAGCTTGCCCGTTTAATTTTTAGTCCAATCACTATTTGAATTGTTACTCATTACCGTATCATGTCTAGGAATTACAGAGCCTAATTCATTATTTAATTCTTTTAAGCCTTTTGTTTTTAACCATGCGTTAAAGTGTATTGTGATTAGACTAACATTGCATATTTAACAACCATGCAGTAATCTAGATAACAAAAATAATGACAAAACAAACTATAGAGACTCATATAAAATCAAAGGATAAAAGGGTATGTGTCACAACCCGAAGCTATGCTCTAGTAATAACACGGTACTTAAAATCCTGAAGGGCCCAAGCTAACCGCATGATATGACATAAGCATACGTAAGTAAAAAGGAATCATAAACAAACAAAAGCAAAGTGTGGATACTCTTAACAATGTTAGGATATAAAAGAAGGTCAGAGATGACAACATGAAATGAACATCCAAAAAAAGTTTGAAAGTCTGTACTAAGTTACTAGGATAGGCTTTAACTAACTCAAAAGTACGAAATTGATGTCTAAAACATAAACTGAAAATGGAAGGATAACTCATCCTCAGGGAATGAGGCTCACCATTCTCAAGTTGATCAAGACACTGTAATACTCCTAAAGTTGGACGGTCAGAATAAGGAGAAAGAATTTCAGAAATAATACCTACGTAGGGTCTATGAGACCCATTTACGAATCGTTGATGCTACAATTTGTAGATGGGGGTCACAGATGAGACCTGAAAGTTTGAAAAATAATAAGCCTCAGTAAATTTTTTACGAGCTAACATGACAAATTTGAAAAGATTTACGAGTTGTAGATTGATTTATGAAAGTGATATCTCAAAGACTTGGACGATTGTTGTTTACAAACCCATATATGGGCCGTATAAACTCCTACAAACTGTAAAGGGGTTCATGAATTGACTCTTCAAAAAAAATTAGACTTTCGGTATCCGTTGTGTCTTCAAAGGACCACACACTCATATCACGGAAAAAATTTTGAGGCCTAGATTTCTATCTCATTTTTCACAAAAGGTTTCTAGGGTTCGTCAAAATTAGTTCTATGGACCGTAAAGGGCATTCGTAGAACCTGCTATCAGTTATTTTTCTAGGATTTATTTGGGACAATTCTCATGTTTTTAATATAAAATAAAGTTACGCCATTTTGAGACTATTCCTAAGACCTATAACTACCCAAACCTTCCTAATTTCTTCCATTCTTTCACAACTCATCCATTTACAAAAATTTTCTCCCTGTAATTCTCTTTTAAGGTTATTTTCTTCTCCAAGACTAAGGGTTTAGAAGGTTCTTCAAGTTCAAATCTCTTAATTCAAATTACATTTAGGGTTTTGTTTATCAAAGTATGTAGGTATTTATTCATCCATGAAGCTCGAAAAATTCTCATCATTTTTGCATCAATTTTCAATATCAAAGTTAATGATTTTAATAATTTATTATTGAATTTCACAAATCATGCTTTATTTCATGACTTTTATTATGCATGAGTTGATATTTGATTGATGATTTCAAGGTTTTATATGCAATACTTCTTCTCAAGTTTCATCTAGGGGTTCATGAAATTTATAATGTGTTCTTTCAATTATGATTTCAATTGATTTTATTCTTTATAATTATGTATGATTTCATCAAACTTACATGGTTTTAAGTCAATTACTTATAAACCAAGCAATTTGCCCTAATTGTCACTATGAATTATAATCATGAACTATCAAGGATTTTAAGCATGTTTCATGAAGACGGTGAACTAAGTCTTAAATGATGATTCTCAACAAAGAAAAAACGAAAAGAGTATTGGTGGATGATATTCTCATCTAGTTTATGAATTTACAATGATGAAAGGATAATACTCACATTACATTAATCACTATGAAAGGAGTTATTCTATGTTTATGATTTTATGAATTTGGATTTAGTAATTAGATATTATCTTTCGACATGGTATGATTTAATAATTTATGATTCACTTATTCTTATTGAGAGTTTACTTAGCATCGAGTAGACCTTGGGATTGAGGCTCTCACCCATCAGTAGAGGTATTGTCATGACCCAAGCCTAGTACCTAGACATGACACAGCGAATGGGGAACCCGAAGGAACCCCAAACAAGCCTCTTAACTTGTTTTTACACATCATTGGTTGCAAAAGCATATAAAAACATTAAAGAGCAAAAATAGGGGCAAAATTGCTAAGAAAAAAGTTGGCACAATATCATAGTCAAGAGAAACGAGTCAAACTCATATCATAGATATATAACATGTCCAACAACCACCTATACTACATAGATAAGAGCGGGGGCCAAGACAAAGCAACCGAGCTCACCCTCATAGTCAAATAGGACATAAATAAGAGTGTCCCAATACATAATAAGAGAAACATAGACTAATGTTCCCGAAGTGGAGGACTCACCAACTAGCTTGAATAACACTGAACTAGCCTCGTGGAGGAGGATGATGATCAAATTGGGTACCGGTTCCTATATGGTGACATCATGTAGGCATACAGTATGCATTAGTACGTTTGAATGCACTAAGTATGTAGGATGCAATGCAACAATAGATAGGCATCATAATAAAAATGCATAATATTGAGCACTAGGCATAATATAACAATATGACATGTATGATCAATACTTAAGTAAAACATGCTTAAGCAACTCATGCTCATATAGGATATCATATGTGTAGAAGAGACCAAACTAGCTATTCAAGGTACAAACCCCTTGGTGGTTGTGTGGTATAAACCCCTCATATGGTTGATGATAATCACACCTTATCAACACGGTGGCGAAGTACAAACCCCTCACATGGTTGATGAGTACAAACCCCCACCATGCTTACTCAGGCTCTTATCCCCCCGGATCGGGTATGATCTAATGCAACACTTTATATAGAGTATATCATATAAATAAGCTCATTTCATCATCATATAGTCATTCATATCATATCTCATGCTTTGGACCTTCAACTCCTCAAGAAACCACATCCGGACATTTTATCAAACACTTAGAGGGTGTGTAATGCTAGTATATAATCATAAATTATAGAGATGAAATCATGCAAGAAAATCAATTGTAAAATCATCAATCAACACCCCTCAAGCTATATATATCAAAACCCCTCCTCAAATTTTACAATAAATCAAAGATTTATAGCTCAAAACATGGCAAAACAGTCATAACTGTGCATAGCTTTAACATAGTGTGCAGTAAATTTTAGAATAATCAAGAGTCATTTGTAAATCAACTTTAAATCATGCAATTTGAGTAAAAGGAGGCTTAGGTATCATGGGTGAAAGGAGCCCATGAAAGAAACCCACATACCTCAGCTTAGAGATGAACTTGGTGAAGATTGGAGATGGAGACTTGAAGCTTGAACAAGAACCTTGAAGAAGAACAATAGCTTGGGATGAGGGTTTGGAACTTAAGTTTGGGGAGTGAAAATATGACTAAGTGTTTTAGTGAGTATTAAGAAATGTTTAGAATGATATGAGGGTGAAATTTGGCTAAGTATGGTTTAAAAACATGTTTGGGAACACTTAGGCCCAAGACTTAGAAGCCTTGGACTGAACTTAAAAAAATAGTCCCCAAAATGTACAGGGGTGCATCGCGGAGGCAATACGAAAACCCCATTGGAATTCGCATTTTGGAATTTCATAATTGCTAATCTTTCGTTTTTAAATCAGGGTTAGACCCCTTTTCAGTAATTTTGACCCCCTGAACAAGAATATGAAGTCGAATTTGTGAAATAACAAGCGAATTTTGAGATATATGGAATTTAAAATTTCGGGCATTCCGAGGCATATTTTCGGGCACTTTTTGGGGTCATTTCAATATCTTCTCCTTGGAAACATTCGTCCCAGAATGTAAAAGAGATGCACAAGACAAGAATGATCATAAATAAATCAGCCCCAACTAAAATGCATCATTACATTTAAAACACCATTTCCAAAATCTCAACATAAGTGTAAAATCATCATAAACCTTGCCAACTTAAACATGAATGCAAATGAATGACATAGGGGCTGAATCATAAGACTTGTAATCACATAAAGTACTTAGAATTGGTACCTTAGGCTTGAGTGGAGTGGAAAAGATAAGGATACCGCTTTTGCATGTCTGCTTCCGCCTCCCAAGTAGCACTTTCGATTTGTTGGTTCCTCCAAAGGACCTTAACGGATGCCATTTCCTTGTTTCTCAATTTTTTTACTTGTCTATCCAAAATCTGAACTGGAACCTCCTCATAAGCCAAGTTATCCTCAACAGCAACCACAACATCAAGAGGCACAATAGCATTAGGATTACCAACACATTTCCTCAACATAGAGACATGAAACACCAGGTGAACCAAATTCATTTCACTAGACAACTTCAATTCATAAGCTCCCTTGCCAACCCTCTTCAAGACCTCATAAGGAATAACTTATCTTGGACTCAATTTCCCCTTTTTACCAAAAGGGACTACACCTTTCATTGGAGAAACTTTCAAATAAACCCAATCATCCACTTTGAATTCAAGGTCTCTTCTTCTCACATCGACATAGGATTTTTGACGGCTTTGGACTGTTTTCAATCTTTCCCTAATCATCCTCACCTTCTCAAGAGCCTTCATAAACAGATCCGGTCCCATTAAAGTCACCTCTCTAACCTCAAACCACCCAATCGGTAATCTACAATGTCTCCCATAAAGAGCCTCAAAAGGAGCCATATTGATACTAGAGTGATAACTATTATCGTAGGCAAACTCAATCAAAGGGAGATGGTCATCCCAACTACCCTTCAACTCCAATACACATGCCCTAAGCATATCTTCAAGTGCTTGAATGGTTCTTTCGACTTGACCATCCATTTGGGGGTGAAAGGCCATACTAAGGTGAACCTTTATACCAAGACCCTTTTGAAAGGACCTCCAAAAGTGTGAAGTGAATTGTGAACCACGATTTGATATGATGGACAAAGGAACCCCATGCAACCTTACTAACTCATGGATGTACAACCTTGCATACTCTTTAGCCCCATATGTGGTCTTAACTAATAGAAAGTGAGTCGATTTCGTCATCCTATCAACCACCACCGAAATGGAATCAAAACCTTTTTTAGTCTTGGGAAACCCAACCATAAAATCCATATTAATCACCTCCCACTTCTTAGTAGGAATCTCTATGTCTTAGGTTAGTCCACCTGGCCTTTGATGTTCAGCTTTGACTTATTGACAACTATGGCAACCGGAAATGAATTTGGCAATGTCCCTCTTCATGCCTCCCCACCAATACACATCTCTCAAGTCTCTATGCATTTTGGTGGAGCCGGGGTGGATAGAATAAGAAGAATTGTGAGCCTCATCAAGAATTTTCTCCCTCAAACCATCAACACAAGGCACACACAACCTACCTTGGTACCTAAGGGCACCATTTCCCCCTTGGGAGAAAACCTCTACTTTGCCCTCTTTCACCAAGGCCTTCAATTCAACAAGGAGGAGTAATCTTGTTTTGCTATCACCTCATCAACCAATGAAGACTTAGACCCCTCAACAACAACTACGCCATCATCACCAACCTCTTCCAACCTAACACCTAATCTAGCCAATCTATGCACCTCTCTAGCTATCTCCCCTTCACCACCATCAATATAGGCTAGGCTACCCATAGATACCCTACTCAAGGCATCCGAAACCACGTTTGCCTTACCCGGATGATAGTGCGCACTCATGTCATAGTCTTTAAGAAGTTCTAACCATCTTCTTTGCCTCAAGTTAAGATCCTTTTGAGTGGAGACATATTGAAGGCTCTTATGATCAGTGAAGACATCAACATATACCCCATACAAATAATGACGCTAAATCTCTAATGCAAACACAATGACGGCTAACTCTAGATTATGGGTAGGGTAGTTCCTTTCATGTACCTTGAGTTGTCTAGAAGCATAAGCTATGACCTTACCATTTTGCATCAACACAGAACCCAAACCAACTCTAGATGCATCACAATACACAACAAAACCCTCAAGCCCATCCTGTAGTGATAATATAGCACTGGATACAAGCCTATGCTTTAATGTTGAAAGCTTCTCTCACATTCATCGATCCACACAAAATTAAATTTCTTTTGAGTCAATTTAGTCATAGGGGAAGCAATGGAGGAAAACCCATTCACAAATCTCCTATAGTAACCCACAAGGCCCAAGAAGCTCCTAATATCCGACGGGTTCAATAGTTTAGGCCAATTTCTTATCACATCGGTTTTCTTAGGATCCTTCTTTATACCATCCTCCGACACCACACGACCCAAGCATATAACCTCCTTCAACCAAAATTCACACTTATCATATCCAGCATACAATCTCTCCTCCCTCAACCTTTGCAACACAACCCTCAAATGACTCATATGCTCCTCCCTACTATGTGAATAGATCAAAATATCATCTATGAAGACCACATGTTGAAAGTGATGCATTTTCTAGAATCGTCATTAAGAAGTCAGTCTATGATTGAATTCTCTACATTCAAAGAAGAATTCAAATCGAAATTGTACTCTATATTCAATTTAGACTTGAACTCTCTATATTCAAAAGAGAATTCAAACTAGGATTAGATTACTACATGATTCCAGAACTGGAGAAGGAAATTTTATTTAGAATTCTCTTCCTACCATTTTGTTTTCTATAAATAGGGGTCATTCGTAATGAGATGTGTAAGATGAATAAAAAGATAAAGATTAGTTCTCTAAAGTTATCTCTTTCTCAAATATTTTCCGCATACAATATTCATATTAGCACCAAGCTAATGCACTAAAATTTTCCAACAACTGGTATCAGAGCAATAGTCGATCTTGACGGCACAATTCAAGCATAACCATTGCACTACTCCAGCACTATTCAAAAACTTCGTCATGGCTTCCTCAAGCTCAACAAATGTGATGCCCATCTTTGCCGGAGAAAACTATGATTTTTGGAGTATAAAAATCAAAACTATTTTAAGAGCTTACGATTTGTGGGAAGTAGTTGAAAAAGACATTCTAGAAGTCGTTGCTCCGTTTATAGAAAAAATGAAAGCTGCGAAAAGCACAGCTACTACTACCTCATCCGAAAGCTCACCAATAGTATCGATGAAGGAATGGGAGAAAAAAGATGCAGAAGCATTCGCCAAAATTCATCTAGCTGTTTCAGAGTCTATCTTTCCAAGGATCATGAATTCTACATCGGCAAAGGAAGCTTGG
>JAPFFP010000094.1:10712775-10727914 GCA_026153255.1 Solanum medicagineum | reverse complement strand
AAATATTAAAAATTTTAATTTTTTACTCCACCTTGAGCCTTATCCACCCCTCCCATAACTCCCTACCTTTATCCTCCCATCTCCCAAAAAAGAATTTAAAACTATTTATTTTTAAAAAATATTTCAAATTATGAAATATTTTTTTAATGTCAAAAACTAGAAAAAAAAATTCTTGAAGATTAGTACAAGAAAGAAGAAAAAAATTGTATTTTAATTTGAAAAATAATGGTTTATATATATGGGGATGTAGTAGGTGTAAAAATGACAATTCAAGCCTTTTTCACCTTTGAAATCTTCAGAAAAATAGCACTCACGCGCCCCCTTTTGCGTGTACACGCATGCTTTGCCATGTCAGCGCCTTCTGTTTACTTGATAAAAAAACGGGCAAGTTGGAGTGCCTTTTTGTGCACTTTGAAAGTTTGAGTTCCAACTTAAAATTTCGCTCCAAGTTAAGGGTCCAATTTATGTATTGTGCCTAGTTGAATTGTTCAAAGTTCAAAAAGAATGTTTGAAAGTTTTTTCATATTTGCCCTTTGATTATGTATTGTGCCTAGTTGAATTGTTCAAACTTCAAAAAGAATGTTTGAAAGTTTTTCCATATTTGCCCTTTGATTTATTGAAGTTTTATATTTTCTAGGAGATAAATTACACTACATATGTATGATTTCACAAGGGGTAATAGTGGAAAGTATGGTGTAAATTTTGTCATTGAATGCTTTTCTTAATATGTGTGCATTACCTCACAAATTCAATTAATATGGGACAGAGAGAGTATCTTACAACAACATACCCAGTAGAGTGTGGGGGTAAAATGTACACCAATCTTATCCCTACATTAGAGATGGAGAGGTTGTTTTGGATAGATCCTTGACTCAAGGAAAAACAGCCCAAAGCAATCTAGAGAAAAAAGTAATTAAAGTTCAAGAATGACAAATAATAAAAAACCAATAGACCGTAACTGAATGATACTACAACAAAATAATACAATAGTTGAAATACAAGAAACAATGATAGTAACAAAAATCAAAGGATAAGAAACTAGTGGAGTAATACTTCAACTACTCGTATGGACGAACAATAAGTCAACGCATTGCTGTCCACTAACCTTCTACCCTAATCCGCATCATCCACAACTACCTATCTAAGATTGTGTCCTTGGTAAACTGGAACTGTGCCATGTCTTGTACTTTTGTCTACCTCTCCACAATATTCTTTGGTCGGCTCTACCTCTCATGAAACCATGCATAGCCAACCTCTAACATCTCATTGGGACATCTGTGCATCTCCTCGCCGCATGCCCAAATCATCTCAGTCCACTTTTCATATCTTGTCCTCCACCGAAGTCACACCCACTTTATCCCAGATATCCTTATTTGTGATGGTTTTTTTTTAAATGACTGGTGTCCAGTGCCCGCTTTGCGGACCCGACTATTATTCCATGGGGCCCTGATGCACGACCGGATAACACGTCAGTGGCCCTGGGGATTCGATCCTGGGACCTTGTGGCATTTTTGCCCAGGGTTTTAACCATTGGACCAACCCCTCAGGGTTAGATATCCTTATTTGTAATCTTAACTCTCCTAGTATGCTCTCAGTCTCTCACATATATCATATCATCCTCAAATCTGCCACTATCTTCTTAATGTCAGAGTTTTTGACTGACCAATACTTCGACCATACAACAAAGTTGATCTAACTACCACTCTATAGAACTTGTCTTTAAGTTTTGGTGACTCCTTATCACATACAACTTTGGATGTGAGCCACCATTCGTTGACCCTACACTATTAAGGCGAGTGACATTCTTGTCAATCTCCTTATTTCCTTGGATAATAAACTCAAGATACTTGAAACTTTCTCTCTTTTACATGAGCGATGTATCAAGCTTTACGTCCACATAAACCTTGTTGTGTTATGTCATTGAACTTGCACTCCATGCATCTTGTCTTGGTATTGCTCAACGCTTCAATTTGAACCCTCTAAACTTCAAGTTGTCTCCAAACCTCTTGCTTATTAGCGTTAACTTTGTCAGGAGAGTCTCACTAATCAGAACTATGCAATCCGCAAATACCATACATCATGACAACTCACCTTGAGTTTGCCATGTGAATGCATCCATCACCATTCCAAATTAAATGGGGCCAAGGGTTGATTCCTGGTACAACCCATCCACAGCAAATTATGTCCTTAATTTTATGCAAACACCATGATACCAACAAAGTGTTTTTACAGTCATGCACACACCTTTGGAAAGACTACTCAAGTCTTCCATAGAGGCAACCAAACTTTTATACTCATGTAGGTGATTCCATCAAGTCTATCTCAACACAGGCCACCTTAAGGGTGGAATCGTTAAGAGAAAACTAAGCCCAATCTTATGCAGCACCGCCAGGCATCACAGGGATAGGAAATATAGTGCATATTGAAGGCTCATATAACTTCATCTGACCACAAATTGTTACCTTTGCCTTAGTGGGGAAAGGTTGGTTTCATTAAAAATTTGTTGGTAATGCAAATTCAAAGAATCCTTTGTGGCTACCTCAAAAGCTCCATTTAGAAAGATTAAAATCATTTTGGGCACTCTATAGACAAACCTTTCTTTATGGGATTAGTTGAGGTTCCTCCATGCTTCTTTAGGTGAAACTTGGCAACCACACCCGTGTCGCCGCCCCCTCCATTTGGCCGAATCAATTCGTGATGCGTGCGCGGTATGGTGCACCTTGTTCACCTGACTTTATTTTTCCGTCTGTTTTCCAGCAGTGTGCAACTGCTACAAAATTAATTTTGTAATTGTTCTTGAGGCTTGAGCAAGTTCAGTGACAAAACAGTTCTTTTCTGTAACAGCTACAAACATTCATGTAAGTTGTAGTTGTTTCTTTCGCTACAACTCTAGCAGATCGGCCTATAAAAGCAGCTCTGTGTGAATTATCAAATACATAGAAAGTTTGTTCTCATTTCCACAAAAGTTGTTCTTCGCAATTCTATTTCTGGGCAATCATATTTAGACAAACTCCAAACTTTCAACCACGAATGCATGTATTTGTGGTTGCTCTTGTACCTTGGGGAGTGAATGGTGTCAAGTAATTTACACCCTAGTTGGGCCGAAATCACTTTCATGGAAGCGACTCGCTACAACACAATGTTTTATTCGGTAAGTTGCTTCTTGATTATTGTCAATAGTTTCTAAGACAAGATTTATCCCACATCCATGGATAACTATGATTTGTTGTTTCTGCTCTAGGCAACCAAATGTTCGATATTTGCTTTTAATGATAGCTCTCTCCAACTTGCTTAGCTAGTTCTAGTCTGGGAAAGAAACAACAATGGACCAATATCAGGAGTCAATCTATAGCCCGAATGGACGATAGACCGCTACATATTAACTATCATTATGGGGCAAACAAACCTACAATAATTTATCTATGCTATTGATGTTAACTAGTTGAAGGATCACTACCCCATGTACCTACTGGGATTTTGATAGAGTTTTCCGCTACATGTTAACTATCATTATGGCGCAAACAAACCTACAATGATTTATCTATGCTATAGATATTAAAGAGTTGAAGGATCAGTACACCATGTACCCAGTTGGTGGGATTTCGATAGAGTTTGAAATTTTCAAGGGCAAGACAATACGAGTACTAAACTGACAGAAAATCTTTGTGGAACATGGGTAAAAAAAATCTGGAAGGTAGTGGAAATACCAACTTATTAGCTTATCTTTGGTGTTACAAACTCGTGAATAGTTGCTTCAATTATGCAACCCTTTGTAAGTACATAATACCTTTTTTATTTTCTATAATGGATTCAATTTACGTTTGCTACCTCTGTATCTTTGCCCTCATCCTTGTATTGCAAAAAAGTTTTCTTAATTTCTTTGTTAATGCTGAGACCTCTTAAAAATCAGGATATATTATTTGCTAAACTTCAGTCGTAATGTCAGAGGATTATATGGATATGTATAATCTGTGTATTGTCCCGTCTGATTGTGATTAGAAATGTTTGGACTTATGTAACCTTTCACTAACATATCCAGTATTTTAAGATTGGTATGATAGAATTACTAAATTTGATTACTCATTGTGATTGATTGAGAAAAAGGACCATAAATTAGTTAGAGAGAAAAACTTCATCAAATGAAAAGGGCAAAAAAAGTAGTTTTGTGTAAACAGTGGCACTAATGCAGAAAATTTTACCAATAAAATATATTAATAGAAGCCATGCTCCGTATTTGGATGCAGGAGCTATTGCTGTTTTGTTGGTTCTTTCCGTTTTGGTGGATTATTAGGAGTTAGTAATGACCAAATGAACTGCTCTTTTCTTCACATCCGTGTGTTATTTTTTTTAACTTAATTTTCATATGTATGTTCTTGCTAAATAGTATTGATTATGTGTTGTCTACAGAGTTGGTGTCTGAATGTTTGAGTTGTTGCACAGAAGACTCTGATGATGCCATGAGTAAGGTACAGATGCGACCGAGATATTTCCTCTGCTAGAGGTTAATTTTAGCAGCTTTAATTTAGATTGTATATACAGTTTTGAAGAGTCTCCTCTGGGTTTCTGGTCTCTAGTGTTGCCCAATATTTTTTGAAAATTATGGCTTCCAGGTAAACATTGAAGAGGTAAGATATTCATATTAACATGGTTTGATAAGGATGTTTGCACCCAAATAAATGAATAATAATTAAAATAAAAGAGAGGCAAGACTTAAGACAGAAGATGAAGACACTTATCTGCCTTTCCCTTGTCTAGCATCCATTTTCTTTCTTTTGGTTTGCTTGTTTATTTCAGGGAAGTTGAAAATAATAACTTTTTTGGTTTCGATGTGTGGCTCACAGTCCCCTAGTACATGGGAAATGAATAAAGCAGTAAAAAAAGAGAACTGGACCACTCAGTATTCTTTTTACAAGCACCTTGACCAAAAAGGTATGGGGAGGTGGAGGGAGAAAATAAGATGTCAAAATATCACTTTGAGAAGGCTGTCTTTTCTTTCTTTATTAGTTCTTTTTTGAAGGACCGAGAATTCCCTAGGGCCAATAGAGCGTGGTTTGGAACTCGGTGGATAATAAGCCTACTCCTCGACCTTCCTCCACTTAAATACCATGCTTTTTGTCTGTGGTAGGGTACAAACCATGACATTTGTCTAACCCACACATTACGTGTTGCGTTCTTACCCCTAGACCAAAGTCATAGGGGCATTGTTTCTTTCTTTCTTTTTTCATCCTTTTCCCTTACTTGGTGGATGGTGCAAGTCTTAAAGATTCTACTGTTGCATAATTACATGAGATGCTATTTCATAAGAGTCAACTAATGGCTAGAGTCACGAACTTCCTGAAACACCAGACTAACATATGAGCTGTCACATCTGTGGTACAAGATGGTACTTCTTGGCTGATTGATCAACATGATGCCTTTACTTTGAGTGGTGCTTCTAAATTTTAATCTACTCTAATTTGGAATGCAGGTTGTTTATTCTGGAGCAGTTTTGGAAGTCTGCATGAGAAAACTAGTTTTCTATCCGGAAGTCGTTGGGTTCATTGAAGAAGAGAAGGACCAATTCCCTTTTGTAAAAGTTCAATATGCTTTTAATTCTCCACCAAAGTTGATCATGTTGGATGAACATGGAGAGGACAAGGAAACGATTAGGTCATCTTCCTTTCTCTTTGTCCTTTCTTTCCTTTGTGTTTTGTGTTTGAGCACTACTGATTTGTGTTTCTATAATGCCTGTACATTCCATTGAGCATGCTCTCTGTTAGCCATCAGGACCATTATGGCCTAACTCATTTTCTAAATACTCTTCTTTCATTTCTTCCTATTCCATTTTTGCGAAACATAACTATATTCAGCCATAAAGGTAGACAGTCATTTAGTTGTCGCCAAAAACCAACTTTTGGGTCATGAGTCATTTAGTAGTCTATATCTAGTATTTTTCTGCTTTTGGGGCTGAGATTTTGAGCTGAGGGTCTTTTGGAAACTACCTCTCTATCTCTATGATATAGTGGTAAAGTTTACGTACATTTTACCCTCCCGGGGTATGTTGTTGTTGTTGTTGGTCATGAGTCATGAGTGTGAGGAACATGCTAATGATTTCAGAGATCTAAATGTCAGTCTAATGAGTACCCTTAGGAAGCCCGAGTACAAGGAGCTGCAATTCATGGAGTTCAGCTTTGACTAAATTTTCCCTGATGAAAATTAGTTAGCACATTGTATATTGCATCAATCATTCCCTTTGCTCGCATGTTTGATAGCAGCCAAATCTTTATTCTGGTTATCTAATGTATTTGGTACATCTTGCAGAATTGATAACTGGAAACGCGAACACATATTGCAGTTCTTGAAAGAAAAGGTTAAGCCATCATCAGATATCTAATGTGGCTGGTAATCTAGTCCCGTTTTGATCAAGAGCCATGTTAAGTATGGGCTTTTCTTCAACCTGCATCTAAGTTCAGAAAACTGCAGTTCCCCATTTAGTGTTTTTAAGAGACTGACATGAATTTAATAGCAACACACAAGTTCAAAGGCTACTTCCATTTAGTAAACATGCATTGGCTCCTTATGTTTTTGCATGCTTGACGTAATCATTTGATTTCGTCATTGCTGCTCTCTTATTTTTGTTCTCAAGTTTTCTTTCTCACTAGACCCCCTCCCCTTCTCTTTAATTTGTCATTACCAGATTATTGCTTAGGAATACCCCTGCCTCAGAGAAGGAAAAACGTTATACTATTATGGATAATTACATGAAGGGTTAGAATATTCGGTTGGCTAGCAAGTCTTCACTGCAATATGCTTCTCTATTATGAGAACTGAAATTGTCTCGCTGTTTTTGCTTTTATAACTTGTTCTACCAATTGAACAATCTGCCAAAGGTGTTCCAGTTTGTATGTTGATTGCACTGACTAGGATAAAGGAGTCAGATTGAACAGATAAAGGTGTTCAAGTTGACTTATTTGGGGTTTTGTTAGCTACCAATTACTTTTAAACCACAAAGAGTCCCCAAACAACTTCCCAGCAGTTGATACAGAGTTGGCTTGGGAAAATATGCTCAGTGGATTCAGATTTTGGAGAGTGACAACATGAACATATATAGACCAAAGAAACCAAATTTCCTAGATATCTCATCAATTGGCAGTGTTATGTGGTAATCTTAATCATTAAAAAAAGAATGAAATTCTGGAAAAGATCCCCTTATACCAGGTCCTAAGATGATATTTACTCTTTGTTTGGATGGTTGTTACATACGGTTGTATAATGTATCGAATCGTACTGTATTATTTTGATGAATATAATGTTTAGATAGATTGTATCATTTTTCATCATTAGATAGAGTCATCCATCAAGAGTTTGAATGATATACATACAAGAAAAGTAGGATACAGGAAAGAGTTACTATGAAAAAGTAGGATAATCTAAGAAATAGCCCATATTATATTGGAAAATCTACAAAATTATACATTTTAAGACTTGTATTAACATTAAATTTGTTATTTACTAAAATACCATTTAATATATTGCAACTAGTATAATACACTGGGTGAGAACCATTCAAAAAAGGTGTTAGTAAAATTTCTGAATAATTGCCAAATAGAAGGATTCATCATTGATCATGAAGAACTTAAGAGAGATATCTCTGGCTAAGGGATTTCCTTGATGAATGAAATATCTTTTCCCTTGTTAAAATAAATAAATAATTATTCTTTGAATTTATTTTTTTTAACATTACCTAATTGCTGTTCATAATTCACTCTCTTCATATGGGAGACAGAAAGAAATCAAAGAACGTTTACGTTTAGCCTAGGATTTATTTTGGTTCTTGTATGGATGTATTGGAGAACACAATACATTAATAATGGTTTGTGGTGTTGTTTAGTCCTTTGCTTGGTAGGATTTTTAGCCTACTACTAATACACCGCATTTAGTATTATAGGATGTTTAATTAATACATAGTATATCATGGAATTAAAAAATGCATGGGTTATTAACACATAAAACGCATCAAATTATAATTTGAGTCAAATTGAGAAAAAGCTCGAGTACTAATTTGGTTTAACTTGGTTTGGTAATGAAAAGAAAATCTGATTATACTTGGGTTGATTTGATTTTAACTTTAAAAAGTCAACCGATACAAAATCAACATACAATAACTTCAGTCTTCTCGAGCGTCTTCTTGATTGTTCCATAGGTTTAGTCAAACCAACCCCCAAATCAATAGGGGGTAGAACTGAACAAATAAGTTGATATACAAGAGCAATACCTCAAGTTCAGCAGCCCAACATTATATTTATAATTTTTAAAACTTATTTTCTACATAAAAGAATTTACTTTGATATAATTTATAAATACTTTGTATATTTTTTCCATAATTTTTATTTTTAAACATATTATTTCACGTTTAACTTAGAATTTTGAATGATCCAATAAATTTTACAGTCCATAACTATTAATATTAACTTTACTAAAGTTCGAATTAAATCTATAAGAATGTTAATAAAAAAATAAGTCAATTCAACACTAAGAATTACAAAAATGTTGAATATTTATTGATTAATTTTATATTGGTTTAGACAATTAAAATACATAATCTAATTTTTATTTTTCTTTAGTGTTTAATCACAAAATTAGTACTTATTAGCTTTATTTTAGTATGATTTAGTACTTTTAAATTATGATCATTTTCATTCTTATTTATTTACAATATTTGTTTTATGCAATTTCATCATTATATTTTATTGAATATTTTTAGTGTCATCACTTATATCATATTTTGTTATTTCTTAAAGAAAACCTAAAATAGTTACATTATGGTTGGACTAGGAAATTACTAAGCACAAATTAATTATATATTTATATAAGTACTTTATCAAAAAAACTCAAAAAGTTGAAAAAATAGAAAAAATCTGAAGTTTAAAAACCCAAATTTTATTATTTTGATTTGAATTGTAGATTTAAATATCCTACACAAATAACTTGATTTGATATTTGAAAAAATTCAGACCAATCCTGCCTATATACACCTCTACAAGGAGTAAATAGAGAAGACATAACCCAACTTACGTTTCAAGGACTTCCAGCAAAATATAAAATTGCAAATTCAAGAGAAGGATATTTAAGCAGGCAACTCGTGATCGATATGCCTACTTCAGTTGACTGCTTAAGCAGATAGCTATTGATTGATGTGTCTGTTTCAACTGCTTGATTGTACTATATTATTTTTATTAATTATTTTTTTCATCTGTTTCAACTATGATTTTATTATATTACCGCTAAATAAATTATTTTCTCAGTTGTTTCAGCCATGATTATATTGTATCGCTCTAATCCATTATTTTAAATCATGTAAATATTAGAATTATGATAACACAAAATGGTAAATTAGGTCTTTCTTTTTAAACTAAATTAAGTAACATCACCACATATATTGAGATAGGGAGAGTAAGATACATTAATTAAATTTATGTGAAACATACTACAAATTATAATAATTAATAGTTCAAAAAATTATTATCAATTTAAAATACTTAAAAGACATATGAAAAAATAGGATACATCAATTAAAATTTATGTAAAACATACTACAAATAACAATAATTGATAATTTTTTTTAAAAAAAATTATCAATTTAAAATACTTGAAACACATGTGAAAAAATTGATTGAGACTTAAAAGTTTTATTGGTGTCACATAAAATGGAACAGAAAAAATAACACATATTTGAAAACAACACAAAAAATAATGTATATCTTACAAATTATTTTTTTACAAGACATGTAAAAAAAATTAGTTTAGTCTTTAAAATTTTATCGGCGTCACATGAAATAGGACAGAAAATGTTGTATTTGGAAACAACTTAAAGAGCGTCAATAAGCAAGCAGCTCACTGTCCACATGCCTGCTTCAACTGCCTACTTAACCGGGTAGTTACCGGTTGACATGTTCGCCGCAACTACTTGATTTTACTATATTATTTTTATTAATTATTTCTTCGACTGCTTCAAATACTTTTTTTGGAAAAAAATGAATCTATCAGTGCACACAAATCAAGATTAAAAAAAACTAAAATATGTTGAACTCATACTAGCATCAAATACAAGTTTTAAAACATTACCACATAAATCAATAAAGAGATTTTATAAATTCTGGAACCATTTGGAAAACAAACAAGGTTTGTGTGATTAACCTAAAATGAGATCATACTTTAGTAAAGGAGGAGCATTATAATGCTGAAATGCATCTTATATGAACAATGTGTCTATGTTTTAACTGATGCACCACAATGTAGATGATTTTCAAGCACTACCAGGCATTTAATCTTTACTTTCCAGTAAACTACAGGTTACATTTCTTTGAACAGCGTCCTCACTTCTGTACAACTCCATTTGCACACAAGTGCCTATTTGACTGCACTGCCTTCAGGTTTGATGTTTTTTGCCAACATTTTTCTGAAACTCATCATCTTATTCAATGCACCAACATAGGCTCGGACACTGGAGATAACAATATCCATATCTGCTCCGGTTCCACTGGAATAGGTAGATATAAAAGACATTGCTAGTAAGAGAAACGAAAGGTGATGTTTTTACAGACCCAAGAAAAAAAGTTGTGCATGCCTTAGCTACATGTTGATTGAGTATATATGTTGGACACCTGATTGACATCCAGCCAAGCATATGTACTACGAATTTTTACTCTTCTACTTGATGCACACACTAACGCTGGTGTTCCATTTGGACTAGTCAAATGGAATAATGGGAGATTGAAGAAAGAACTTGGAGGCACAGGAATAGCAGTTGGGAGTAGTCAGGCGGGGGCTTGCAGTGATGAGGAAATACAACGGATGAGGGCAGTCAATGGAGAAAAGAAGCAAGAGGCCTGCAAGTCCTTTTGTTGGTGAAGGCTGCACCGAAGAAGAATGGCAAAGAGAAGGGGAGAGAGGTGCAGAGGAAACATGAATCTGACATCTAATGTGGCTGTGCTTCAGCTGATATATTCATGCATATTTTCCATTTGAATATCCAAGTTTATGATCTACCATAGTTCTCATACAGTATTTATCTATTTGTGTGTTGAACCAAAATCTGAATTCTACGCAGGCTTTATTGAAAACATATAAATTTTGCTCATGTCACTTTGGTGTCACCCGTCCCTCTCTCCATGTTCCCTAGGTTCTATCAGAGAAAGAAGGCAAAGAAGAACAAATGCAAACAAGATGGCTGGTACATTTCATACCTAAATGTACGGTGAAAAGGCTCTCCAGTTAAAGCATGGGTTGATGTAAGGCCATTCTCTCCACGAATTAAGACTCTGGTTGAAGCTATAGCGTCAATACCTTCTGTGACTGCATTCATGGAATACTCAAGGAGTTCTACAGGTACCTGCACAATGCATGAACACTACAATTACCAGACAATAGTACACATTAAACTGAAAGATGATTAAATAGAAGACAAGTTTGACTGCTGATTCACAGGCAAACGCCATCTTCTAGAACAAGAGAACTTGGGTACTCTCTACATATATAGTTACTTTTTGCAAGTCAAACTGAAAACGTAAAATTCCTACTCAAAATGCATATCAAATATACTTTTACTTATTATTGGAAACTATTATCAAGCTAGAAAGTTGATCAATTATGTGGAAAATGACCAAACTGCTCTTAATAGATATCTTCACAGTACATCAACAATACACTCAGTGTAATCCCATAAGTGGGGTCTGGGGAGGGTGGTATGTATGCCTTAACTCCTTGTGAAGGTAGAGAGGTTGTTTATAATAGACCCTCAGCAATATCTTCACAGTACATTATAGCAAAATAGCTGACATTTGTTATGTAGAATTTGGGTTGTCTGCTGATGTCATCATTTGTTGCAGCACTAGCTGCTGAGTTAGGATTGGACTAGCTTGAGAACAGGACTCCATATTAGGCTATCAATTCCGTAGAGCAACTCTAGCCTTAGTTTTTAAGTACAACATATACTTGGTTTAGCCTGACTTCTTCAACAATGCTGTTTAAAAAAATTGACCCTAAGGAAACTTTTATTATTGGATAACCATGTTGTCCGGACTAGCTTTTGCACACCTTGACAATTTCCAAGTATACTTGTCACCTCCCACCAACAACAAGTACCAAGTAACTCTATCCATTAACACTACGACAGATGGGAAGAAATCACCTATTTGTTTTGTCTCCGATGGATTTTTGAACCCAAGACCTCACGGTTCTCAACCCACTTCATTTGACCACTAGACAACACCTTGGTGCACCTTGAGGTAACTTTTTACGTGTATATATGACACAAAAAGAAGTACAGGTAAGAGACACAACAAGACAATATATCCAAAATCACGAGCTTCGGAATATTTTGTTCAACCCAAATCAAACTTGATGAATCTATAGCCTGGGGAGAAAATAATATTAGTATCCGTGTAATTATGAATATGATTTGCATGAAAGAGATTCACCAAATGAATTTTTAATAAACCATTTATAGTTGAATATTAACATATTGTTCTTTTCTTAATTTGCATCGGGTGTCCAAGTCTCTTTGATTTTCCTGACTAATCCCAGGGGTGCACAGGCCCTCGGCAAGGAGTTTTCCGCAAGTGCACCACGGTTAATTCAAGTTTTACCCAGTCCGATGGCCCTCAGAAATTGTTTGCACCCAGTGGGGTTTGAACTTGATACCTTGAAAGGGAGCAAACCCCAAGGCTCAAATCAATTGCCACCGGGGCCAACCCTGAGGGTTTATTAACATACTGATTGGCTTGAGATTAATATGGCTCCTGGTGCGGTGACAAGATTATTTATAATTAGGAAGTTTCATGTCTATTTCAGACCTTGACAATGAGATCAACTGCCTTATAAGCCGCGTCAACTGGCCCCGTTCCAACAGAACAAGAAATATGCTCTTGACCATCAGCGTCAATGAGCTTAACAGTTGCTGTAGAAAGTCCAAGACTTCCACATGTAACCTGTTCATAGAACAGGAAGTCTTTCAATCAGCTGAACTATCCTTTTTAATCCAGATCTAAGTCAGACACTTGAAAAAAAAGAATATAGTCAACACTAAAATCTACCTGTACATTTTGAAGTTGCCAAACAAATTGAGGCTGGAAAACTTCATCTGACATCAGTGCTATCAGGTCATCATCTGTAATTTTCTGAAATAGCAGTGTGGAGATAAATAGATGGCGAAAAAATATATCCACGATACCAACATCATATTAGATCCACTCAGTGGCTTAACCTTAATTTTAATAATAATTGAACTGATAAAAGTGTAATTAGCCAGATAAAGCTTTCAAATGAGCAGAAGAAACTTTGACAACCAAAAGAGGGTTTAAAGGGTCTTCGCACAAACTTGTCAGTTGTCCCGCCTTGAGAAGAGCAGTAGTTTATAATATACTAGTAATAATAGGAAAATTTTTCAGGAGTGTCGCATATAGAACAAATAGTTAAAAGGATTATCTTCGTTCAGAAGGTATCCTGAGCTCTTCCCATCTTTCCGTTCACATCCATGCTCCATTTTCTTCATCTGTTTCTACTCTCAATTCCACCTTATCTGATACTTTAGTTCATCTCACTTTGCAATATCTTAGAAGTTCTTACACACCAGTTATTCCCATTTCCACAAGAATTAATGTACAATCCACATACATAGATGAATAAAAACACTACATTTCACAAAATTTGAAGATGCAACATACTTAAGATTGTACTGAAAGTCAAAAGGTGGAAAGAGAAGAGAGATCGTAATTATATTTTTAGCTCATGTTCTAGCCACTAGGTTATCTAGGAAGGAGAAAATGTTCCAGCCATCAATCCCCTTCCATGAATTCTCAACTTAGCAAATTTACTAAACTCCGCCACTCCACATGCATTTGAATGATGATGTAAATATACCAAATAGCAATGGAAATCTCAACAGCTTAATCACCTTTTTCTTCTCAGCCACAGATTTGAATCGCCAGAAGAGGTCATCAAGTTCTTTTCCCTCAATTTCGTATCCAAGCTGCATAGGACTAAAATGACTTGTCTCATGCTCTTAAATTTAAGAAATAA
Source organism: Solanum medicagineum (assembly GCA_026153255.1). Classification (NCBI taxonomy): domain Eukaryota; kingdom Viridiplantae; phylum Streptophyta; class Magnoliopsida; order Solanales; family Solanaceae; genus Solanum; species Solanum medicagineum. The sequence continues at coordinate 10,713,856 of JAPFFP010000094.1, read as the reverse complement.
ACTCAGTTCTCAGAGCATGCAATTACCTCAAACATTTTATTTTGCAAAGCATGACGCCCACTACAAAAAAAAAAGTACAACAAATCAATTTCCCTGAAGACATGATGTAATTCAAAGAAAATAATGAATAGAGCAGGTTAGAAAAGACGGCACGGGAGGGATAATGTTAAAGACTGTGATGATGATTATTTGATGCAATGGTGGCTCTGACCATATTAAGACAAACTCAATAAGCTTCTACTTCACCTCTCCATAGAAGAGAGGAAGTTCCTAAAGAGCTCCACACTATTTTAAAAGAACGACGATGTGATTTACTATTTGAAACAGCAACGGTCTGTCTATGTTGCTCGAACTCTTCAAAAATGTAGAAAAATGCATGTCGGATACTCCAAAAGTAGTGCATTTTGGTGAATCCAACATGGGTGTAGCAACAATTTTGGAGAGTCCGAGCAACAAAGCTATCGATGGATCAGGCAAGCATTACTCAAGTACTAAAGAAATATTTACCTCATAGCAACTAAAAGGATGCACTTTGCTAAGCAAGTTCAATAATCAAGGGATAATTAGTGAAAAACTCAAAACAACACCAAAGTCTAACAACTATGCCATCACAGCAATAAGCATTGATTTATAAATCACATACCTGAGTTTCCCGAGGACAATACCAGATTCATTAGCACGATTAAGCCCAATATCCTCAGGAGATATAATCTCATATGTATCTTTGTGTTTTAACATTCCATCCTAAAGAGCATAAAAAATAGTTTAAGAAGGAGAAGAGCATGAAAAGGAAAAACTGAAATAATTTTTTCCTTCTTTTTATTTCATAACTGTACAATTATAAAAGAAGTGCAGAATCCAGCTTTGAGGTGAGGAAGAAACAGGAGGGGAGACACAATATATTACACATACTCAAACAAGTTTAACTGAAAAACTTTATGTATTTGAAGGTGAATCAATGAGAAGTGCAACCAGAACAATTAATTGAACTCCAACTAAATATGTGGAAGATTTATCCATAACAACAACAACAACAACAACGACATACCCAGTGGAATCCCACAAGTGGGGTCTGGGGAGG
>JAPFFP010000094.1:10697878-10707939 GCA_026153255.1 Solanum medicagineum | reverse complement strand
ACCCCCCACCCGTCAACTCCAGTCTGATTCTCTAAAGTGAAAATATGATTCCGAAGGAGTTTTCATGGTCAAATCCTGTTATCAGAGATAAATCCCGCTGTCATTGAAAATTGACGTTAGAAATGCTTTTGGGAAAATAGGGAACCTCGGAAAGTTCAATGTTTTGCTTGGTTGATGGCACAAGAAGCTTTGCCTTAAACATGAAAATCTTCAGCAAAGGGGTTTCAACATATGTAGTTGATGTTGCCTTCATTGAAAGCAAAGTGACGAAAACCATTTATTTTTTCATCGCTCCTTCAACTCATAGATCTGGAGCCTCTTAGGACTACAGAAGAGCTGCTGTTAAGCTGGAATTTATGAGGTCGGGAGAAGGAAATCGGGGAACTTGGAACGCCATTACATCAGTAATTTGGTGGATCATGGGAAAGAAATGATGCCCATGAACAAATAAGAAGATTTGCCTCTTTCAAGAATTGTTTAGGGTTTAGAACATTTGTTTCTTTCAACAATAAATTAGAGAAAATTACACAAACCTGATGGATGCCACTTTCATGAGCAAAGGCATTAGCTCCAACAATGGCCTTGTGTGGCTGCACATGAAGTCCCGTGTACTCCTCTACCTGCACGACAAAGGGTCAGCAGTGCATATTGGAACAATACTAAGTTATTAACCACTAAATGATCACCATACTATCAAATAGTAGGGATACAAACCATCTTGCTTGACATGAGTATATGTTGTGTATTAATCCCTGTATATAGGCCACCTAGTACTTGCTCTCCACGACATTTTAAGGCCATTACAACCTATTCCAGCATTGGAGAAAGTAAAAGGTTAGAAAATGAAGGCCCCGACATGCCCAAGAGGAAACAAAAGAGAAACAAGTATCACAGAGGAAAAAGGAGTCCCATACACGTCAGTTGTTTATCAGTTTAAACGGGACATAACACAACCAATGGCAGAAATTGGCTCCAAAGACCAAAATATAGTTGCATGTTTGCAACTATCGTTTTGCAAAAGAATAAATATTATGTACCACTCATTTTCTACTCTAATGTCAGTCTAAATTCAAGATGTTAAATTAGTTTAGGAAGAGGTGGAATAGTTCCTTTTGTCCGGAGAATGCCTTACAAGATTATGGGAAATTTCTTTACAAGATTATGGGAAATTTCTTTGATGACCTAACTTTTTGTCAAGGAAAGAACAGAGGGGAATTCATATGAAGGTTTTTCAATTAGTGATTCCACCCCTTACTACCCCTCAAATTTTGGAGACCAAATCATGCAAATGAGAGGACTAAATTTCTCAGTGAAAGGCCCTCACAAACCTCCTCCAAAGAAGCATTTCCAGCTCTTTCACCAATTCCATTGATGGTCACTTCTAATTGTCTTGCACCTGCACATGCTCCCTGAAATTGGACACGCTTTTATGTGCATACAACTTAAGTTGGCATAAACAACTAGGTTCTCAACATTGAAGCACATACAGCTAAGGTATTAGCAGTAGAAAGCCCAAGGTCATTCTGGCAGTGTGTTGAAATGATCACATCTTCAACTCCTGGGGTATTGGCTTTTATATTAGCAATCAATTTTCCAAATTCTTCAGGTACAGTGTATCCAACAGTATCAGGGATGTTAAGGGTTGTTGCCCCAGCTTTGATAACCTCTCCAAGGATATGATAGAGGAACTCTGGATCCGATCTGAGAGGAATAACAGGTTATAAGGCTATTTTGATAAAATAAAGTAATATTATTAAAGCTAGTACCAAGGAGGTACTGCAAATAAACAGGATATAAGACTCAGATCAGGAAAAAGAAAAAAAAAAAAAGCAGCAGATACAAATAGCATTGGCAACAGAACAACTCTTAATAGTTTAACCCTCTTCTTTGAGATCTCAAAGCATCATACTAGGAAAAGACAAATTACAGAATACAAGATCTTATTATCTTTTAAGTGTTCCTTTGAAGGAGAAAAGAGTAACCATATCGAAATAATTTCAAGGTCTCCCACGCGCTAGTTAAGAAGAATGTCATAGATATGTGTGTACAAGTTTGGTGTCAACAAACTTGTGACAAGATTTTCTCCAGTGACTTTTCAGAATTCTACAGGATCATTTGCCAGCTAAATCACGAGTCACTTTAACATAAACATCTGAATTTATCCAACACGGCAACACCATCTTTAAGCATACAACTATCTGTTCAACATATAAGACCATAATGAGCATGACTAATCCAGGAGAAACAAGGAACTATGTCATTATTACTTGGTTCCCGATTGGCAACTGTCTGAATAGCCTAAAATCCATAATTAACTCCATACAAGAAAAAGGCCCAGAAATCAACAATTCTAGCAGTAATGAAAGCCCAAAGAAAGTATATATTGGTAATCATAGGGGAACAAAAAGTTTGGATGTTAATTGACTTAAATATAATATTATCAATCTTGTATTAAACTACTGAAAATGAAAATATAGTATAGTGGTGGTAAAGATTGTAGTCCGCTAAGGAAATTCTGGCATCAAAACTTAAAATTTGAACTTTTGAAAGTTGTAAAAATGCATAGAAATGACATGGTGACAATAATTTTGGAATATTCAAAAGTGTAAGTGTAAAGTGTCAACCTTCCAGCATCTTCAGGGCTAAACTCAACATCCTCACAGCCAATACTCCTTGCATAAGCCACCATGCTCCTCGCTTTCTCAACAACTTCATCTCTACTCATTTTCAACTTAAACTTCATATGTATCTCACTGGTAGCAATAAACGTATGAATCCTCGGTTTCTTAGCATACTTGACAGCCTCCCACGCCTTATCAATATCCCTCTTATTACACCTCGCCAATCCACAAATAACCGGAACATGTCCCTCTTCATAAACACCATTACCAACTTCCTTCGCTATCAGTTTCACAGCTTCAAGATCAGCTTCAGAAGAAGCAGGAAAACCAGCCTCAATTATATCAACACCCAGCTTAGCTAACTGCCGTGCAACGTCGAGTTTCTCCTTAGTTGTCATTGTAGCCCCTGGAGATTGCTCTCCATCACGAAGAGTAGTATCGAAGATACGGATATAATTGGGATCGGGAATGCGACTGGGTATATATTCCGGCCGACGGCGAACTGAGCAACGGACAATGGGGATTGATGATTTGAACTTGAAGAGTGTTTGAGTTTGAATGAAAGGGTTTTTGGGACGAAATGAGATTAATGAGTTACGGGAAATTGGATGATTTGCGGCGGTTATAGACGCCATTGTTGCTGGAGAAGAGATGAGGGAATGAAGAGAAACTGGAGTTGGCGACTGCTGGTTTTAATGGCGGCGCGCCCAGAGACTGAAAATGCATCCAAGTGACACCTATAAATTTAAATTCCCCAAAAATAACCCTTTAATTGTTTACTTATCGCACGTTTTGGTCATGTTTTGAATATTATAGTAAAGGTAAAATATGAAGAATTTTTTTTGATATATTAATAAGTAAAAAATTTTTGAAAAACAATCTACCTTTGAAATAGTATTTCTTTGTTTATCCATTTTTTTTAATCTGTTTAAAAAATAATCACTTTCATTTTTTTGGCAGTATTTAAATTTTTATTTTTTATATGACATATTTAAAATTATAAGATTAAAATATATTTTGATATCTTTGATTTTTCTTTAAATTAGGGTCATAACTTAGATTTTAAAAAAAAAAATCTATGCTAAATTGCATAGAATTTTTTTTTTATAAATCATAAAATTAAAATATATTTTGATGATTTATAGACCAAGAACGAGTTACGACTTTGAAAAAGAGGAAGCTCTATATCTATAGAGTTCTAGGATAAATTTGAGGCATGTAATATTCAATATTTCTATTTGTGTGATATATTCTTATTTCTTACATATATATATGAAAAGGGTAATAATGATATAAAGCTAATTAATGATTTTTCATGATCGAATTGCATGCAATGAATCTATTACTTCAACTTGGAACGTTTTGAATTATTCATTGTGGTTGTCGTCGTGGTTGTGATTGCGGATCGGATATCACGTTCGGACATATTATTGGATTAGGTGTCACGTGCTGACACATTATTGGATTGGATGTGACATGCTGACACATTATTGCATCGGGTGTCGCCTTCTGACACATTATTGGATCAGGTGTCACTTTCTGACTGTTGACACACAATTTTGACCGACCCACAGCCCATTTTAGAATGCCAATTAATTAAAATAGATATTTTTATTTATATTCAATTTAATTCAAATATTTGTGTATTTCTAACATTCTTTACTATTTTTTTGATGTTATATAAATTTTCTTTCATATAATCCGTACATATGTAATTATGTAATATTTTCATAATTATCAAAAGATTATACTCTTGTTTATTTTTACAAATTATTTTCAAAATTATGTAGTTCGTAATACAGTTAATTATTTTATTTAGTAATTGTAGAGAAGCTCGATTGATTTAATTTAATTCATCGTGTATTTTAAAATTTAAACCCGCACTCCGACCCCACATGGTTCCCCTTTTTTCTTTTTCCTTTGATTTTTCTTTTTTTTGCTTTTTTCACGTGGAACCACGTGTCCCTCCTTTTCCATTTTTCTTTCTCCCCTCACAAATCTTTCCTCTTCTCCCCCCCCCCAAAAAAAACAAACTCCATATCTCTCCATCTTATTACATCAACCAAACGCCACCCTCTTCTTCTCTTCTTCTCCCCCTTTCTCAGCATAATGCAGCCTCAAAACGCAACCACAAAAGCTCCATTTTCAGCCACCAAAATCTTAGTCACAAACCACCCTCAAACACCAGAAATCAACCCCAAAAACGATCCATGAAAACAACCAATTTCGACGAGCCGAAGCATCACAACAACAAGACCAACGACCGCAAATCTCAACATCGGAGTAGCTGCCAATCGTGCCAAAACTCCATTGGAATTTAGCAATAGTAAATAACAAACTGCAAGTCTCTTCTTCTCAGATTTTTATTATTTTCTCAGTATTAGATCTCTGTTTAGATTGTATATTTACTGTCCTCGTTTTTTTTATTTTGTTATTAGTTGTTTATTGTTATTAGTATTATTTCTAGATCTAGACAAAGATAAATTGAGATTCCAGCGAAGTTCCCATATTTATTTGTATGTGTTCTAATGGTTTGTAAATAGGAGTTCATTGTTAAATATTGCTTCATTTCTAGATTTTTTTTAATAGGCTTTTGATCTCTGTTTGTCTTCACTTTAATATATTATTATCGTGTGTTGTCTGTATTTAGTTACTTTAATTTATGAAGTTAATTCCATATGTTTTCTCAAAATGTTTCCAGCAATATGTGATGTTGTTTTGGTTGTTATTATTCAATTATTGTTTACAAGCTATTGCATTTATTCTTAATTATATAATTTTATGTTTTATATTATTTGCCTAAATATGGCCGAGGAAAAATCTATCCGTCGGATTTCGAGGCCCCCCATTCAAAAGGACGGAAAAAGTTAGTTTATATTCATATTTGTTACATGTTAAAATTCAAGTTTTTTTTAATTCAAGTTCACTATTCGCTAAATCTGGCCGATGACGAATCTATCCATTGGATTTCGAGGCCTCCCCATTCGAAAAGACGGAGGAATTTAATTTAGACTAATGTTTATTATATTTTAAAATTCAAAGATTAGTTAAGTTCATAACTTGTTTAACTTATCCAATGAAAAATCTATCCTTCGGATTTTGAGGCCTCTCCATTTAAAAAGGATAGAAAATCATAATTTAGGTTCATATTTGTCACGTGTGAAAATTTAAAATGTTAGTTGTAAATTATTCGAAATTAAGTAGTTCATAGTTGAATTAATTATTTTGTTTAGTCAATTTCAAAAGAAGCTCATTAATTGATACATTTTAATTTGTCGGGTATTTTAAAATTAAATTTCTGCATTTTCTTGGCCCCACTTGTTGTTTAGACCTCACGTGTTTTCCCTTTTTCTTACTTTGACTTTTTCTCTTTTTGACATTAACTTTTTCTTTTTCTCTTTTTGACTTTCTTTTTCTTCAAAAATAGGATCCCACGTATTTATATATTATTTGTCAAACTGGCCGATGAAAAATCTATCCGTCGAATTTTGAGGCCTTTCCATTAAAAAGACAGAACAATTTTAGTTGATCCTTTATTTATTCATTATTGTGTATATTATTTCTGTATGTTTATTTCATGATTATCATACTTATATTATATTGTGTATTTTCCTCCTCAATTTGAAAAAATAAGTTCAGTCGAGACCAACAGTTGTGGATTCTGAAGGGTGTTAATACCTTCCCTTCGAAATAACTGGAACCCTTAATCGGAATTTTTGGTTCGCAGACTATTTTGTAAATAATTAATTGGTTTCCTAATTATCCTTAAAATTAGGTGGCGATTCCTACAATTAAATTATTTTTTCTATTATTTAAATTCTTTCACTTTTATTATTTTTATCGATTCGCCACGACGTTGTGCTTTCGGGATGTCAATACTAATACATTATTAGATCAAGCAGCACGTTTCGTCACATTATTGAATCGGGTGTCACGTTCCGTCATGTAACTCGTTTGGATGTGCGTCCCTTGAGAGGATCATTGTTGAAATTGCATTTGAGTTGATAAATCTGAAATTGACATATCTGGAATGAATTGTAAACATTGTGATTTTTAGTATATGCTTGACCTATGGTATTTTAGTTGCTTGTTATATATTTCACCTCTTGGAATAGTCGTGTGATCTTAACAGTGTCTTGCTTTCTTTTTTGTCGGGTGCAGAGCATCTTCAAGCGGCTACAGATAGATCTCAACTAGTTGATTCCAGAATTCAAAAGTGAGCTAGCATCTTTTGGGATACCATGTATTCTTCCACTGTCATAGTCAACTTGCTTCCATACTCGGACTTTTTTTAATTTAATTTTAGTTTTTGAGGTTGCATCCCTCTTGTGTTAGATTTGTAGTCCGAATTTTCGTATAATAGTTTTCAATTTTTGGGGATTGTTTTGTTGTTTGATTAGACTACTATTTGAGTTTATGAGAACTCAATCTACTTGGCTTATTTAAAACTTGCTTTTGTAATTTTAATGTCTAAATCGTACTAGTTCAGTTAGTTGGGTTAGAGTATCAATTATTCCAACGGAAGGTTAATATGGGTGTCATTCACTCCCCGTTCGGGATCATGATAATCATAAACATTGTTCATAAAATAAAAGATAGTGACAAGAATACAAGTGCAACACAAATTTCTACATTATTCGCTTTTATTTAAGACGTAATTATTTAATTTTTTCTTAAGAAACATGAGATAAGTTGCGGAAACAATATCAGTTGTGTCTGTCTTTGTTGCAATTTAAATCTATAAAATTGAGAAAGGAGATAGTAATACTAGTTTGTATCAAAAAGAGAAAAGGTGTAACAATAACGAAGCAGAGAATAGAGAAACAAAGAGACTAGTCTGTGTTGCCTATACAGTATAATTAGGAGTAGAATAATAATTTTAATATAATCTATTAACATAAATAATAAAATCGATAACTTAATAAAAAATTTATAAAAATCGTTTAAAAATGATTATTTACCACTTATAAAAAAAATAAGTAAGGAGGTCTTAAATGTATAGACGACCCTTACTTCCATGAGCACTTATCAATTCAATTTGAATCTCAACTTCACCGCATTCTACATTTTGCAATCTAAGAATCATAGTTTGTGTCATTTTACCATTTTCCCATACTATGCAACTTTCATCAGACAAGCAATTCTCTCTGTTTGGTTGAACTCTATCCACTTTCACACCATCTGGGAGACCTTGTAATCCCATGTTTATAGCATCAAGATATGGTTTTATGTCTATTTTTGCATTTCCCATTTTGTCATCTGCTGTGAATGTATCTTTGTCATACACTGTCTACCAAAAAAAAAAAAAGAACAATTAGGCAACCAATATACATTACAAGAAAATATGGAAATAACTACGGAATTTTATCGGCAATCCTAGCTAATTTGTTGCTAAATGATCCTAACTAACTGAATTTTCTTATAATGAGCAATCACTAATTCGTAACTGGATGAGATTAACATGAAATTTTATCCATCGCTAATTTTTGATTAGTTGATCTCACCAAAGACATAACCTTCGATAGGAAGCAGTGGAGGTTGCGAATTAAAATAGCAGGCTAATAGGTCGGTAGCGTTAGGTTGATGTTTGGCCGTGGGGTATAGTACGCTAGTAGGTTTTGTCGTGTCTTTAGATCATGTGTTGTTATTACCTGTCTTATATGTGTCAATTTTATCGTATTTACATATTATCATGTGCTTTTCGTTATTAGTCGCTCTTTCTATTTTCTTTCCTTTTTGCCATATTTAGTTTATTCTTCTTATGGGTGTTTGAGACGAGGGTTTCCAGAAAATAATCTTTCTACTTCTGTGAGATAGTGATAAAATCTACGTATATTCTATCATTCCCAAACTCCATTTATGAAATCTCACCGATATGTTATTGTTGTTGTTGCTAATTTCTGATTAGTGATAGGTATAAGCTATATATTCATTGAACCAAGTTCTTGTTGAATTTAGTGACTGCATTATTTATATAAGCTTTTAGCCTGAGAAGGGAGGCATTTTTATTTGTTTGTTTACTATAAGAAAACCTACTCACGTGCAATTATTTATGTTAAGGAGACTTATATGCATTTTTGGTCAAATTCTCATAATCAGTTTATTTTAAAAATTATTCTTTAAAAAAGTATTTTTGAATAATAATTTATGTTTGGCCAATTTATGTTTAAAAGCACTTTAACAATAATATCAGAGAAATAATTGTGTTTGTGAGTTTTAAAAAAAGCAGAAAAAAAAAACTTTTTCAACTTCTAAAGATCAACTCATATGAAATTGCTACTACTGAAAAACATATTTTTTTTTCTCTAAATGTTTCGCCAAATACTTCAATTTTCTAAAATAAAAAATTTAAATTATAAAAAATACCTTTAGCTTTTCTAAAATTTGTAGTTTGTTTGATTAATTTTTTAAAATTAATTTATTTCAATAATGCTTTTCAAAAAGTCCCTTTTGAGGAAAAACAGAATGTATTTGACAAATAAATTATGTGACAACTTTATAAGCATAGATATATATCTTTTACTTTAACGATTTAAATTTTTGGACGAATTGAACACACAAATCACAATCCAACAATATTTAATGTTTGATATATTGAATCCTTATTTTCTAAAATAAAAATGTCAAATTATATATAGAAAATTGAGACTTTTTTTTAGACTTACTAAGGTAATAGGAACATTAGGATGGTAGAGTGCCAAACTCAACTCCTCATTCCACACAGGATTGCAGTTCTCTTTGATAACTCGAGTCTTTACTTTCTATACCATGCAAAATTGGACAAAATCAAAATCCATAGAAAAAGTTGAATAAATAGGAAATTTGGGGGAGGATATTATAAATAAATTCTCACCTACAAGGTAGAAAATTTAGAAAATCAATCAACTGAATGATTCTTTTTTAAAAAAATTAATTTGAGTTGTGAAAAAGTAAATTAGAAATTATTTTTAGGAACACACCTGACATTTTCAAAAAGCACAAATATTCATACGCATTTTTATTCCGTACAAATCTTTTTTGAGGAACAATTCTCTTTACAAGATAAAATTGCTCGGACACAAACATTATTATATAAATATATATTTTTTGCAAAGCATAAAATGAAAACTCTTTAGAGATAAAAAGTAACAGACCTGGCCACCCATGGTGATGACAACATAAGGATCACTACAAAAAGAATCCCTAACAGCAAGATTAATCCCTTTACGAACTCTTATTTTCAAAACTCCCAAATTATCATCCATCTTTCTTGGTTTTCTTTTTTCTTTTTTTTCGCTCTATCTTAGGTATAGAAATTAAAAAAAAAAAAATTAAATTATGTGCAAAGAAAAAGGGGGGGGGGGGGGGAAGGTGTATTCAAATGGGCTCCTCAGGAAGAAGATTTTAAAGTGGGCCATCTAAAATTAATGAAAAAAGTGTTGCTTTTTTAAATGTCCCAAA
>JAPFFP010000094.1:10685225-10697778 GCA_026153255.1 Solanum medicagineum | reverse complement strand
TTTTTTTTTTTTTTTTTTTTTTTTTTAATGACAATAAAAAAAAAAAAAAAAAAAAAAAAAAAAAAAAAGGGGAGGGGGAGGGGGGGGGGGGGGGGGGGGGGGGGGGGGAAGGAGTACTCAAATGTGCTCCTCAGGACTTAGATATTTAAGGTGAGCCTCTAAAAATAAATGAAATATTGTTTCTTTTTTAAATGTCCCAAATTAATGATTTAAATTCAATACCTCCATTTTTAAGAAGTTATTTTCTTAAAATAGTACTCTCTATTTTCAGTCTTAAAGGGTGTTTGGATGGACTTAAAAACTGATCAAATCTGCTTTTAAGCTCTTTTTACCTTTTGAAAGTGTTTGACAAATTTTAAAACGACTTAAAATAAAGTTGGTCTCCCCCTACTTTTTCTTTTTGGCCTAAAAGTCATTTATGTTTGACCAACAAATTCACCTCTTTATCCCTAATGTTTACTTATAATTTCTATATTATTTTGCTCCTACTTGTTTTTTCTATTTGTTTCTTCCATCTTTTTAAAAAAATTTGCTCTTTCTTTCTTCCATTTTTTACTTCCTTCCTGTTTTTTCTTTTCTTCCATTTTTCTTCTTTTTCTTGCTCTTTCTTTCTTTCTTTTTTTTTTAATTATTTTCTCCTTATTTTACTCTTTTTACAATTTTAAAAATTAAAAATAACTTAGACATACAAATTAACTTATATAATCTATTTATGTTGAAGATGAATTAAAATAAATTAATTCTAAATTAATCTAATTTAGGAAAAAAATTAGATTAATAATTAACATTTTATAAGGTGTAACAGTTTAAGGGTATTTCAGACATTTTGATAAAAAAAGTGCTTAACAACAATTTGGTACCAAACACAATAACAACTTTTTTTCAGCTTAAGAACTTTTATCTAAACAGTAACTGCTTATTTTTTAAATAAATTTTAGCATTTAGAAAGTGCTTTTGAAGAACTTTTTAAAAGTTATTTTTTTCAATTAATCCAAACGGGCTCTAACTATCCACAATTATTGAAATAAATTTCACTTTTACTTTATTAAGAATAAATTTAAAAAAAATTATATTTTATACTTAGCATTAATTTCCTTCTTTAGTTGTTATGTTGCTCTTTTGAAAGTCAATTTAACTAATTTTTAAAGCTAAATAAGATTATATTGATTTGGCATTTTTAAATAAAGACTTAAATATTCAAAAATTATGTGAAAAATACTATAAAATATAAGTTTTTTCATCTTATGTGATAAAAAATTATATGATTAGATGTTGGTGAAAGTTCATATAATTTAGTTTTAAAAAAAATTAGTAATAACTAAAAAATGAAAAGAGCACTAAATATCAATTCATATGAATAATATGATAAAATACTTATATTATTTTTCGAGGGACATGCTAATTGAAAATGAAGAAGTCAAAGTAAACAAAGGAAGTATAAATAGATAAAAATGTCAAAAGTTATGGGGCACTTTGTAGATCTTCTAATTAGATCCTTAGTACGGAGCTATAACTAGTTTAGGGTCATGCTATATTTTCGTATACTATATAAGAAATGTGAAATCAAAGTACCTTTATTTGAACTATCTTCTTCTACTTTTTTTATTATATATGACTCATAAAAATATTTTGTGAATTTTTTAATTAAATTTTTTTATGACAGTTATTTTTTTTACATAAGAAATGTGAAAGTAAAACACCTTGATTTGAGCTGTATTCTTTTATTTTTTTATTATATAGAGCTCATAAAAATATTTTGTGACTTTTTCAATTAAATTTTTCTGTTCTATATAAGAAATGTGAAAGCAAAGCACCTCTACTTGAACTGTCTTTTTCTACTTTTTTATTATATATGTGACCTATAGAAATATTTTGAATTTTTCAATTAAATCTTTCTATGGGAGCTACTTATTGATGAGTCTGCTTTAGCTGCTTGATTATGTTGCTTTAGTTGTTTCACTTATGATTTTATAATATTACCCTAATAAGGCATTTTTTCAACCGTTTCAACTATGATTTTACTATATCACCTCGATCAATTATTTTAAGTCATGTAAATAGTGAAATGAGAATAAATTTTTTTTTAAGTTCGACAAATAAAATTAAATAATTATTTTAATATCTTTTAATGATTATATTTGTGTTGAAAAGGAAGTACTTTAAAAAAAATATAAATAAATCAAAAAATTATGTATATTACTTAAAATGATGTAAAAAAAATTATTTGTCAAAATAATTGTCAATTTAAAAATTTGATTCTTGAATTTTATTAGTGCCACGTAAATTGGGATAGTGAGAGTAACATACATGTAAAACATACTATAAATTGCAATAATTAATAATTTAGCAAAATAATAAAAAAAAATTGATTGATTCTCAAAATTTTTTATGCGCAACATAAACTGGAAAAAAATAAGTAACATGTATTATTTAAAATTAACATAAAATATACTATAAATTGCAATAATTAACAACTTAAATTTTTTTTTAGAATATATCAAAAATCTTTTAGTGACACATAAATTGAGATAAAAGAATAATATATGTGAGCCCGTGCCTAATTAATTTTTTAACCAAGCTAAATATTGTCTCCATTTTAATTAATTGTTCCTATTTAATTTGACAAAAAAATTAAGAAAATTTATAAATTTTATGATCTTAAATTAAAGACATGTCAAACTATTTGCCTCAAATATATCAAAAATATTTTTTGATCTTGTGATAACATGCCATGTAGAAAGTTAAAAAGGGTCTAAAGTGTCATTGAACTATTGAAAATGGTACAAAAATTCTCTTTATTCACCTATTTCGCCTATAATGCCCTTGCCATCGACATTTGGGTCCAAAAATGTCCTTCATTCACTTTTGACTCACTTATACCTTTAGGGGTCCTTAAATTATTGTTTAGTTGGCCAATCCGGGATAACTTATCCAGAGACTAAGAAATAGTACTGGGATAAGTTATCCATCCTTTTGGATGGTATACTAATCCTGGGATAAAAGGGAAAAATGACAAGACTATTCTTTTAAATCCCTTTTATATCTCACTTTGTATATTTATATTATTTTTAATACAATATATAATAACGTTACAACCTTCCCTCCTTATTTTTATGATACTTCTTCATATATTTCTATCGAAAAATTACACTATATAATATAATTTTTATTGACTAATTCTTATATTTTTTATATTTTGATTTTTCATAAATCCTTTTTTACTTTAATAAACTTAAAAATAGAAGTTTTATTTTTAAATCAAATTAGGCAAAAATTTTATTTTATTATAGTATTATCACGGAAATGCACACATAATAATAATTAAGCTAAATAAGATGAAAACTTTATTTTAAAAATGAATATTCAATGACTAAAGCTAGCAAAGAAAATATATTTAAAAAAACTAATAAAGTGAAGGATATTTTTATAAACAAACAATATATTTTTAAAATTTATGCAACAAACTAAACATACAATAACAAATAATCTCAACATAACTATCCCTTCACATCTTGTATTCAAATCAAACGACCCCTTAATTTAATAGTTTGAGCGCAATTTAGGCTCAATAAGTAAATAGAGGTATTTTTGTATTATTTTCAATGGTTTGAGGGCATTTTAGACTTTTTCGGTACCAAAATACCTTTTTAAGGATCCAATTAGGATAAATTGAAATGTTTATGGTTTTTCTTGTCGATTCAAGTTGCACGGAAGCTGCTAATATAAACCCCTCGCTTCTTTTTTCGTCTTTTGGGTTTTTCAGTTTTGCTGCTCTCAGGGGCCTTCGAACATGGTAAACCCCAATTTCAACTCATCAAAATCAATTCTTTGAATCAAATCTGGAAATCTTTTTTATAAATTGTTCATTCATATTGATTTCTCTTGTTTAGAGCTTTATTTGATCCCCAATTTGCTATACTTCCTTTTTGACGTTATTGGTTTCTGTAGATTATAAAGTTCATTCTAGATTCGTCGATTATTGAATTGCTTATGTATTGTTTTCTCGAATCCAAGTATATATTGATCGTGGAAATTAGTTAATACCAGTTCAAATGGTGCTTATCTCGATTGATTAACTAGTTGGGGGTGATGGAGCCTTTTTCCATTTAGCATTAGACTCAGGTACTGATGTACTGCGTGCCTAAGGGAGTATGTAGCAATGAATTCCATGTGTAGGGCTTGAGAATCTGTGGAATTCGATATTTTTACCCTGGCTATAACCCGATTACATGGGTTGATAACCAGAGTGGAAGTAAGCGTAATTCCATGAATCGTCTAACCCTACACATTGCATTCATCCTTGCTTTATCTCCTGCGCATCAAGCTATCAGCTTCGCTTATCCCTTCCTCCTTTATTTGGGTGGCGCTGGCAATGCAAACTCACATTGGTGGAGCTCAATGTGCTTCCTATTTGTGGATACAAAATTAAATGACAATTCTGTTATTTTAGGGAGCTTGAAGGAGTGGCTTTGTCCATCTTTTTTGTAGAACTCATTGATCTGAATTGAACTTGTCAGGTACGATTGCAGCCAGACCCATTTCTCAATGAACTGACAAGTATGTTTGAGCGAACAACTGAACATGGTTCCGTCTGGGTTACTCTCAAACACTGTGAGTTTGCCTCTTCATTGATGTTCCTGTATTTTGTGCTCTGTATTCTCTTTATGATTGATTAACAATAGAGGGATAGAGTCCTTCTCAAAAAAATAAAATAAAAATAAAAATAGAGCGATAGATTGCAATACTGATTGAGCAATCTTGTCCGTTGTATCCACAGCTTCTGATAAATCTAAAGTCCAACGGAATAAGATGAAAACAGCTGGTGAAAATCTTGAATTTAAGTGCCTCATCCGAGCAACTGATGGAAAAAAGAATATTTCCACAATGGTAATCACTGTAGACTGTGTTTTGTTCTTTTCCATTGCCTAGTCTTGTTGGTCTGATTGTGTTTACATCTTTTTTTGCCAGTCTTGCCGTTTCCCCTTTCATTTTGCTTTGTTGGGCACTATGTTCTCTGAGAACATTTGAGATTGTTAGTTTGTTGTATGAATTAATTCTTCGCATCGCATAAGTTTAAACGTGGAAATATCGATAGATTCTAGCTCTTGGCCTATATCTTTGAGATTGAGAGCAGCAATTTTTTTTTCAAGAAAAAAGGATATCAGCCTTGTGGTGCCAAGAGAATGATAGTTGCAGTCCTCATTCACTTGATTGATAACTAATAGTTAGCAAGGTATACTTGACCCATGAAGTTTTAAGGAGGAAAGGGAAGATCATACTTCCTGGTGCTCTTTATGTGGGAAGACAGGGAAACTAATAGTCACCTTTTCTTACCTTGTACTTTCATAGCACAAATCTGGTCCATGTTACTCAACCTTTCAAAAGTGAAATGGACTATGCCAGAACGTACAACAGATTTACTTAGTTTCTGGATCAGGGGAAGAGGTAGGAGGAGGTATCAAGAGACAGAAGACCTGGTGGGATTTAATTCCACATTGCATTTGGTGGACAGTGTGGATGCTGAGAATAGTAGGGATGCGCTGAAATGTTTGAACTTGCTAAGGTTATACAACTTCCAAGAATTCAAACTTATGAAACTATTCAAATTTCAAACTAAGGAAGAGCCCTTATTGCTAAGTACTGAGTGTGTGAATAAAACTCAGCATCTTCATTTTCCTGTTCAATTAGATAGCACTGCTGCAGGGGGAACGTCCTGCTTTTTGCAGGTTTGACTGTGTTAGGCATATTTGAACAGCAACACCAGCAGAAGCATGCAACATTACTAGGGGATTTTGTTTTATCAAATCAACTTCCAAGGCCAATTCTCACTATAGCTGCGATAAATTTGTAGCAATATTTTTCTGTGAAGTTCCCATCTCTTTGTGTAGGCCACATGATGGAATCTTGCCTTTTGGAGGAATTTTCCCTTCCTCTTATGGCATCTGCACTGTCTATTTGTTAGTCATTAAAGCTTCTTTTGAGGCTGACATCCCAACACATTTTCAGTTTTAATTGGGGTAATTTGCACATGGAACTGGGGAAATAACATTCAGATAGACTGAAGGTCCGATTGATTTCTATTATCCACAGAATGCGATGAAGTATATAGAAACATTAAACATTCAGGGTTACCTAAAATATCATCTGACCATATTCCTTTATCTGTAATGGGAGATTGAGATAACCTTAGGTCATACTTCAAAGTTTGATAACTGGTGAGTTGGGGTTGAGGACTTTATAGGCAAAATGAGGAGTTGGTGGACATCTTTTGACATTCATTCCTTGCCCAAAAGCTCAGGATATTTAATAAGTCAAAGGGAACGGGGTTCATTCCAAGGTGGAAGTTTAGAAGCCATGAAAACTGCTTGTCTAGATCAAATTGCTGATCTTGATGCTACTCAAGAACAAAGAGACTTAAATGAGGAAGAAGTGATCCTAAAAGCTAGCCAGTCCATTGATTAGAAGAGATCACCAAAAACGAGAAGATTGCAGAAGTCAAGGGGTTGATGGTTAAGATAGGGAGACAAAAATTCTAAATATTTTCAAAGAATTGCTAATGATTGACAAGCTAATTGTTAAGGAATGTTGGTGGAGGAACCAACACTATCAAGGGGGAAATATTAGCCTTCAATTCGCTCCCCTGTTTGTTGATCTTGAGGATAGGAGGAGGGAGTTTAACTATATGAATTTCCCAACGCTTAATGAAGATGAAGAACAGGGGCGCGGAGGAACTTTGAAGAATAAGAGGTATAGGGAGCCTTTATTCTTGTGCATTAGATAAAGCTGCATGCCTAATGGAAACCAATACGAGATTCTTTTTCTCTTTTTAGTATATTCTTGGTGCTTCGGATGACATGTGCATTAGAGAAATAGATTGGATTTCACGTCAATTGAAATTTAGGAGTATTTTGGAAAGAGCTATAGTGCCACATATGTAGCTCTAAATCCTAAAAAGGTTGGCTAATAAGGAGGGTAGAGGTATCACCTTGTGAAATGGCATAGCTGAGCAAACAATATGGTTGACTAGGTATCAGGAATGTGGGGCTTCAGAATAGATGCTTATCAACAAATGGCTTTGGAGGTTCGTTGCTAAGGACCATGCACTTTGGAAGTAATTATTAACAAATATGAGCAGAGCGACGGTTGGTGTTCCAATATAGGATCTAGAGCCTGCGGGCTGGCCCAGTGGTTTGGGTTTGGACTTCCATACTAGAGGTCTCAAATTCGAAACCCCTTGCCAACAAAAGCAAGGGGTTTGCCTTCTGGATCGAGCTCGTCACATTGGGCTTGCCTAGTGTGAGTTACCTGTCCTGTGTGGTTTGCGAGCTATTGCAGAGGAGTTGGGATTTCATTCAGTGTGCTCCCAAAGGTTAGCGGCTACGGGTTTCCCTTGTCATAAAAAAATAGTATCTAGAGCCTATGGGTGTCAGTGTGGAGGACAATTTGTATGATCTATGTTGGCTGGGAATATAGACTACAATGTGGAGAATGACACCAAGATCCTTTTTTGAGGGATAAATTGATTGCAGGAGCCTTTGATGAGCTCATTTCCATACCATTCTCATTCTGTAGCAACTCTGAAGCATCAATAGTTGACATCCTCTTAAGGGTGGAATATGTTTTTTAGCAAGGAGAATGAGGAAACTAATAGTCATCTGTTTCTTCATTGGAAGATTACATCACAGATCTGGTCTATGTTTCTAAGTATGTCTCAAGCAAATTGGGTAATGCCTGAACACACTGCTGACCTACTTAGCTGATGGATAAGGAGAGTAGAGAGCAAGAGTCAGAAGAAATGGTGGATAATACCATATTGCAGATAGTGGTTAGTATGGAGAGAAGAAACAACGCATACTTTGAGGATACCTCTAACCCTATCCCAGAACATCTAAGAAAATTGTATGAATATTTTGTATTTTTGGTGTAAAGAAGCAGGCATAAAAGGTGCTGAACTGTTAGTAGACATTTTAGGATCTTTGTAATTGCAGTAATTTCTTTCTGCTTATTTGTTTGGATCCTACAACTTTTTGGAGGTTGCCAGCATGTACAACTGTACCATTCTCCAAGGGAAAAAAAAACGTGTTTAAGATCAACTTCCCAAAATATAAACATTGTCAAGATTCTCAGCCTTCACTGCTAAAATAGCATGGTAGTTGTAGTTTAGTTTGTGATCGTCTATTATTCACATGTTGGGTTTGTATAGGTTTTTTCTTGATGCGCCAGTTGTGATTTAAAATCTATAGAAGGTACTAATTCGGTGGTTCTTGGTGTAAATTTCATGCGTCACTTCAACTTATCATAAAATATATTTGTAGCACTGAAAGCATGCGAGCTGGAGCCTTTTTACACATTTTTGTTCTGAATTTGCTCACCTGCACATGCAAATACTCTTTGATTTGTTACTTCTTGAAATTGAGAAATGACAAGGTCTGCCACATGGTTCACATGGCATGAAGTTTGGGCTGAAAAGAATGTGAACGTCCTTTAATAAACAACTTTGTCTGGTATGTCTGCTAGCTAGCCCTTCCCAAATCTTGAATGCCTCTACCATCCTATAGTGTAGACAAGAACACCAACTTAGATTTTCTTTACCTTAAGTTGTCTTTATTTTCTTCATCTTATTTGTATTCATATCTTGCTTGTTGCTCTTTTTGATGAGCTAAATATTTAGCATTAATGATTGGAGAAATCCTGTATACAAGCCATATACCAAATAGAAGAGAACTTAAGCTCAACATATTGTTCTCTATTGAAGAAAACCGATTATCTTGAACACAGGCACCTTACAAGGGTGATGTCATGTTATTTCTATTTATGTCTTGCTTGTTGCTGTTGATAGTTCGTATGATTATTATTTATGTTTTGATGCATCATTGCACTACTTGTGGCTAATGATACACATGATTTTATTGGACTAACAGGTTGGAGCAAAAGATCACCAGCGTTTCCAAGCATCTTATGCAATTTTACTGAAGGCCCGGTTGACTGCTCTAAAGAAGAGGGAGAGGAAGGACAAGAGGAAGGCTGCTGATTCTGACAAAAAGACAAATAATCCGAAAAAGAAATCTGCTGCTCCTAAGGCCTCTACATGAAACTTTAGTCCTTTGGATTACGACCAAACCCCCCCCCCCCCCCCCATTTTGTTTCTCAGATAGAGTTGTAGGATTTGAACCCCGTGTGTTTGGGATGACAAGTCTTGAAACTGCATTACTATTCCAACTGCATAGAATGGAGAAAGCAGGTGTTTTTACTTATTTAATTATTCACTTCTAAATTAGTCAAACTTTCTGAAGAGCTTGTTGGGTTGTGGAACATTTAAAGAAATTTTGTCATAACCTTGATCTTTAATTCCTTGAGCAACAGCTTTGGCAATTGAAAGTAGAGTGGACCAAGTTGTAGTCGTCTGCTTATCTACTTGAATGTCAATTGCATCTGAGCATGCTTGTGGTTGTCTAAACTTTACATGACATTTTGTGCTTCTTTTTGATCAACCATTATTTTTCACTGTTTTAAAACCATTTAGTCATGAAATAGGCGGGTGCTAGTTACATAGTCCTTTGCATGTATGAATTAGAAGAGTAGTGATGAGGTCCAGCCTTATCTGTGCACTACCTTTAATACAAACAATAGTTGCCCAGATTTCTTCTTGGACAACTAAGGAACTCTGCAGGGAGAGGTCAATTAATGAGATATGTTATTTTTGGTATTCAAGCATATTGGTCCCAGTTGTCCCATATATTATACTTATCAATTACTACGACCATCTGAAATGCTTTTCTTTCTAAGATGGAGGACATTGTTTGTGGCTTTATTGCTTTGTAACAAATTTACTTGGTCATTAACAAGATATTGTTAAATACCAAAGTATCATCTGTATTTAAATTTGGTAAGTCAACTTATGAATAAAAAAGTGCTTCCTAATGAAACACTTAGAGAATTTAAACTCAACCCTTATGATTAATAATATCCATGAAGATGCAAAAGGATAATAACAACGATGACATCATATTCCATGAAATCCCAAAAGTAGAATCCTCAGAATCTAGGAGGGTAGAGTGTACGCAAATCTTACATTATCTCCAAGATTCTCCATTCAAGTGGAACAAATCCAAGTAAAAGAAGAAGAAAACAGTAAAGAGCATAACAATTAATAAGAAAAACAGTGCAACCTACAAGAAAGGAACAATAATAATAACAAAATAATGTGATAACCAAAATACAATAAGCAATATATGATGATAGATTTTAAAGCAAGAACTACAAGAATATGAATAGTACTACGTTAAATACCAACAAGCACAAACATTTGAAAATCAAGACAACACCCCACTATGTACTAATTTTCTATCCTAATAGGTAACTTCCACACCTTCCTATCTAAAGTCATGTCTTAGTAATATGAAGCTACACCATGTCCTGTGTTTTCCTAATATTTTTTCGACCTATCTTTACCTCTCCTTATATCCCTCATATCTAATCTCTCACACTTCATCATTGGGTCATTTGTGCGTCTCCTCTTCACATGCCTAAACTATCCCAATCTCGCTTTTATCAGAGTGTCCACTGTGAAGGTCACTTCCACATTGTCCATGATATCTTCATTCCTTATCTCATTGCTCCTAATATACCCGCACTTCCAACTTAACATCCTCATTTCCACAACTTGCATCATCTGAACATGGAAATTCTTCATTGGTCAGCGCTCTACTCCATACAACAAAGACGATCTAACAATCACTATGTAGAATTTTCCTTTAAGTTTTGATGGTAACGTTTTGTCGTTTCCTCATTCATACTATACCAATATGTGATGTTTAACAACACCGTCAATGTCCTCATTTATTTGTTGATTACAGACCTAAGATACTTGAAACTTTCTTTCTTGAAAATAACCAATGTATCAAGACTCATTTGGTCTTGCAAAAATAATGCTATTGCTTAAATGATTTTCATCAATTCTATGATACTTGAGTGTAGTCATTCTACCAGCCTTCACCATACCAAAAACACCTTTTGTTAATGGCATATGAAATAATTGAAAGTAATGTTGCTTAAAAAGAGAACCAAAAATTTGCCTATGAATAATTGCTTGTCAGGATACCTGTGTCATTCCTTTAGTTGCAAGCTTTGGAGCCATTTGGTGGGAGCAAGTTATTTTAAAATTAATTATCTCGAAATGAGTTATTTTGAAATAAATTATATATTTCATCATATATAGGATAATTTATTCTATTATCATGATATAAATAGTTGGATAAATAATTTATGAATTACCTAATACCTTTAACTTTATATTTTATCTTACATCAAACGACTCGTATAAGTTATGAATACAACATCTAACAATTTTGGTCCAAATTTTATATTATATTACAAATCTACTCGAAATATATAAATAATTGATCATGCACCCTTCATAATTTTAATTGTACTGATCATTACTACCGTATGTATATGATAGCCGTCAAACAATAAGCATATAATTTGTAAATGGGCGCTCCCAAAAAAACCTCACATAAAAGAACTTACAAGTAATTCTTGAAAGCGAAATGGGCATGATATATACTTTAATTTTCCTTTTTAAATTAAAGTTGATATATATTCAATAAAAAAGTATTATATATCTTTATTGTTATACAAATGAATTAAATATATCTTTTTCGATCGATGAAAAGTTAAAATATTATTTTAATTTTTTTATTAAAATAAAATTCTAATAAGAATATATTTGACTTTTCTTGCAAACAGGGGTATCCTTAATATATCTCACACATGAACTTTTTTTTTGACTTGCTATGGATTTATTTATCTATCATTATCTTAGTTTTTTGTTATTTTATTTTTTCACCTTAATTTTTTAGTGTAAAATATGAAAAATAAAAAAGAAGGAAGTATGAATGTAATAAAAGAGAAAAATGTAAAACATAATTTTAAACTAAACTTCTTTTAGCCATACTATAATCTATCTTTGTATTTTGCCAATAAAATCAAGACGTCCATGATAGATTTTACAAGAAATTGACTCAACAATAAATTTGATCATTAAGAAAATAAAATCAAATTGGTCGTGAATTAGAGAAGGCAAACAAATTCATATGTGAGAAGGATTAGGTATGGCTATAAACTTTTGAGAATGATCAAATATATCCTTATATGAATTTCACTTTTAATAAAAAATCAAAAAAGAGAAATTTAGAATCATATTTTTCATTTTTGTTAGTTCAAAAAGTAAAAATTTCCTCCCAAAATCACTTTAAAGATAATTATTACAAGTTTCAAATGTAATAGTTTATAATTACTATCTTTAACACTTAAATTTCAAGTTATAACAAAGTAGCATTTAATTAAAATATATATTTTTATTTTTAATTAATATATGTATACAATTTAAAATACGTAAAATATGATATATACATATTTAAGATTTACCAAAAATGAATTTTACTAACAACATAACTCTATAATTAAGGAGATGCTATGAAATTGAATATAAATTAACTAGAATAAATTCTTAGGACGAAATAATAAAAGCAGAGTATTAACTGAATAAGAG
>JAPFFP010000094.1:10639788-10667986 GCA_026153255.1 Solanum medicagineum | reverse complement strand
TATTGTCATTCTTAATTCTATCCCTCCTAGTAAACCCGCACATACTCATCTCCGCGACCTTCATCTTCTGAATGGGAGAGTTCTATAGAACTTGCCTTTAATTTTTGGTGGCATCTTCATATCACAAAACACCTGAATGATAGCCTCCATTTTATCCACCATGTACCAATATAATGAGCGACATACTCGACTAAGTCTCCATCCTATTGGATAATAGACCCAGGATACTTAAATTACCTCTCTTTTGGATGGCTTGTGTTTCAAGCCTAACTTCCACATCAACCTCATGTGTCACCTCACTGGACTGCACTCCAAATATTCAATCTTGGTCTTGCTTAACTTAAATCCTTCAAATTCTAGAGGTTATCTCCAAACCTCCAAACTTAACATTAACTCCTTCGTGAGTCTCGTCAATCAAAACTACATCATTCGCAAATAACACACACCATGACATTTCACCATGAATTTGTTGCATCAATACATTCATCACCAAGGCAAATAAAAAGGGACTAAGGGTTGCTCCCTATTGCAACCCAAGGATTTTATTAAAATAATTTAATCAGTAAATATTTATTTTAAAGAATCTTGTATATATCTTACAGATTTCACATTCTTTTTGCTTCTTGGAATGTGATTTCATGTAGAGGAGACAAAATATAGCTATCATTCAAATAAAATGGAGTGACGAATAAAACTTGTTAAAGAAGAACGATATTAACTTCTTAAGAACAAAAGCCATTACAAGATTGGGTTAGAAATGTTTAACAATATTTTTGTAAAATTCTAAGTAGCTCTTTCCGAATCAGACGTGCTTTACATTTTGTTAGACTAAATATACTAAATTTCCACTTCAGTTCAATTTTTTTAAAAAACAGAGAAATCATTCTGGGGCTATTCTTTAGGACCAACCACAGCCTTTGAAACTTAGGAATAATGGGCTCTACCTTTCTCCACAAGTCCCTCAATCTTTGCAGCTTGAACTAAGCCCTGGGGCCACTTCATTATTTTAGCTCTTATATTTTAGTCATAAAAAAGAACACATAATTTCACTTGAATTTAAGTTCTTTTTTGTAAGTTCCAATTATTCTCCATTTATAGACTTAACAAATGAACCACTAGCTTGGAAATATACATCCTTCATGTATATAATTTTTTTTTAACTTCTCAGTTCTCATATGGTACTAGTTACTATAATTTGTTTTTTGAGGAAAAAACTAAGGGGTCATTTGGTAGGGAACAACTTATCCCAGGATTAATTATTCTAAAATAAATTATCCCGGGACAAGTAATTCTACCATGTATACGGGGTAACTTATCTCATCACTTTACCAAAGTGATGGATAAATAATCCAAAGACAGCCTAATACGCCCAACCAAATGCGGGATAAAAAAGTCTTATGTTTTACCATGGAATTGTTATACCTTATACATCACACCAAATGACTCCTAAGAGTATTTTCTTATAGATTGGTTTCTAGGATTTCAAAATAATTTTTTATTTGTAGTGGTGTTTAGATATGTTCATTGCTCTAAATTTGTCTTAGCAGTCATGGAGTTGGTAAATAAGTTGTATTTGATACTTGATTTAATGCATATTAGCAGTGTAAAAGTCTTTATTTTACTCATCTTGATTATACTCTGTAAAACCGCTTTTAGTTTAGAAGTATAGGCACTAAATTTAGATGTCCAAAACAAACAACATTCTTGCCCTTCAGTTCCTATTAATAAATTTTCTCACTCTACATTGAAATGTAGTTCCCTTAAGTCCATTTAAGTTTTTTTTGCTGAGGAGGAAGGGCACGAGATAGGAAAAGGCAAAAAAACCTTAATTTCATGCCAGGAGAACACTCGGACTAAAATACTTTTTTAGTTTCATCTGCAATGAACCAAAACATTGAACCTTTCTCACAAAACAAAAGCATAATGAAGCTACTAGCCTACTTCGAAGTCACTGAGCCGAAAAAAAAACATGGGTACTCGGAAAAGAACAGTTTGACTAGGACAGCAAAATCAAGCTTAAGACATTGAGCCATCCCATAACTTTTCTGTGATCTGTGTAAGGCAGCCACCTCATAAAGAAAAATTTCTACTGCCATTTTACTTATATTAGGCTCTAATCCTATAAGGACAATACACAGCCTCCCTATATGCACCACCATTAATCTACCTCTCTTCATTAGGACTCCACAGTGCAACCTGCTTCACACTTCTCAGGGAGGCCCATAGTTTTGATCTCCTGTATTCTTTTCCATAAAGGTGGAAACCGGGAAAGTATGCCAGGACCTCAACTAGTTCACCAGCTACTTGCTTCCTTCCACCATACAGGATAACTCGGCCAACAAGGCTTCGACAATGCAAAGAAATCACCTAGTGTTTTTTTGTCTCTATTAGGACCAGTCTCCAATGTTTGCACCACATCATTGAACACCAGGTCATACCCTTGGGTGTTCAATCTCATATGTTCCCTGACCCTTCCTCCTCCCTCTAATGGATACATTTAAATTACCTAGAAGACAAGGGAGGGGCAGTGGGCACCCATTGCCAACAACAGAGGCCAACTTACGGTAATTTAAAGAAGCCAAGAAAGCAGGAATTTGGTATCCAGAGGTGGATTTGAACACATCATAAATGAATTCCAACTTTTGGCGAGCTGAACTTGTTCTGATTTAGGCTCAAGGTAGAACTGGAGAAGACGAGAAATGGCAAAGAATTAAAGAAATGCTTAGGGGAGCAGGAGCAACTTCTTGGGAGGATAAAGTAGAGGGACAGAGGGGCCTGGTTTGTCTATACTTTTAATATTCCTTTCCTTTAACTCTAATAATTTCGCAGTCTTTTCAGCCTTTGAACAGGAAAAGATGACAGAAGAAGCCACGGGCAGACCTTTATAAGTTCAACTACAAAACTGCTTCATTAAACAAAACCAAAAGGTTCAAGGAGCAAAGAGCTAGATAAAAAAAAAGGTCAAAAGCCTAACCACCAGTAGAATGAATGATTATCATAAAACAGCACTGAAGCTTAATATCTAAAACCTTTTTACACATCCAGAAACATTCAGGAGGCTCATAGTTTATGCCACTCTAGTCTGCCACAATGGTTTCATCCTAAGCAGTACTAGTAAAGCAAAATGCAATGGCAAGGCCAAGCTCAAATAATGTCAACGAGACTGCTATAGTAAATGAGCAACAACATTTTTTGAAACTGAAAAAATGAGCAACAACATTTCCATATAAAGCCTTACCGCTTGGCACGTTTTGGATCAATAAGAGCAAGTTCAGCAAGCTTTGCAGCAGACGTCGCTTTCTTAGTTTCAGCTGAAGATGGCTCTTCCACTCCTGACATGAGCATCTCTGGCTTGATGGTAGTTGAACCATCCATGGACTGACTATGCTGATGTCGAACTCTTGGCTTCTCACTAACATTAGGAGCAACTTTATTTGTTCCTGAAGCCACTGCTGGTGTTTGTGATGAACCTGGAGCTGGAGCTGGAGCTGGAGCAGGAGCAGCTGAAGAAGACTCACCCACTTGGAATTCAGCAGATGGAGATGAAGAATTGAACTTATCCATGTCAAGGTACATTGAAAAAATGTCCTCCTCAGTCTCATCTGACAGAGACGGTCCATCTAGTCCAACAACACCAAGATCACTATCAAAGCTAATATCATCAGGAAGAGTAAGAATTTCTGAGTGGGCACGTCGGTGACCAAATTTTCTCGGTGGGTTATCAGACATTCGGCTTATATCAAGACTAAACAGACTTGACTCTGATGACAAACCATGACCAAAGTGACCTGATTCTGAAGCATTTCCAGGTCCTAAGGGAGGTAAATTTGCTAATCCAGGTTGTTCAGACTTTACATTGGAACTACTACCAGGAGGTGAAAATAATGAGTATCTCCCGGATGGAGGCAACGACCCTCCTACGTGGCTCGAAGAAGACTTATCCTTATCCATACAAGCCCTCTAAGTCCAAACAGAATAAACCTCAACCCTTCAGATTAATGATCTTCAAACTTTAGCAGCACAGAGACAAACCCAATATCCCACACATATACATACTCCAAAACGTAATACCCTTGATAACAGAAGCCCAAAAATCAACAAGTAATGCTACTTTTCCTGGTCAAAGCAAGAAATTTATAGCAAGAAAAAACATAAATGACAATACAATTTGCTTTTCCTCTGCATTTATGATCATGGGGTATTCAAATTCCACCGAAACCGAACAAGTTTAACAAAACTTAGCTACAACGGAACATAAAACCCCTTTGCTGAGACCCTGTAGATTCCTCAAATACTAAGCAAGCTTATCCCAGATCAATTTCCTCTGAAAATTGAAAACAGAAAAAAACAAAAAATGAGCAAACCCCACAAAACTGTGTCATACAAAGATGGATTCTGTACATCAGATATTCAAAAAAAAATACAAAACCACAATTCAAAGATCAAAGAAATTAAAACCGTAACAACCCATTTCTCAATTTAACACACACAAAAGAAAACAAGAAGGAAAAGTACAGAACAACAAATCAACAAGATGGTTGGTAAAGAATTATTTAAAAACAAAAATAAGATAAAGGGGTAAATTCTTACAGGGTTTCGATTAGCTCTGCAATTAGATCTGCAGAAAGAGGGAAAATGTGTAAAGGGGAAGCAGAATGAAGCAGCTTTTTCACATGGGAAATGGAAAGGAAAAGGGAAAAGCTTTGATAAACAAAGAGCCAAAACGGTGTGAGAACTATAAATTCGGACAGGGAGGACATGGAAATTGATAGGGTCACCTATTTATTTTTATTTATCTTTGTTTTTATTTATCTTTTGGTCTCTCGCCAAAAAAAATAATAATCATAAAAAAAATTACGATTAGTTGTCATACTTCCTTTCACACCTTCACAACCAAGAAAATGCTACTCTCTCGATTATATATTCATGCCACAATACACAAATTTGACCTTAAATTTGGAGTGAAATTTTAAGTTGAAACTCCAATTTTCAAAGTGCACAAATAGGCACTCCAACTTGTCCATTCTTAAACATTTAAACACAAGGTCCAAGCTGCCTAACTGGACGAGTTACAATCGAGATGGCGTGTTTCTTCCATCCAATGCTGCGATGCCCCGTTCGTCCACGCAAGCATAACCTTTACACGTCGCAGACGAATTTACACATATTATACTTAAAAAAATGAAAAAAAATAATAATATAAAAGGGGCAAAACACGTTAATCCTTCAATTTGCCCCTTTTCAGTTAACATAAAACCCTAAGTTACACGGCTATTCCGACTAGAAGCGACGAAATCAGTGAAGATTCATTGTAGAAAATTATCAAATTTTGTATTTTTTGTTGATGTTGCCCTTCAATTTAGTCAAGTATGTTAGATTTTTTCATTTTTAAAGTTTAATTTTTGAAAGACGTTTTTAAAGTTTGTTGTTGTAATTTCACTTTTCTTCTACAGATATGAGTCATCTTATAGCTATTTTCCACCATGGTGGTCACTTCTATAAAGGTAGGTATGTTTCGAAGTCTGAAAAATGTATCTTCTCTATAGATAAGGATCACTTCTCTTTGACGAAATTGAAATCGTATGCAAAAGATATTGGATATGATGAATTTGAGAAATTTTTTAGTGAAGATCCTATTACCCAAAAATTTGTCAAGTTACAAAGTGACAACCAACTGTATAATTGTATTAAAGATTTATGGAGTGGATCGACTTTCAATATATTCCTGAAGTACGTGCATGTGGGAGAGGTGGGGCCTACAACTCAATTGAGACCATTGTATGGTCCAAAAGTTAATGTAATGACAGAAGTAGTGTCTACCCTTATTATTAATTATAGTCATTTCCCTATTACATTTTTCAAGACATTATATTTATTATATTTAATTTGATAAAATTACGTCATCATTAACTACTTAATTCCTGTGCCAAGTTAATAGGAGCCAAGTAAAGTTGGACGGAGGGAGTAACAATCTAATCGGATATGTCTAGTTTAAATTTAGGAAAAAAAAAAATTAAAAGTCAATATTTACTATAAAAAGTTTATAACTTTGATTTTTACTAATTACAAAAATTTAATTTCTTAGAATTTCTATTTGGTTTTTTAAACCCACAACCCGTCCCGCATCGCATTAGCTTTAAAAATAGCTACTTCAACCCACTCCGCACCCGCATAACTCTAAACTCGTATCTCTCCGCATAACTCTAAACCCGCCCCATAACCCACCCGCACTGTTGCCATTCCTACTTTTGATCCAATTAAGAGACGAACTTAAAAACTAAGTGATAAATAAAAACACCGTCGAAATTGGCACGAATTAATGATTTCGTCTCTAAACTATTGACAGGCTTAACAACATACTTCAACTCGACTAATTAAGCTTAAATACACTTCTCCATGCCACATTGCATAGCAAGTGACTACAAATTATTTAGGCGCGTGAATGACCGGAAAAAAAAGGCCACATCAGCCATAATTTTCTTTTTTTGAAAAAAAATCTATTTAATTTCTAATCACAATGGTAGTCCCTTCTTGTTCCATTCTCACGTTTAATTACTTGATTCTTAGTTTAAAAAATGAAATTTACCAATACTCAAGCACACAAATCCCTATAAATATCAAACTGAAATTTATTTAGGTCAAAAAACGCAGGCAAAACCCTAACAAAATAAAGAAATAACTAAGCACATACTTACTAATACTTTAATCAATGCTTTCTAAGTTAAAACCCTTTAATTTTCAGGAAAATCAAAGAGCTATAAAGTAAGATAGCAGAGCATTTTCGTGAAGAAGAAAGAGGAAAATTTTCGTGAAGAAGAAAGGATTATACAATAAGATAGCTGAAAAAGCAACTTTACTACTTCTGAAACATCTCTTGTCCTTTTACTTTACTTTTTGACTAAAGAAATAACAAATAGTTTTTACTTTTATTTTTTAATTGAAGAAATAACAAATGGCTATATTCAATTTTTAAAACTATATGCCACATCAGTAAAAGAAGTACACTTTTGTGTATGAAATAGGAGAAGTGTATTTAAACTTAATTCATCGAGTTGGAGGGTATTTCTAGGCCTGACAATAGTTTAGGGACGAAATCAATAATTTGTGTCAAGTTCAGGAGGAGTGCTTTTATTACTTCTCTACTTAAATATGGCAAATTCGATCAATGGAGCCCTACACAGCACGAATTCGAATATAATTAAACTTCAATGTGGGCACCGGACACCGAGAAGAAGGGCAATTTTAAAGGAAAAAGGTCAATTCATCTTGAAATAACATGAAAAGATAGAACCATCACTTATTTTGAAATGGGGGATAATAAGATTGGACATATTTGGATATTGTAGTGAGGAGGCACAACTATAAGTTACATTTGTCATTTAGCAACCAAGCTAATTCATGCTTGATGCCTTGTTATATGGAGATAGTAGTAAACAAGACCAATTGCATTTGGTCAGTCTTTCAATTCCATCTATTTGCCTTTCAACAGAAATGTTGACATGTCTGTCATCTAGTACTGTAGCTGGAAATCTGATTAGAAAGGCTAATTTGTTGCTGACACTACATATAGAACATTTGCAAGCGTGAAGCAGTTTTGACACAATCAAATGGTATAGTCAGGGCAGGGAGGAAGAACACCACAAAGTTTGGCATTATATGTTATATATCTTTTTCTACAAAACAGTACATCTGCCAGAGTCCAAATAATTTTCTGGCTACAGGAAAAGAACATAACAGTAAAGTAGAGAAGTGCTATAAGCATAGAACAACCAGAAGGAGGAAAAGGAAAAAGATCACACATTAAATAACAGGAGCAAAGATGGCGCTTATTCACTACAAAAACCACCACATAGCATAGAGGGGTGGAATGAGCTGCATCAGAAAATATAGTCTGGCAACACAAGGGGAAATCTTGACACCACAGCTTCGAATGGACTACCTTTTGGATCTGCCAATCTGCAGAAAAAAAAGGGAACATACAGTAATGTTCTAAGTAGCCAGCCAAGAAAAGAGTAACCACAACTCTTTCAAAAACGGAGACTGCTCTACATACAAAAAGAGAAAATCCTTCACAAAGTACAACCAATTAAATTTTGTAAAGAGAACCATAAAGTGATAGCAAACATGAATTTCACTACAAAAGGATAAAATTGAAAAGGCAAAAGTAGAATCCTCTGGACCAAAGATACAGCATTGGAGGTTTCAGATTCTGACAGCAGAAAGGATTTCTTACAATTTGAAGGAACAGTCCAGCTTCAATAAAGTGCAAATACTATCACATTGCCAAAGCTTTTGGCCATGCTTTAGTAAAACGTGTTAGGATCTGAAATATCAAGTTTTTTTCTGAACTTAGTTTGTGAGAGCATATGAATACTTTACTGAAATGGATTTAGTGTATTTCTTCATCAGCAAAAATTTAAACCGTATGCTATGGTGAGAAAAAAAGTAGGCTGAGGTTACGAAGTCACTTAGCCGTATACTATACAAAGGGAAAGGTGTCAGTATGGAGTCACGTCAGAGGATATAGACTAGGCTGACTGTTACGTCTTATTTCCATTGTTTAGTCTCCAAAGCAAGTAGCAATGTGAAGAAGAGATCTCGATTTGTGCATGTCATCCTTGATCAGAGACAATGCTCATCATTTCTCGAAGAGGAAAATCTTATTATCATATAACCATTCTTAAAATATAAAAGAGGCAGAAAGAGAAGCATGCAGTAGGCAGACCACGACGGACGAGGGTTAACATCAATCAGTCTAATACAAGAATTCTGCAAGAAGCATTAGAATGAAAAGCAGATCCTTATTTCCTAGTTCAAATCTGAGTATTGCCTTCAACCAAATGAAAAAACACACTGCCAAATTCACTTATTTTCTTCTGTTATAAAATATAATAATTGGATGACTGTATCAATATGGTCTGTTCCGCTCGAACACACCAAACCAACTTTGCCCTACAACTGAAAGCATAGAAAATGCTCACCTAATCATTCAGGTCATATCATGTCACTCCAAGGACACATACTTGAAGTTGCAATTCGACTAGATCACTGATGCCTTTTTTGTGAAGGGGTTTGGGAGGAAGGATTCAAGCAATGTATTCTATGAAGCTAAAAGTCCTACTAAGAGTGCATAAACCATTGTATCACTTCAGGATTAAATACGAATCTGTCGGATTAGGATCTACAGGTTGGCCATGTAAAAAGGGCATATACATGAAAGTGCGTTACCATTCATATAGGGTGCATGTGAAGGTGCAATGTAAACTCACTAACAAGGAGACAACCGATAGAATGAATTTTGATGGTGTACCAATTGCAGTAATGTGACATACCTTCCAGGTACAAAAGTAAAAGCTCCTTCAATCGAGCCTGGTGAAGCTGGTTGTGATGTGCAACTCTCATAGACAAATTCTTCCTCCCCTGGTCGTAGCAATGGAAACTGCAAGTATCATTAGAAGCACAAAAAATAAGATAATCTCCGGCGCAAGCAGTGGCTGAGGCCAATTGTACAATAATGCACATTGCAAATAGAAAATAAAGGCATTGGCTGCCATCGTTAAACTGTCTCTGGGGAAAAAAGAAGCAGCTCCTCAAGCTTTAGATATTGATTGAAAGAGGTCATTAACTGCAGCTAAAGGAGAAAGTAACAGTATAACGGATCTGGTAATTGAGCACAGGGGACTGTTTGTTCTTTTGTTTTTTTAACTATAAACAAACATATTCCCTTGACATCTATTCTTTCTTTCTTTTCTTTAGTTTTTATGAAATCAGGTACCATTTCAGTTTTTGACGAAGGAAATCAAATATTATTTCATTAACATCACGCCAATATGAGGTCAAAAACTATTTACAACAAAAGAGCTTTCCCACCACCATTTCCTATCAAGACTTCCACCCTCAACATTGTTCTCTTTCTGTTGTGTTCTGATTTCATCTCAATTCACAAAACAGTATACTGATTTAGTGTTGAAATTATTCAGGTCGGCAGAATACAGAGAAGAATCACATGATCGTTATAGAAAAAGAAAAGCCAACAACCCTTCAATCATCCCCCACCATTTTCCACCCCTGGGAAAGGAAAAGAGTCTGGATCTGTTCATCAAGGAGGAGTTCTTGATGTTTGAATTGAGTTAATTCATTCTGCAGAAGTTTGACAGAGAAATATGATGACTTTGAGACGCTGTCCAAAAAGAGATCCAGCAGAACTTCAGATTTATTTGACAGCTAGCTTAAACCCTCCGCTCTCTCTCTCTCTCTGTATCAAAGGAATATCTAGTTGACATATTTCTTTAACACATGTTAACTGATTTAATAGATCAATGTAAAGATACTTCCCTACTGACTTGAACACATCCATGTTTGTCATGAACTGAAAGGACCACATAAATTTCAGCTTCGATTAGATCAGTATCATTTGCTATGCCATTCCAGCTCAAAAAAATACAGTTTTTTCTGTGGTAGCTTCCTTTTTTGTCTAGAAAAAAACTAAAGAGAGTTATTAAACAAATGAAACCTATTTATCAATCTTATCAGAAGTATAATATCCGCAATAGTTCCATAAACCCCAGTTATGAAAGTCTGAACTCCTTCACTTCATGGGAGTTGGTAAGTCTCTTTTAGGGCCGTCTTTCCATCTTTCCTACAGCTTCTGTAGTTTGACAGCAGAAGTGCAAAGAGACTGCTTGATAACCCAATGCATAATCATCCTTCCCCAAAATCAAGTTAGCTATATAACTAGGTTATTACGAAAATATTATTTGAATTGAGTGCTTGATGTAATCTGATCAACAAGAATAGCATCTCGTCTATTATTTCTTTCCAGCAATTTTTTGTTTTCCTTTTCAGAGAAAAAGCAAATCATTATTATTTCTTTTGCTGGAGCTAAAAACAAAATGACAGATCCCCAAGTGGCAGTAAATTCTTTTTTTGATGACAAGGAGAACCCTCAGCCAATACTCTTTGGGTGCGCACAGGGTAAACCCCCGCTCTTATGCAATAGCTCGCAAACCACACAGGAGAGGTAACCCGCACTAGGCAAGCCCGGTACAATGAGCTCGACCCAAAAGACAATCCCTTTACTTTCGTCAGCAAAGGGGTTCAAACTTGAGGCCTCCAACATGGAAGTCTCAAGCCCAAACCACTAAGCCACCCCGAAGGATTAAGCGACAGTAAAGTCTTTTGGTGTCTTTGGAATGAAGAAAAAAATATTCTGGCACTTCACATGAGAGAGGTGCCCACTAAGAATTGCTAACAAGCGAACAGTTGAAAGAAGCATGATCAACAGCAGAAGCTCAACGTGTTAATTAATAAGGGTGGTTTCCTCATCAAAAAGTTACCGAAAATGATACCTTTCCTATCACTGCTTCTCCATTTACATCATTTAAAACATTATCATTGCAGCAGATGATCCAACGTCTCCAATATAGTTGGCAGGAATTGAAGGTTATCCCATTCATTATGCATCCTTCAGGTGCAAGAGACATGCGGATAGAATAAGCAAACAAAAACTTCTCATATTCATCTTGAATGGTACTAAACTCAGGGACGAACACAGAAGAAGCACGGACCTGACATGATTTAACGATCAGTCTAGTCTGCAGGATGAAAATAAAACCAGAAACAACTGACAAGAGCAATGTCTATTTTATTTGCTCCATGGTGTCAGAGCAATTACCTTTACACCATTTGTAACAGCAACAGAACAAAGTGGAGGTGCTTCTGGAAAAAGACTGATACTTCTCACTTTTCCTTCTTTACGGACTTTGATTACGCCATGTTGCAAGCGACGGAGATGTTCCTCTAGCCACAATAGTGTGGCATCTTGTTGTTGAGTTCCTTTTACATTATGCACCGAACTTATCAAGGCACTCGGTACACAAGGAATCATTTCTCCGTCAGTTGTGAGATTCCTTGTACCAACATAAAGTTGACCACTGGAACAGTTCAAAAAGAAAATCTTCTCATTGTAAGCACAAGAGGCTGCTACAACGACGTACTTAGATACGTTGCCGAATCCACTATGTCTGATACTCTCTTTAGTTTCTTTTATCATTTGATGTAAAGGCAACAAAGATACATTCACCAGATGGTCATAAAAGGAGTAGCCTCCCATGAGACCTAATAAATTTCCAGGCACGCTTCCACTGGAATCCTCACTTGTTAGTTCTTGACCATCATAGAACCGGTAGAGGACCCTAGTAGGTAGAGGCAGCTTTACTTTCAAACTCTTCTCCAACTCCAGTATTTGTTCCTCAGATGCACCTTTACGCAATGTAAACAAAACTTCAGGGAAATTTATGGCTAGCCACTCTTTTAGTCCGTCCCAACATCTTTTAACTCGAGTAACTAAGGGCCATGGGTACCGGATAAAAGCCTCCCTCCATGTTTGGTAAGATGCCTAAGTAAACAGCATAAACATGCCAAGATGTCAGAAGTGTTTCAGGAATGCACACTAATGGTGCATATTCACATGATCATCGCATATAATGACTTCTTTTTCTTTGTTGTTCCTTCTTTTTTATTTTGGGTTTGTTTGTTGATAAACACTACTCCAGTACAAGCAAATTATCAGCTCAAGAATTCAATCACTTGTAACTGTTTACTCCCTGCATCCCATTTTATACAACCCTATCACCATCCAATGAGTCAAACAGTATAAATGATCACATTCTTAGAAATTTCCTTTATATTTCTAATTCTAAAAAGCACCTAAGGGTATGACCTTATGGTCAATGAAGTGGGTTCACACCGCGAGGTCTCAATTCAAATCCTAGCAACGAGAAAACACAAGGTGATTTCTTCTCATATATTCTATCCTTGTGCGTTGGTGGATAGAGTTACCTGGTAGTACCTATTGTTGGTTGGTGGTCAAAGACGCACAAGCTAGCCTGGCCATCACAGTTATAACAACAAAAAAAAGTACTAATTTCAAATTCAAGGAAATAAATTTAAGAAATGTCTACATTCTGACACCACAATTCACATTTTCGACCGTAACCTAACCCCATAATTCTTTTTAGGACTAAAAGATTATTTCCACTAAAACCACAGATAAATGCATAAATTGAGCAGCTATCTATACCTTGAAAGAGGGCATGGGATTTCCAAGTGGATCAACTGGAGAAGACATGTCAAGATCATCAGCACAGAATCTGGACCATAGCAAATCATCAGAGCTCCAGTTCCTAAACCTTTTGCTAACACAAGCTACAGATGCAGCATCTTGAGGCGTCAATTTAGATAAGATTATATGCATCGTCAGTCCACCTAACCTTTCTAGATCCATCTTTTCTCCTCCGTCGCCGTCTACGGCCGTCGGAGATTACAGAAAAAAAGAACAGAGAAGCTGGTTTACTTACGTAGAGTGTTTTCTTTTTGTGGAAAACTTGAATTAAAGCGGTCGGCTCTCGCATATGCTACGTATTAATTAAAAAATGTTGTTAGGTTACAAATGAAATGGGAAAATAATTATTTTCTTTTCCAAAAAGAGTAAAGTAAAAAGAATTTGTTTATCCAATTTTTATTGTAAGCAAGTAAATAAATTTTATGATCTTTGATTAAAGATTCGTAGAATATATTTAAATATTTTTTAATTTTATAATTTTAAATATATTTATGTAAAATTAAAATTAAAGAACTGTAAAAAAAATGATGATTAAAAAAATAAGATAAATAAATTTTAATCGAATAAGTAATGAAGTAATAAAAAAATACTTCAATTGCTACCTATTAAACAAAATTTGCATCAATATTATTCTTAAACCTAAAATTATACTTTCACTAATACTAATTTGGTTAAGTTTTAACTAAATACATATTGCTTAAGCTGATATTTCACAACAAAATCAATACCAATAAAATTGTCTAAATTAATTGAAAATAATTAATACTCTTTATCTTTTTATAAGATTGTGAATTTGAATTATTAGAAATTTTTTTTTTTTTTAAAAAAACACTTAGAAAATGGTAAAACAAAGAGAAATTATAAAGGGAAGAGAATATTTCATTGGAATATTCTTTATTTATATATAATACTATTATCTTATAATTTCACATTTCCTTAAGCATAATTCGATAAGCAAAATTTTAAAAAGTATAAATAAATAAATAAATAATTCGATAAGAGTGTTTACTCCCATGCAAACTTGGTAGCTTATCTACGGCTTGTCAATATGTCAATTTCCTTTTGTACCCCTGTTCTTCCACGTGTCCAAAAGTTTCAAAGATGCAATTCATTCATGATACTAGTAGCCGAGTTATGTTAAAAAATGTCCCCAATAAGAGGTGATTTTAATATTTTGCCCTTATAAAAAATATCTTACAAAAATATCTCTCATAAAAATTTAATCTAACTTAAAAATTTTAAAAAAGGCATTTTTATTATACTTTTCTTATGGAGGGCAAAAGATCAAGATCATTACATTTGATAGACATTTTATGTAATTTTCTACTAGTTAGTCGGTGCTAGCACGACCCAAATATTATTTTTTATTTTAGTTTATGTGAAACATTACCGTTTGGAGAGTCAATCGAATTTTAATATAATTTTTAGATATTTAAATTATTAATTATTGTAATTTATAATAACTTTTATGTAATTTTCAACTAAATTAGCTAAAGTATTCTTACGAAGAATTGAGATAGTGCAATTTCTATATATTCGCTTAGCCAACACAGGTCTCCAACTAGAGTAGAAATAGAGAAGGGCTCTAAGAGTTCCTCGGGACTGAAATCAAATTTTACAGCAACATATAAAGTCACAAAGGACAAGGTAGCACCGGGGTCTAATAAAGCATAAACATCAATAAAGAAAATCTTTAACATACCAGCAATAACATTAAGAGAGTTCTCATGACTTGGCAGGAAAAGTGCATATAAGTAGTTTTGGCTGCCATTAGTATAAAAAATAGTGCCCTTCTGTAAGTTTTGGCCTATTGTAGCTGAGGATGCGGTAGAATGAGTCCTGCTATTTCCATTTTCGTGCTTTGCTGAAGGGCAATCCTTAAGCTTGTGACCTTCTTGCCCACACATGAAGCACCTATCCTTACCATATAGATATTTACCTAGATAATTCTTGTCATACTTGTTGCAACCAGGATATCTACCCCTTAGCAATAACTCCCCATAGACTGAAAGCCACAATCCCTTTTTTATGATCATTTCTTGACCTAGGATGGGTGCACTAGCTGAAGATATGGCTTCTGCTAATAAGGTGGATGATTCTCATTTTCGGTTCTCTTATAGCCAGACTCATGGTTGACGTCTTGGCCCTTATTTCGGAACTCTTCTCCGTGGTCAACTTTTCCTCTTCGACCTGCTACACATAGTTCATAAGCCTGTTATGTCCATATCTCCAAGCAACATTGCTGCCTTACCTTCCTTAGTCGATAGACGGGAGAGTCTTGACACAATCAAGCTCATCCTGCTCTTCATATTTGCCACTATTTTGGGAGCATAGCGTGATAATTGTGTGAATTTGAGGTTGTATTCTTGCATGCTCATACACATATTTTACTCCAAGTCTAAACCATATTCCCTGTGAGATTAACCCTAACCTCGATTAGGTTATGTATTTTGACAACGACCGCTTATACCTTTAAAAAGGAGGTGTAGTTTGAAAGTAGTCAATACATATCCTCATGGAACCTTCCTTCTCCTTCACAAATAAGATTGGGGCACCCCAAGGTGAACCACTAAGACGAATGAACCCTTTGCTCAATAGATCGTGGAGCTGCTCCTTTAGCTCCTTCAATTTAGCTGGAGCATATGATAAGGAGTGATAGAAATGAAGTTAGTGTCTGACTCAAGATCGACAACAAAATCAATGTCCCTATTAGGAGGGACTCCTGATAAATCAGTAGGAAACACATTCAAAAACTCACAAACTGTTGGAATAGACTCTATGGAAGGTGACTCAACAGTGGTACATGAATAAAAGCGAAGTAAGCCAAACATCCTCTATCAATCAACTACTGGGCCCAAATATAAGATATAACCTTACTAGGATAGAAACCCCTTGAGCCTATCTACTTGATCGTCAATCTACCTGGCATAGCTAAGGTAACGGTCTTGACATTACATCAAGAATATCATGATGCGTAGATAGCCAATTCTTACCAAAAATAACATCAAAATATACCATATCTAAGATAATCATATCCTGCCAAGTCTCATAGCCAGCCAAAGTCTCAAGACAGGATTGGTACACCCAATCCACTACTAAGGCTCACCTATTAGGGTCGAAACATAAATAGGCACATACATCATATCACATAGCAAATCAAACCCCAAGGAGAAATATGCAGACACATATGAATAAGTGGAGCCAAGATCAAATAACACAGATGTAGGATGATGGCAAACTAGAACAATACGTGTGATAATCGTGTCAGAAGCCTCAGCCTCTAGTCTACCTGGGAAAGCATAACACTGGCCTTCCCATCCCCACTAGTAGAAGCTTCCCCTCTAACACCCAAATGTGTGAAGGCATCATTTGCTCCTCTGCCTCGGTGCGCCTACCTTTGTCAGCATGACCTCTACTGCGGCCCCTAGCCTACAGGGTTGTACCTCTAGCTGATGGTGTTGGGTTTCTAACTAGTGCTGCAAAATAAGAGCGATGGGGCCCAGAATGAGTCTGCATGGGACACTTTGAATCATATGATTAGGAGATCTACAACCAAAACAAGATCTAGGGGTGTACAACTGTTGTGATGAGACAAGAGGAATATTGTAGCCACCTCGGCCCACAGGCCTCTGTTGTGAGTAGGAAGAGCTATCATCTAAACTGGAAGAATCATGTGGACCCTGTCCTGTCTCCGATCAAAGTAAAGTTGCATGAACCCCATGGTGCTGGACCAAATCACCTCCTAGTCATACCTCTACCTCCAGATAAGGCACTCGAGAACTCCCCAAATGGACAGACCCATTTGGGGTCCTCAAACTCCTCTCTCTCCATAAGCTCCGCCTCATTGGCAACACTAACCAATTGACTGAAAATATTCTCCCTCTCTAGACACCTAAAGCACCAATCATTTGATAGAATATGCTAATCCGCTCACAAATCGGCGAACTCTCTCTAACTTAGTAGGAAGTATAGCTGTAGCATGTTGAGCTAACTAATAGAAACGAATCTGATACTCAAAAACCTCATAGTGCCCAGTCTCAAACTCTGAAATCTCAAGAAGCTCTCCTCTCTAACACACCAAGGGACAAATTTGTCATAGAAGGCACTAGAGGATGTCTCCCAAGTCATCTGAGGAGACCCAACTAGAGGATCCCAAATAAGTCCTCCATCACTCCCTGCTGGTCTACGGAGTTGGATGGCAGCGTACCATATACCATGAGTCTTTTGCTAGTCCCACACCATTATGTAACTCCCTACAAGTAGTCAGAAACTCATGAGCATCCTCAATCTTCCCACCCCTGGAACTGAGGTAGGTCTATCTTCCTGAACGTCTCATATCTACGCTACTTATCCTCAATAAAGGCAACTGTTGGTGGGATCTCAACAAAAGATAGTGTTAGGGGTTACTCCACCTGTACCTAATCCACGGAGGCTTACTTTTGACTTGAAGGTTAAACCCTAACTCGTGACTGTGAAGTACCTGATGTATCAGATAGGCTACCTACTTGGCCTATGGTCTCAAGCACACTCAAAACTCTCAGAAACGTATCTTATAGTAGTGGTGCTGCAGCATACTCGTAAGGATCCTTCTCCTCTCTATGCTCCATAGTTGGCTTAGGAGAGATACCCCACTCATAATCTCTGGCCGATGTTGCTCCTCGGCCCTGGACTCTACCTCGGCCTTTGGCTCAGGCCTTACCCCTAGTTACGGTCTCAATAGAAATCTCAAGGGTTGTCTCCCCTAGCCATTGTAGCTTTAGTCATCGCCATATATCAAAAGGACACACGATCACTCAGCACTTAAACAAAACTCATGCACGAATTAATTAGAAAGAAGCAATAGAGAATTCCCTAAGGCATGCATAGCCTCTCAAGGATAAGTAACAAACATCTCAGCACTGATCCTCAAGATTCTACTAAACTAGGCTTGTATATATGTGATACCTATGAACCTGGGGCTCTAATACTAAATTGTCACATCCTGAAATCTGGGTGTGATGACACTCACCTAATCCATCAAGGCAAGTCAACTTAACACCGAACAATCTAAGACAATAATGAAGGCGAAAGATAAGGTAGTCTAATATAACAATAAGCAGAGGGAAAAAATTTATAACTATCCCAGAGCTAGTGTTACATATACAAGCCTCTGATGATAGAATACTCAAAGAGAATACAAGTCTTCATGAATAGTCCTCAAATAGAACAAAACATAAAATAAAATCCTTGAAGGCCTATTGGAGATACGGGCAGCTACCTCTCAAGTGATCCGAATGCTCGGTCTTGAAGCAAAGAAGGCTAGCAAGGAGGATCGGACTGACAACCTATAAAAATGTTGCAAAGGGTGAGCATCAAACAATAAGGTACTAAGAAAATAGACCTAATCTGAAGTAAACCAATGAAGAACACAAGTACTCCTATCCACCCAATCACATAATGCGAAACTACACACTTGCACTTAGAAGAGCTCTAACACAAAACAATATTCATACGCATCACATAGCATCATATCCTAAAATATCCAACTAACACTCAAAGTCAAAACGCATAGTAGACCCTCAATATCATAAACGGTTTCAGAGTATTCATAATTCGCACAGAATACATATAATAATATTAGGAAAAGAATGATTTGAGATGGAGTGAATGCCATGAGATGCAAATAATGTGATGCAATGTCAAATAATCATGATGCATATCTATCCCTCGATATATATCCATTGATAAACTCAGGACAGAACCCATGGAGGCCATAAAAGGACCATGTATTGGTGAACATAGCCAGCAATGACCTTGACTAATGCTCACCCGATCGGAAGCAAGCTCAGCCACAACATCCGTCGGCATATTACCTTGGCTCCTCATCAACCGATAGAGATCTCATCACCAACTCACATGTTACCTTGTATATCTCTCGGTCGTAGCCATTAAAAGTATCAATGTACAAATAATAGTGAATATCATGTACATAATCTCATTTTCATTACTGTTTTAATATCATCAAGATCTCAATATCATCACAGTCTCAAAATTATTAACATCTCAATATAGGTACCATTTCTACATCATATCAAATAATTCACAAATCAAAATTTCACATCATCACAATTACCCAATATGATATAAAGATACGATTGTACCCCAAATCACTCAATTCCACACACATAGAAGCAAACACGTGTGGCACCCCGTGTTTCCATAATATAATAAGGTGGCATGTTATGTAAGACACATATGATTTTATATAGGAACTAAGGATAATAAAGCTTCTAATAGGTGGTAATATCAAGGACTTAAAGTTCAAGACAAAGGAATCCCCCCTAAATACACATTTGGGATTAAAGAAATGGCCCGAGTGGCACCTTGCTTTTTTCAGAAGGTTTAAATTAAGTTTCAATTTTCAGATGGGACTAAGAGTGTATAATTTGCCGACAATAGATTTTTAATGATTATTCCAATAGCAAAAAGGTCATACTTAAGTTTTGGAATCAAGAAAGTTGCGAGATAAAGGTTGGCCAAAGTCACTGTAAGTTTCGTTAAGAAATCTTTCTTAAATTTGAGTCAAATGTATCAGGTCATATCTCCCAAAATATAAGGAGTTAGAAGGTCACGACCTATCAAATTGAAGATTTACGAGTCTAGTTTGTAATGTAAAAAACCACGCATCAAACCGACCTCGGAATAAAAAGGTATGATCATTTTACTGGAAATGCCCGGGTAGGAAACCTGGTCATGGGTCAGGTCGGGTCAACCCACCTAGATGTCGGGATAATTTGAGCTTTTAAAGCTCAAAACATTCCCATTTTGTCTCAAAACAAACTATAAACTGAAGACTAAGTTCTCTCAAGGTCTCCAAGTAATTTAGGTGAGTTTTTTTGCATTTTTACCGTTAAATATTCGCCCATGTGCCTAGAAAGTACGTGTCTTACGCTTCACAGTTATTTTTCCCTCCTATTAGCAGTGTTTGGGGCTGCTTTTGGGCTATAAAAAAATTATGTTCTTGCTGGTTATTGTTGGTTTGCAGCTGCTGTGTTTAGATAATAATTTTGGGGCTCCTTTACAGTCATTTTTATAAAGTTCTACGAATGTTTCCTCGCGTAAATAATATATGGCGAGTCTAGTCATTAATGCTTAATTCTGGACTATTTATAAGTGTGTTTAAGTTACGTATATATAGTGGTTGCGAAGCTTAGGACGTAAGGAACGACTCTCGTGAAGAGATTTTGGGCCATTGGACGTCCGTTGGAAAGGTATGTTAAGGCTAAGCTCTGTCTCTCCTTTTAGCACGAAATTTGGGAAGTTTCCCAAAATGTCACATGTGATATCTTACTATTCTGTTACTAGAAAGACCTTCTGTGAAAGGCATTGGGATTGTAGTTGAGTTATTTTCATGATGGTATTAGGTTAATGTTCCATGCGTTCGCTTAAACTGGACATTCAATATCTATATATCATTTTATCAGGTTTCCTGGCTACCTATCCATTTGTTCGAGGTGTTTCTGTTCTTAGTGCAGTGTCATCAAAATAAATGTATATTACAAAGGGGATATAGTATTCCTAATCAATATTTCTTCCATACAAAAATATAATGGAAGCACTTAACAAGTGATGAATTGTTTTTCAATTATCTCTAGCGTAATGCTCCTATTTAAACTACTAAGGCATTTGATTCTATTTAACTATTTTCTTTTACTAATTGATATGGAACCAAGTATAAGCATTATGTAAAGCACCTTTATAAACATTTTCAAAGTTACAGCCTCATTTTAAATATTGAGTTAAGTTGTCAAACTTATTCAGAAGACATGTAAGATTCCACGAGTCATGTGTATATATACTACGATAATGATTATGAAGTTATGAGGATAAGTGTACCAATGAGCCAAAATTGGCTAAATTTATGCTATGGCCCATAATGTGCATTCAATATTCATATCATAAATAATAAGTTATGAATGGACTCCGAGCTATAATCGGAGGTATGAGGCCTATTTGCCCAGATGATTTTATATATATATATATATATATTGTAGCTTTTTCGGCTAGCT
Organism: Solanum medicagineum; assembly: GCA_026153255.1. NCBI lineage: Eukaryota > Viridiplantae > Streptophyta > Magnoliopsida > Solanales > Solanaceae > Solanum > Solanum medicagineum. The sequence goes on along the minus strand of JAPFFP010000094.1, from coordinate 10,646,815 downwards.
AGTACATTATCATTTTGGGTTACCTATCTTGATTTCCTTGATTTGCTGTTGACAAGGTCACGACCCAAACGGTCCAGGCTTAGTTTTTCAGACGTTATGCCGCCCAATTTTCTTTTGGCCCTTAGTTTGGTTGACTAGCATGTTTAGTGGCTTACTCGGCCAATAACGGTATCGAGTGTCAGTCGCGCCTCCCCCCTTTTTGGGGCGTGACAATAAGGTTTAAACATACTTAACAAAAGGTTAGAAGTCTACTTGCCTTAAAAAAACTCAACTCAAGTCAAATCCACAGCTTTTCTCCTTTTACAATAATCCAAATCACCATAATAAATTCAAATATAGCATCACAATCACATAACGAATATAATGACACTAAAATAAAGAAATTCGGGTGAAAAGAGCAAAATGGTCAAAAATCTCATGCCGAAAAAAAGTGCTCGAAATTTAAAAATTAATACATGAAAATATCTTCTAAGTAATAAGGAATTCAACGTGAAAACTATTTCGAAAACGGACTTAAAATAAGGTCAAAATCATCAGTTTAAACATTAGGAATCAAAGTCCGAAAACCCCCTAAATTCTATGCTAAAAACACAATTTAATCAACAGAATTTAAGAAAATAGATTAGAAATTAGTTATCCAATAAATTTTCCTTGAGAAACCTTGAATATTCTCTAAAAACGAAGCTTAAAGTGTTGAAAATAGTGAAAAAGTAATGAAATCTATCTTTTAAAATGACATATTGTTTAGGCATTTTAATGCTCTATGAACGCGAAAGCCATGAAGTTCCAAAACTTCAGGAACATGGAGTGTTCACCTATGAATGCGGTGTAGTAGCAAAATGCACTCCGTGAACATGGGTCCCACCTCTGCAAATGCGGAGCTCAAGGAGCAGTACACTCCACGAACGCGGAGGGGACCCCGCAAATGCTTTATTGCACCAGGTATCAACAAGAACACAATACAGAATTTTACAAAATAGACCCTTGTAATTCGTTTAGAACTCAATAAACACAAACCAAGCATGGAACCCTACCAAAAAGGACGTTCTGGACTCAATAGAATCGTCAGAATTTGATCTCAAGGCCTCCTCTACCCGGATATCGCAAAAGATTGTTAAAATTAGTCAAGGACTCGAATACCTCAAATGCCCTGAAAGATTCTAAAAAAATTACAACGAGACCATTTTTACCATTAGTGTCATCGTCCTGAATCACTGGAGCTGTCAGAATTTTAGCTTGAGCTTTTGAACTCCGAATGTTGATCAAAGTCAAACTATGATCTAAAATCAACAGAAAATGCAACTTTGGTTCTAAAAATATCCATTTTAACTCTAAATTTAGTTTCATAAGCTCTCTCATACCAGATTTTGCATTCCGAAGTTGATGAAATCGATAGAATTGCATTCTGACACTCGAAACTCAAAATGATCACAAAATTCAAAATTTCCAACTTTGAACCTTTAAAAAAGCTCTTTCTTTAGCAAAACTCCAACTTTTTAAAAGGTTTCTAAAATTTGACATTTAGACTCAACAAAAAATAATTCAAGGCAACTTTCATGAAGGAAAAAAATGATAATTTTTTCGAGAATGCCAAAAATGACTTTCGAGGTCATTACAAGTCTTTTAAGTGAGCTCTTTCACTTAAACAACCTTTGCTAAAGTGAAAAGGTTGATCACTTTTGTGAATATCTTTTGCGGCCTTTGTTTAAGCAAACATTATTCACAAAAGCAGTGGTTGCTTAAGTGGCCAATCTATAACATCTAGTAAAATTATCAAAATACCTCTAGAGGAGAGATGTGCGCATAACGCGTCTTGATGGCAAATCTGAGGCCGGATATGCTATCAACATGAAAATTGAGTGGAAAAGTGGTATCGGTTGATCTTTAGAGCAACTAGATTTAAAGATAATTTTTTGATGCGAACACAAATATCAGTGAAGATACGACAGGTGTGCGACGCGCACCTGATGCGGACCAATATTAAATTTTTTACAAAAATTTTATACGAGATTAGAAACTCGTTCGGAGAATTTTTGGCGAAAACCACCTAAATTGTGCCAAGTCCGCATTGCGGACCCCTATACTCGAGGTGGATGTTTTTTCAATTTTTCATGAGGGGCATTCCAGACCTCTCCCAACTCCTCCCAAACTTAAAACATGATCTAAATGGGTCATTTGAGCATAAAAAAAGATTTTAAACTCTATTCCTAAGCCATTCTAAATTCTTAAAAAAGACTAGGGCTAAAGAGAAGAGAAGAGGAGCGAGGAATTGAGGAGTTCGAGGAGAATTCTCTAAGGTTAATTATCAAAAAGCTCCACACTAGATACGTAAGGCTAAACTAAAGCATGAGATTGTTCTTCCATGTGTCCCATTGATAGTAATACAGGAGTTAAGAATCTAATGAGTCTAGATAGATGGTTCTCGATTATTTTCTTGAAAATTATATCTATTACATGCATTTTCATATGTGGATGATCATCGTAAACTTGTTTTCTTAAATTGAATATTTTTCATGAGACATGTATAAAACCTATATGATATTTTTGAAAGCATGCATGAATGAACCTAGGGATGAAGTGTAGAGCCTTAACTTGAGTATGTTGATGGTAATCCTGATGTGAGTATGAGGTTGAGTTGATTGAGTTTCATGATCCTATGATGTTCATAATTCAGCTCTAGAGTTTTGTCTAAATGACTTCTTCTTGATTATTGATATGAGTCCTTGAGTTCTTGATGGGCACTGAGTTGATGAGTTAATTGAGATGTTAGGCTGAAAGGCCCTATTGAGTTGAGTTCATGAGTTGATAAGAGTCCCCGTGAGACTAATTGAGTTGATGAGTGCCTCTACAAGCCTAATCAAGATAATCGATTGAGATGAGGAGGAGTCTTATGAGCATTGAGTCTTGGAAGGAGTATCTAGCACCGAAATGTATAAGAGTGAGTCCCATTCGCATTCATTAAGTACGTTGCCAAGCGTAGGTAATTTTTTGATTGAACCATTACTTCAGATGGTCCCCTCTTGAGGTAAAGTCCCTGAAAGCAATAGAGGACTTTAGAGGTTAGATCCCCTGTGGTTTATAGGTGTTCCTTATCTGGCAAGTACGGAATGGCTGTGGCAATATTAGTGAGATTGTTGTACAATCACTGGCTCATTACTGATTGTTGTCGGATAAGAGAAGCTTCCAGAAAGGTTCCACCTTGAGTAATCTGAGTTGAGTCGAGTTGAGTTGAGTTCCATTGAGTTGATTGATAAGGTTTGATTTGTTGATGGGTCACTTATCTACTATATATTCTTGATTTAGATAGATATTTGAAATTCTGATTGAGTATATTCTGAGTTGATTTGGACTGCATCGTATTATGATGCAGAGACAGGTACTAGAGATCGTCAACAGGCACATCGTTGAGGATTTGAGCATTCAGCTGAGTTGGTGAACCTCCTTTACTTCGGAGGATCAATTCTTTATTTTCATCTAGCTTTATAGAGTTAGACCTGAGTTAGCTTATTTTATTTTGAGGTGGCCATGGGCTTATCACTGACACCAATTGATAGTGGTAAATGCTTCATAGACTAGAGTTGAGTATTGATATTAAGACTTATTGAGCTAGTTTCCTTTCAACTAGCTATTTTATTAAATTATGTGGAGACTAGATTTCCCATTGCTATCTTTAGACTTCCGCTGAGTTTATAGAGTTTATTGAATGAATGGATGTGATGAGGCTAAGTGGTTCGCTTGGGACTAGCAATAGTCCCTGAGGGCCGGCCACGTATATGGTCCCCTCTCGGGGCATGACACAATCTTTGCTTTAGTGAAGTCTACACCAGACATCAACAATTAAAATATCAGCAAACACCAAAAACTCAAAATCAACCCTCGAGATTCATTCGAAAATTCTTGCACACACACCAGATATGCAACCCTACTAAATTGACATTTTGAATTCAATGGAAGCATCAAAAATCAAATCTGAGGTTTCTTTTACCTAAAATATGATAAGTCGCAATTAAACTAACTTAAGGCACTAGAAATATCAAAAAATGCTACTAGAACACTCAAAAATTCTAACGAAGCTCATTCTAATGCAAAATCACCTCCAAAACTAGTGACACCATCAGAAATCCAATCTGAGCACCCGAACTCAAAATGTTGGCCAAAGTCAAACCTAAGTCAAACTTTAACTTAATTTCCAACTTCAAACCTAAAATTCATATAACAACTCCAAATCTAATTTTGACAACTCTCCTAGACGAATTTCCACATTCTGGAATAATTGTGATCAATAAAATTCCATTTTGAGACATGAATCTCTAGATGGCCCAAAAATTCAAAATTAGACAACTTAAGCCTACAAAATTTAATTCTTTAGCAAAAACTCAACTTTTTACTATTATCAAAAACCAACTTTCAAGATCAATCGATACAACTCTGTCACGCCCCGAGGGAGATACCCTTAGCGTGGCCAGCACTTGAAGAACCATTATTGATTCCCCAAGAGAACCGCTTGGCCTCATCGTCACATCAACTCGACGACGGAAGGATAACTCAACTAAACAGGCATCATATAAGAAAATATAACTTTATCGCATCATAGTTTATAGATGAAAATAAGTTTAGATACAAAAGACTCATCAAACCCTCTACTCAATTGTCTACGAAGACTCTGCTCGACCAGTTTCGAATGGTGCCATGACAGGCCATAGACACCTTAACACAAAGAAAATAAAGTGCTCAATGATAATGAAAGGTAAAAGGGCTCCTTTGGAATGCAAGGAGGGCTCACCAACCCTGAAGTGTACTGAACCTGGGCCTCAACGAAGTGCGTGCTGAGATCCTATATCACTTGGATCTACATCATAAAATGATGTAGGCCTAATTGGACGTTAGTACATGGAATATATAGGTATGTAAAATAGCTCAAAAAAGTAAAGCTAGACTCATTCATCTCAACTCAATATGTTAGTTTGACAGTACTATTCATGCTTTTGAAGTAGGCTCAGTAAAATAGACTCATTTTGAAATCTCATGCTCAAATCAATGTTACTTGGGAGTTTCTCTAATCAAAAATCCACATCCCACCACCTTTAATTAGGTGATGCACAATGAATCGACATCATTGCCATGCTTGCCCTTAACTTGTTGCGGAAAAGGACGATCAACCTCAACCTCACTCCCTCGGAACTTGAGAAAGTGTCCACTTGCGGGACAAGAGTCACCAATATTATGCTGAAACAACTATGCTATTGATCTTAGGCGTATAAATATGCCTAATTAGCCAATAATTCCCATAATAGAGTGCATTTGGAAGACAAATGAAAAGAGTCTAGGTGTTTAAGTGTCATTTTCTCTTATTTTGCTAACATAGGGGGGAATGCATCTGTTGGTTATGTTTTTGCAGGATTTTGCTTTTATTGGAAACTTCGAGGTTAAACCCAGACTTGAGGGAAGAATAAAACCTAGAACTCGGAGGACAAAAGTCAGTAGAAGTAGCCAAAAAACCAAAAGACCATGTGGCAAACTTGGGAGCAAGGTTGTGGAAGCTGAAAAATGCAAAAAAGGCGCGAAGCTGAAAAGTTTGCAAGGTCCACGTCGGGGACCTGTGCAAAAGTTGTGCAGTATTTTCTAGTCAGTAATTTAAGCGAAAAGTCAGAAATACAAGGGGTCTACGTCGCGGACTTGAGGACCCGATGCGAAAAAGTTGAATTATGGGATTTTTATTATTATTTTATGTTAGACTTTAGGGGGAACATTCTGCTTTTATGCAAGAACTGCAGTAGGGATGACAGAGAACACTTTTCCACCATACTTTGGGTTAGTTGAATCTTTAGACTTTGGTTTTTGATGTTTTCCACTTCATTCACGATGTATTCCACGGTCATGAGTGGCTAAGTCTCCATATTCTAGGGTTGTATCCATAGACTATGTGTAGTTCTTAACTTTTAACATCTATAAATGGTTTCTTTCGATTATTCCTATGTTATTTTCATCTATACTTCATAGCCTGATCAACTAGGGAGTAAATTAGTTGTTCACTCTGGATTCGAGAGATGTTGGAGTGGGTAGAGCACAATAGTATAAGGAGCTTGTTCAATACTAGAAAACTAGATTGATTCGTGTAAGGGAGACCAGTGACAACTACCCTTACACCTTACTTGGTTCATATATGGGAGGATAGTTTTAATGCATTTTTATTGGTCTATCTGTACCACTCAACGATGTAGTTAGGCAGTCAATAATGGTAAGCCGTAGAGGTGTGCAACCCTGTTCAGGTAAATTAAACCCCGTGAATCAATAATCAGGAAACCAGGCATAGGTAGACATTATTAAGACTGGACAGAGTCGTGATGGTTACAACCCTGGAATTGCTTATCCATTGATATCTTGTCGTGAAAATCAGAGTACTTTATTAGAAATTTGTACATTAAAATTTAATTTACTCAATTCCAAAACTCTTTTTACTAACAACACCATAAACGTGATAACCAAGAGTGATTACTAATCATTATCAAATCCTTTGGGTTCGACAACCCGGCTCTTTAAGTAAGGCCACTACATTACATGTGAGACCGCGTACACTTGCGTGTGCTGGGGAGCAACAAGTTTTTGGTGCCGTTGCCAGGGATTTGAGGAAAATTGGTTAATTCTCAAAGTTGTCTTGTTTTGTGGTGTGCACTACATTTGATCTTAGAAGTGTTTTTGTGCAGGTGATTGATAAATAAGCTAGAAGATCAGGACTCTTGTTTTCGTCAATCTAAGAGGAGAGTAGGGGTTTTGTTCGAAACACCACCAATTAAACTCATAGAGCAAGAGGAGCAAGAGGATAACTGTCACGCCACAAGTTCCGTTACGGCAGACTGGCACCCGTTGCCGATAAGGCCCGGGAGAACCAACCTGTGTCTATGCGCTTCCTGTACATATTATAAGGGATTTCTATGTTTGACCACGTTTTAAAGAAAATAAACAGTGATAACAAGCCAAAAGGAAATGCATATGACTAGGCCGTTGGGGCCACGGTGTCTAAAGTACG
>JAPFFP010000094.1:10594198-10625621 GCA_026153255.1 Solanum medicagineum | reverse complement strand
GCCATCAAACCAAGCGCTTCCTCGACCAACTAACGCCTCCACGCCACTTAGGGGACCCAATATACCAAGCTTGAAGCATCAAATAATCGAAAGATCGAAAACAACGAAATTCTCCCTCTGTTACTGTAGCAACCCGAGAGGGCTGCTATGTTCTTGGTTGCTCTCTTATTTTTTTTTGTAAGTATAGGAACTCTTCTAAGTATACATATATATATAAACAAAAAAAAAATCTTCCACTTGAACCTATCAAAAAAAAACCACAACACATGACCCTATTAACAATTTAAATTTTAAAGACTACACTTTAGAAGAAATTTATATTTGGTCCCAAACTTTACCAAATTGAACCAATTAAGGACCTACGGGTTCTAATAGGGCTACTGGAATGGTTATAAGATGTTTTGGTTGTGCATTGTACGAGTTTGCAAGTTAGCGAGAAGGTAAAGTTGCAAAAATGAGATTTCTAACAAAACCCTATCAAAACCCTAAAAGTCAGCCTCAAAATGGGATTATGATGGTTCCATGAGTTCCAGAACGGTCAACTTAGGCTAAGAGGGTGGTTGATTTGAGAATGGAGGATCCCGGTATGATTTTGAGATAAAAGTTGCAAAATGAGTTCTACCGGAAGCTAAAAAGTGCATTTCTGTGAAAACCCAGCTAAACACGCTTGAAATTGAAATCTAATGGTACGATCAGCTCTGGAACGTCGAGAACAGTCTGAAATGTCATTAATTGGCGGGGGCATCTGTTTGCGTTTTGACCCCCTCACCTCTTTTAACTATAATTTGGTGGAAAGAAGTTAGACCCTCATTTTTTCTTATGATACACTGTTGGAAATTCTGACTGCACCATTGGATCTGAAATGTAAAAATCTGTGTCTTTGCATTATTTATTTGAGTAAAATAGACACTGGGCGCCCCTGGAATGCCTCAAGAATGTTTTTAAGTTGGTTGGTGCAGCAACAGAAGAATAATTTTCCGCGTTCGCAGAGGGCTAGGATCGTTCGCGAAAGGGACACATGCCAAATCTCCACATTCACAGAGCCTCAGGCACATTCATGAAGGCCTGGCTATGCCAAGGCGCGTTCACGGAGGCCATGAGGGTGGCCTATATATAGGCCTTCCCATTCACAAATCAACCTCAATTTTGAACTTCTCTAAGTCATAAATTGAGTTTTGCAGTCCATTTTTTATGATTGAAAGGTCCACGTAACTCAAAGTTTTGCAAGGGACGCCATGATGAGGTCGAATTCGGGATTTGCCACGTATTTTGAGGTAAAATCACTATTTTAGTTGATTACATTCTCGGAATTTGTGACAACTTTGTTCTTTGATATCTTGATCGATTCTTGATGGAATTAAGTGAAACTTGAGTCTAAATTGTTCTACGTTACGAGAGGAATACTGTGGTGTGTTGGGTTTCTGTTGAATTTAATCGATTTTCATGAACTTTGACCAAGAAAGTTTTCAAAACAATATTTTCTAGATAAAGTTTTAACTTCTTTTTTTGGGCCATTTCTCGATCTTTTGAGGTCCGTTTTGGGCCAAATTTTTGACTATATTATTGGGTTGTTATGGGGATCATTTCTCGAGATTTTATTCAGGATGTTAGGTGTGAGCCCTATTTTTGCTCATTTTTGGCGCTATTGGCCTAATTTCACCTGTTCTTCAAGTTTTTATTGCCGATACGATCGTGTTAACATTGTAACTATATTTTAACAGCTGAGCAACATCAGGAAGCTATCAGGAGGATAAAAGCTTGATTGGGGGGATTCGAGATGTGAGGTGTCGGTTGCCAGGTAGGCTAGGCTTTCCCTAATAAGGTCGTATATAGGCCAAGCCCGTCGGACAAGTATGTATTGTGATCTAACTCTTGTCTATGGGGGCATGTTGCTGGATATTATTGAGATATAATGGTTGTGAGGCTGCTTGTTGAATACCTGTCATACTGTGACTTGATTTTAGTGTAAATATGATCTTGTTGGGTTTGGCTATTGGGGATGCTTATGATATCACCATTATTGTTGTGCTTTACGCTTATTTCATATGGTTGGCTGTACTGTAGCGTGTTTTGGCCTATTAGCCTTGATTTTACATTGATTAGTGATGCATCCACTGTGTGTACTATTGTTAGTTTCTGGGTATTAGTTCTTGTTAACTAAGGTTGGAATTAGTTGTTGATATTTGAGGGATGGTGATAGTTACAGTTATATAAGTTGGATTGTGTGAGATACTTGTGTTGTGAGTGTCGTCGTCTACGTTAACTCTGGGCACAACATGACTTTGGAGTTTCGATTCAGATAAACTGGCTGAGCAAGTGACTGTTTCAATACCTCGAGTCCTTGATGATGCTCCCCGTGCTCCGAGCTTTGATGGCCACATCCAAGAGTCTGAGTGTTGAGTGACACTCCCCGTGGTCTAAGTCTCAGTAGGTACACTGGGATTCCAAGTGATAGATGCCTATTCTGAGTTCCAAGCGCCGGTAGAGATTTGGGTCTAGGACCTTGCTGACTCCATTTTGGGGGCTAGGCCCTGTTAATTGATATTCTAAATTAAGACACTATCGATTATGTTGGGGGATTTATTTCTCCCCGCAAGGGATACATCCTACCGTTATGCATGTATATATTTGGATCGGATGTCATATTCTGACATAGGATTAGAGACCAGGTTGACATACGATGCTTGGGGCAGAGGCCCAATTTGTTATCCATGGTACACACACATACACACCTTGATTGTGTGTGGGTGTACCTTCTAGGCTTATGAGGGCTCGAGGGTGTTCAGGCATAGATACTAGGGCCTTACACCGCATACAATCGACCCTTGATCTTGTGATGTGGAGAGTTGGCATATGTTGTCATTCTGTTAGCTCCAGTGATGTTCTATTAGGTAGATTGTGCGGGGATGTTCCTTCTGGGCATGTGGGGTCCCGGGTGGCATACAAATATAGATACAAGGGCCTTGCAACCACGTACAGTACAATGATTTGGTTCAGTTGAGGCTAGGGGGTTGATTAGCAAGATTCTTGCATTTATTTACATTTGAGCTCCTTATGTACATTACTTCACTCAATCAACCAATGATACCTACTGGGTGCCTTATTTTGATACTCACTGCTACTCTTTTTGTATCTTCTCATGGTACAAATCCAGGGTCTAGTATGGGGCATTGACTTTTGGGGGTTTCGGGAGCGCTCAAGAGACTATTGGTAAGCACTGGCATCTTTAGACACTTCACAATCTCCTTCCTTTTGATAGTCATCTTTTGTTTTAAGACATTGTCATCGTACAATAGTATCATGTATTGTAGGAGCACTCCTAGTTTTGTATACTACTATGACTATTGTTATGTATGTATATCGGTATGTACTTTTGTCTATTGTATCTCTGTACAGTTGACTTCAAGGTTCTGGGTAGGTTGTGGTATTTATATTATTTTATCAGTTATGGTTACTACTAGAGAGCTATGACAGGTACCCTATGGTTTGGTAATTGGTTTTCCTATATGTGGGATCTAACAGGCGCAATCAGGACCAGAATCAAGTCATGAAAAGTTTGTATCAGAACCTAAGGTTCACTGGTCTCAGCTATACAGAGTTATCATCTAGTAGAGTCTTGTGGATGGGTGCAGAGACATCCGTGACTTATCTCCAGGAGGCTACGGGATGTTTAGGAACTTTCCTGTGTTATTGATTCTTATTGTGGGTTTTGTCAACTTTTATAGATATAGCGTGTAGAGGACAGCCTGTGGTCCATGGTAGGGCTGCACCGTCCGTCTCGAATAGGGAGCAGACCACCGAGCTGATGGAGCAAAGATTGGGGGCTCCAGCTCCACCGCAGCCAGCATCACTAGATCCCCCAGTTGCCTTTGTAGTTACAGCAGAGGTGCAGGCAGCCTTTGGATAGTTCCTAGAAGCACTTAGAGCCTTTCCGCATGGTGCGGTGCCAACTCCAGCTCCTCCAGTCCAGGTACCAGTAGAGCCTGCTGCTCCAGCGGTTTAGGCCCAGCCATAGGGGCCCGTACCATTTCAAATTAGCGGCTACTTGGGTACTTTCTGAGATTGGCTCTGCCAAGGTTCTCGAGAGCTGTAAGAATGGATGCACAGGAGTTCCTAGCAACATGTATGGAGTGGTTACAGGCCTTACAATTGCTGGAGTCCCTAGGTGTTAAGTTTACTGCTTACCAGCTTGATGGTACCACCAAACAATGGTGGTGGACCTACCGAGACACCAGATGAGCAGATGTCGCACCATATGGGCAAAGTTTACAGAGGCATTTATGACTAGATTTGTGCTCAAGAGTTTTAGGGACCACCACCGAGATCAGTTTGTGCAACTTAAACAGGGGTAGATGACCGAATCGCAGTGTGAGGTCAAGTTCCAAGAGCTCTCCCGGTGCACTATAACCATTTTGCCTTCTAAGGAGGAGAGGATTCATTATTTGCGAGAGGATTGAGGCCTTTAGTTGAGGATGGGTACACATGCACTGGTGACTTTGGGTCGATCATTTTTGGATATTATTGATCATGGTCGCTCTCTTGAGCAGATTAGTCATGAGTCCTAAGGGGGCAGCGACAAGCAGGCTAGATATGAGGGAGAGTTTTGTGGTTCCCAGACAGGGTTCTGAGTGCCTAGGAACAGGCCTTCGAAGAGAGGTCAACAAGGCCAGAACAACAGCCCATACAAGGCATCATTACAGGCTTCAGAGGGTGCCTATCAGGGTCCGAGTACCTCCAATAGAGGTGGTTCCTCTTACCCCGCTAGGTATAAATAGAGGGAGAGTGACTCCACTTCTTCAGGTCCAGTTGGGTCATCGAGTTCCAGGGCATCTAGATCAGGACAGTACGACCGTGACTGCAGAGACAGGGCTGCTCCAGGTTGTTTCAGGTGTGTGGCACCAAATCCCTTGCTCAGGGACTGTCCAAAGCGTTCAGCAGCATATGCCGCCCCACAGCCCACCAGGTTAGCTCCTTTACTCGGTGACAGGGGTAGGGGACAGGATCGTGGTCGCTGAGATGATCAGTATAGAGATCATGGGGACCAACAGGACTATCAGCAGGTTCTAGAGGGCCCGCTAGGGACAGTAGAGCCGGGGGCGACGGTGATGTTTGAGGGGGAGGCCGCTAAGGCCGTTTTTATGCTGCATCAGCAAGGGCTTAGCGGAGGTTTTTGATGAGGCCATCACAGGTATGATTACTGTATGCCAACAGCTAGCTTTTGGCTTCAGCTTTGCTTGATCCAGGTTCCATATTAGCCTATGTGTCTATGTATTATGTTCTCCACATAGGTATGACTCTCGAGCTTCTTTCCTCCTGAATTTGGATATTGACCCCAGTGGGGGACTCATTTGTGGTAGATCGAGTTTGCAGAGGGTGTACGATGACTCTTCAGGGTTTGATACCTGGGTTGACTTGATACTACTTGATATGCTGGATTTCAACCTTATTTTCGGTATGAATTAGTTGGCCCCACATCATGCTGTCACTATTAAAAAACTAGCAAAAAGTGACGGACGTTGAGACATTGTCTATCGCTTTCTTTATTTTTTATTCTTTTTAACTTTTAATTACAAAAAGCGACAGATTGTGACTATAAGCTCGTCGCTTTTTTGGCGTATTTTTCTGCCAATATTTTTTAATAAATAATTAATTATTTAATAAAAAGCGACGCCATCCATCGGATCTAATAAAATTTATAATTTTAAAAAAGCGACACCGTCGATCGCTTCTTTGAAATTTTTTTTGGTATAACTTTTTAAAAAAATTTATTGTTCTATTATTTATTTTAATCTTAATTTTTTTAGAAAAGCAATGGACTGCGTCATTTAGTCCGTCGCTTTTTTAGTCAAATATTTTTAATACGAAGCAACGGACTGGGCGACGTAGTCCGTCACTCCGTCTTTAATATGACAAAATAGCCAGCCTTTTTTCCCTTCTCCTAAATATATTTTCTCTATCTAAAAACCCTCCCCTGCCCTATTTCTTCGCCGCCGCCACCGAATCACCGTCTGCCACCGCCAGACAAAGCCACCATTGCTCCGCCGCGGCTGCCCCCACCCCCCACCCTTTCGCCATCACCCTAAGGTACTAATTCTCTTCTACTTTTTGCTTCATTTTAGTGTTTTTAGTTATTTTTTTTTCTTTATAATTTTTGAATTTTGTAAGTTGTTATTTAGTGTATTTCACTTATCTTGTTGATATTATGATATTAAAATACTTATTTTGTGTATTTGATTGTGAATATGTGGATGAATTATTTTTTTGCTTTATTACTATAGTTTAAATTTTAGCTTTTGAAATTAGATTATGAACTGGGTACTTTTGTGTTGGAATACTATTTTTATGAAGTTACAATGCTATTAGCATAGTTAATTTATATATTTTGTGTGAATTAATGAATAAGTATTTTAGGGTTTTAGTTTGAAATATAGGATTTTTTGAATGAGATTGTAAATTAGGTTTTTTTTTTAGTTGGAATTAAATTGTTGTTGAAGTTAGAACGTTATTAACATGGTTAGTTTGTATATTTAATTGTGAATTAGTGAATGAAGATTTTAAGGTTTTAATTTAAATTGGACTTTTTAAGTTAGATTGTGTATTGAGCTAGTGTTTTGAGTTGGAATGTAATTGTTATATTGAAGTTGAACTTTAAGGTGAACTTTGACCTTGAATATAACGTAGAACTTAAACTTTAGTATTTGTTAAGTTGAACTTTAAAAAGTAGTTTTTAACTAGAATTTAGATTTAATTTAGAACTTGAACTTTGAGATTTTAGAACTTGAACTTTAAGTTGTGATAGTGAATCGAATATAATGTAGAACTTGGACTTTAGGATTTCTTAAGTTGCACTTTAGTAGTTTTTAACTTGACTTTACAAATTGTAGAACTTGTACTTTATTTGTGAATTTTGAACTTGATTATAATGTAGAACGAGAACCCCATGGGTTCCACCTGGTAACCTTAGCTCGATAGATGTGTACAACCGGTTGTGCGATAGTTGTGATTCTAGGCCCATACATTACATTCATTCATCTCATTTGCAGTGCATCATTATTTAAACTTGCTAATTTTGTATGTCCTTGTTTTATATGTATATATGTATATATATATACACACACATGCTTATCGGATTTTTCTCACTCAGTCGGTTGGACCTACTGAGTACATTTTTGTGTACTCACCTCTACTATATATATATATATATATATATATATATATATATATATATATATATATATATGACATGCTTATTGGATTTTTCTCACCCAGTCGGTTGAACCTACTGAGTACATTTTTGTGTACTCGCCCCTACTATATTTCCTCCCTAAAGAACAAGCACAGGGACCCTTCGTGGTAGTTGATTTCAATCCCCCGAAGTTCTCTTATCTTTTCCCAAACTACAGCGGTGAGGTTTAGACTTTGAGTAGCCGTTGTACCGTTGAGACCTTTCTAGTTGTATTTTGTACTAGACTTTGTAATTTATTTTTTAATCAGACATCCTTGTATTTGCTTTTTCGTGCTATTTAGAAGCTATTCACTCATGACTTCAGGTTTTGGGATTTTAATCTTAATGTCGTGGTTATTCTATTTTAGCCTTTGCTTCTTTAGTTGCGATCCAATTTTGAATCATGATATATATAAGATTTAAAATACCCCATTATATGTAAGGTAATTGTTTTAATATACTTGCATACATCCGATCAGTTAAACTTGTTGAATTAAAATCATTTACTCCATAATTTAATTAGTATTATTGATCATAAACTTGATACAAACATTTGTGTTTGAACAAGTTTAACACTACCCCTTTAATGAAGAAAATGAAATTTTCAAGAGACTATTCAAGTAATTCATTGTAGAATTCTCAAACTCATAAATGAAAAGGCAAAAACATGCTAGCAAACCAACATTTTATGTTCCAGTACAAAAAAAGCTACATAAAACAACTAAAATAGGCTGAACTTAACTAAACATTGTTTCGGTACATGAAAAGCTACATAAAACAACTAAAAAAAGGCTGAACTTAGACTGGCCCGTTTAATTTCTGAAATAGAAGTCTTGAGTCCCATTTAGCCTTTGCTCTATCCTGCCTCAATTGTCATCCCCACCTACAAGGGACCAAAATTAAAAAAGAACCTATTATGGGATTTATATCAGGGAGAAACCAAAAACAAAATAGAAAATGGCAATTGTTGGCTTTTCAGCTATGAAATTGACATGGAAAATGTACAAATTGTCATTAATTTTGACAACAAGTTGATTGAAAATCCTGGCTACTTTTTTTTCTCATTTTTATAATAATATATGCTTTATCATCATGGCTATTTTTTTTTTCTAATTTAAAATTTTAGCTTTTGGGACCCACAAGTCAACTCTTGCAGAACCAGAGGCCCAAAATTCAACGTCACTATTACCGGCCGAACCCATCGTTGTGACATTTTATGTCTTTTTGGATAAGCTTATAAAAAGTACTCCTAATAATTTTCAAGTTAAAAACTAAAAATTATAATTTGCGCTTTAGTTATTTTATAAATTCTTTGAGTTTAAATGAGTATTTAACAGCACTTTTTAATTTTTTTTAAACACATTCAAAATTTTAAGAAAATACTTTAAAATATCTAAAAATAAACAATTCAAACACCCCTTTATTTTATTTGCCGCAAGTAGGGAAGGAGTTCCCATTCAACTACATTTTTATTTTATATAAAATTTTTGAAATTAGAGTTAAAGGATGAAGTTACGTTACATTATTTTCTTTTTATAAATGACATAAAGAGCGTACTTTATTTAACAAAGTTTGATATAACGTGAATAATTATTCCAAAATAGTGAATAATTCTACAAGACCACCTTTAGTCTCACTCTATTTTATATTAAAGTTGAAAATTGATGTTTTAATTTGTTTCATATTTACTCTTTCATTTATTAAAGTCCTATATTTTTAAAAAATGAATTATATTATTTATAAAATTATATTTAGTGATTTCACAAAGGTCAATAGCAAAATCACGATTAAAATTATATCTTCAAGTATTTTTCTTAATATATTTGTATTGCCTCACGAATTCAGAACAGAGAAAGTAGTAGTTATGGAGAGGATTTCCGTTTGATAGAATATAGCACTTCAGACCATAGACTACTGTTGCTAGAACGAGGCGAAGCTCTGCAGCAGAATTATGCTTCCCAATATTAAACCCAACTAGTTCAACCCACCCAACTCGTTGAAATTTAGACGGATTTATAACCCCACTAATTAATTAACTCAATCCCTCTCAACCTAACCCATTTCAACCCATTCAAAATTTAATTGATATTCAACCCATTCAAAATTTGATTGATATTCAACCCAAATTGACTCGAGAGAAATCTTGTCAAAATACTTTTAAAACGCTTTTTTAATTTAGTATGTTTTATATAGCCAAAATAAAAAAATATATAATTTAATTAACTACTAAAATATTGAAAAAGAACAAATAAAGTAAAATATGATAAAAGTTGGATCTTAACCCGCTCTATAAACCCATTAACCAACCCATTTTGAGCCTAGCAAATTTCGGTTGAATTGAATCTTGAACCCGCTCAAATTTAACCCAATCTGCACACTTATCACCCCTATTCTAAGCCAGTCGGGGAAGAAGCCAGTCATAATCACACAGATTGTGAAATAAAGTGAAAGATGTTCCTAAGTAATGAATATTCCTTATGGTCAAACTCCTCTTTGCAATATTAAAAAATCCTTTTTGAACCTTAAGATTTTAAACAATCGTTGAAATTAGTCACCTGAGAGAAAAACGACATTCTTTTTAAATAATTTTATATTGAAAGAAACCAAAACAAGCAGAAAACGGAAGGAGTTCTTTATATCTCTAATAGGACATGAACGCTAATCTTCTACATATCCGTGATGAGCACTTTAAATGCTAGTAATAAAACAGGCCAATCGCTAAAAACGCAGATTGGTGATATGAATATTTGCGCGCTTTTTACATTTGGAAGGCTAGTAGTCATTTTAAACCATTTGCGTGAAGGACATAGCCCCTAAATTACATGAGCAATGAGCCCATGCGAAAGGTTTAGTTAAGATATGTCGGAAACTTCCATGGAACCGAACCATTCATATTCATGTCCCCGAGTCTAATTTCTAAATTGTCTACAATAGTAAGGCGATTCAAAGGGATGATTTGCAGAATGAAGCTCAATAAAACTTCTGCCTAACCAACACGGGAAAGCAACACTGTCGAGGAAACTAACCTATTTGACTCTCAACTGTTATACAACAAACGAATAATGTGGAGTGGTTGCCAACAACTAGTTTTGCAGAAACAACAGTTACCGTGAATTAGTAAAGATTTCAAGCAAGTACGTTTGGATCAAATGATATTTTATGTTTCGAGGGGAATTCTGGTATTTCATTTTTAGTTCTTATCTTTCCAAGGTTACGTAGTTCTTTGTACCATTTATTCCACATCTTTTTGCTATTTTGCTTTACACCGAAAGAAAATTGGACATTATCATTCTTATGTGCACTTTTTTGCCTAACACAAACTTGGGTTTTACGGGGGTTACTGAAGCAAGCTAAAGCTACAGCCGCTAATGGAAAAGCCAAACATCCTCCGAAGGCACCCGAATCTGGAGAATATAGACTCAAGAACTTGCCTAACCCCTACCCTACCCATTTCATTTGCCGCACTCCCATCACATAATAGTTTTTTAGAATATAGTTGGTGATTTTCTTTGGAGGAAGCAAGCGATAGTAGCTACTAATTTGAGAGAACATTTAAGCGATTGGAAGATAATATTTTAAGTTCGTTAGCACATTTGTTGAAACTAATTGCAGAGGCAAACATCCGTAGTCGTAAAGTTTTATTCCATTAATTACTTTATAGCAAATGTTGAAAGGTAGGTAAGGAGAAGTGTGACTTCTTGTCTGGATGTAGAGGTTCCTATTACTGATAACATGAATATCAATATTTAGCTACTGCTCTTTGCGTAGAGCGTTGGTTACTTAAAAGTATATTCCTAAAATATATATTGAAGAACAAGCATATTTAATAAGCAGGATTCAGTAGAAATGCCAATATACAACTCAAAGTTAGTAATGTTAAGCATTTGTTATTTGAATTCTACTAACAGCAAATATGAATCAACTACACTCAAAATACTGAAAGCTCATCCATAGAAAGTTACGGTATCATACGAGTGAAAACCACCAAGTCCTAACTAATGCATATGAAAAATATGAGACCAAAGTAGAAGTAGCAACAAAAATATGGTGAAAAAGGTATCACATGTGAGAAATTGGGATAATCATGCATGCAAACACGAAGTATGCTCCCACTAAACCAGTAAGTCGGTGGCAGCAATTAACACATAATAGCATGTTAGATTGGAATGCATAAAGGCAAAGCTCTAAAAATGAAAAACTACAAGACATGTGGCCACAATCAATAGATATTATCCTCTTTTTTTTTAAGTTCAACAATAAATAAATATCAACGGCCAGATTGAGAAAAAGAGACTGCCTCACGAAAACAAGTATATCACAGGAAAAGAGAGGATCGATACTGAGGTTCACCTGATCTACAGAATTCCAAAGCATAAAGGTTTAAAGGCAAAGTCCAGAATACAATGACGACTACACCAATAAAGCTCAACCTGAAACATCTGGTACGAACCGTAAATGCTAGACATCTATAGCCCTCAGTTTCACTACTGAGAAACCAATTGAATATGGAGTATTGTTGTAAGGTCTACGAATCATTTGACTTGTTCCATTAATTTCTCCTATTATTATTAGCTATATGGACAAAGTGACTCTTGGACAATTCTCATAAGACTACAGAAAAAATGTCCAATAATAACCAATTTCACAAGTAAACCTTCCAACTCATCACAATCTTTCTGCAACCATTAAAGCTTTTTCACTTATCATGATAGTTCTCATTGATGCCAAACTTTACACCAAAACAATCACTACGCGTCTAGATCACTTTTGTCTCAGACGTCTAATGACTTATATTTTTTAGTTTTTATCTATTATTGGAAGATAATGATTTTTTCCGTGATATATCTTGGCCTACAGATACTGAAGATCTACACGTCCACAAAGAATTACTAGCTAGAACATTGATCCTCTCTCTCTTCTCCTTGGAGGGATAGCAGCACTTCTTTTAGAAAAACAGAAGGGATAAAAGAGATGGACTAGACACCAAAACCATATAAGTAATCAGAAAGAAAGGAGAGAGCACATGAAACACAAGAATAGCTGGAAAGGGAAAAATCTTTAAAAAGCAATCTAAAAGTCAAGAAGAACATTTACCTAGCTCAAGAAAATCCTCTCAATGATTGTCTGACCCTTGCCCACTTTGACTACTTGGCTTCTGGCTGTGTATCTTCGAGAGGAGATTAGCTGCGAATAATAGAGTTGCCTGGTAACGTTCATTCTTGTCAACCTCCGATTCTGATCCCTCCTGTGCTGACCCATAAAGTGCAGATTGTAACTGCTGCATTTGAGTTGTAATCCCTGTCCCTGAAGCAGCAGGCATGCCAACTTGTGACTGGGAAACATTAGCACCATGAGTCTGGTTGGTCAATGATGCAAGATTTGTTTGTTGTTGAGGGACAGAAGAACCATAGCGTCCTAAGGTATCTGTGCCATGAGCTATCCCAGAACCACTTGCATCATCTTGATGCCTTCCATGCTGAAGCTGCCGATCAACATGGGGCTGGCTTGAGATCTGTGTACCTGGAGAAATGATGGTCGAGATCAATGCCTGAGGAGGACCGCCTTGTGCTTGCAGGTTGAGGCTATGCTCTTGCATCTGGCTAAAACTAGTAGACCCTTGAGAATAATGGTTAGGCGTGTTTAAGACTTGTGGATGAGCTTGGATCTGTGATAAAACCTGTGTTTGGTTGTTAAACTGGCTGCCAAACTGTGCCATGTGATCGGCACCGTGACCAGGAGCTTGCTGTTCATATCTCCAAGCCTGTTGCTGCACTTTACCAGGTGCAACAGCAACATCCGATGCAGACATACCAGCAGAAGCTCCTCCAGACATGGTTGTTCCATCTATACTTGGTAACTGGTTAACTGGTAGTATCTTTGCTAAGGTTGCAATAAGTTCAGGTGTTAAAGAGACAGCTGCTTGGGTTGGTGCTGCTGTATTGCTTTGGTGTACAGAATTCGAGGGGTATGCTGCAATATTACTTGGCTGCACAGGATTTGTGGCATATGCAGGAGGTAGAGAACCATATTCTTTTGAAGGCAGCTTCACATCTTCTAGAGTAACCTGATTATAGTTCATCTGTGGAACCCTTTCCACAGATGGCATTGCATCATATGCAGCTTGAGAGGATGTGATCCGGGGTGCATCGACATACTGAGGTTGATTGGACTCTTGTGGCAAGGATGTGCCACCGGGTATATGATGAGCAAACTTCAAAACCACCCCATAAAGACGTTTTGGACCAACAACTTTCAGAACGTTAGTAAGGAAGTCAGAAGGTGGCACCAAGAATAGGGTGGTTCCATCAGCAAACTTAGCAACTCCAGCGCGGTCTTTTGAACCGAGGTACCTCAAAAACTCGGTATACGACGCAAAATCTGTTTCACTATCAGGCAAGAAGTAAACAATGCTGAACCCAACAGCATCTGCATAGTGTTTGGTTAGCATGTCTAGACCCGTTCTAGCGGAGCAATTGACTACCTCAGGGCTGCAGAAAGAAGCATGTCAGCACTTGAGTGTAGCATGTTTATTTATATTTGTGGCAGCATTTGAGTGCCCAGATTTTAGCATATTACACCTATTAGAAGTAATACAGTGCATGTAATTGGGTGATGAAAAAACAAGAGTTATATATATTAGTTCCAAATAGTTGAACGAAGACCCATAAATCTTATTTGAGAAGAAAAACAATACTGGAAATTCACTTGGCCAAAGAAAAATCAAATATATGCCTGCGTTAACAACCTTCCTTGACAGAACTAGGATTGAGTTTCATAATAAATTTTATGAAGAATTAAAGTAGGTGCAGCATACAGGAAGTTGACCATCAAACTTTGCAGTTAATCAAATGGCCCTGGAAACCTATATGGAAAGCCAAGATCCCCTATTAGTTGATTATTTATTTGTACTCAAATTTAATATAGAAGTCATCAACTGCCATGTCAGATTTTTATTACTAATATATTTAGTTAGATGATCTTATGATACAAAGACCGAAGTTGAGTGATTTTATTGGTACAAAACCTATTTTAAAGATTTTGCTAGATAAATTCCCGAGGTTGAGTAACCTACTGAGAGATTAACTCTAAGTGACTGAGATCAACAGGCTGAGCTGCAACTAAATCATAGAGGCAACAACAACAAAACGAAAACAATGAAGAAAGTATAACAGTAAATACGGAAAGCAGTGTAACTCCTACGCTAAAGGAACAATACCAACATCTAGTGTGAGAGGCAATTCAGAAAAAATGGTATCTCTTTCAAGAAGCAAAAGTAAAGTACAAAGCATACTTACATCTCAGATTCTATAATTTCCCCAATAGGAACACAGCGAGCATGACACACAGGCGTTCCCCCCTTCGCAATAGTGCCCCGCCATATATAGTCATGGCCAGAATGGCGCTGTCCAGGAGAAATTCTTGCATCTAGTGAGCTAAGACTGTTATTTGCTGGACTGACGGTAACAGGACCTGAAGGAACATTACTTCCAAATGGACCCAAACCATATGGTTCATCCAATGCAGGACCTCGATCGCTTGTTCTTTTGTGAGGATAAGAACTATCATATGCCCCATCAATCCTCGATCTTTTTGCTTCCCTTTGAAGTTGGGTAGAATCAAATACATCCCAGCCAGGTATGGCAGATCTACTAGGTGGTTTCTGCTCACCTGAAGGAGAAGCAAGCACCGCTGGTGTTGGAGATGCCGGCTTCCAGTTTGGACCCCCCATCACATTATGAGGACTAGTATCTCGCAATTTACTGGCTACTGGCAAATCAGTAAATTCTGGGCCTGAAATAACATGGTCAAACCTGCCTTGCATACCCAATGGCCTAACTGGGATGTCAGGACCATGAATACCATAAGGTGGCAAGCGTGCAGGTACATTAGAGGCCAACATAGGGCGAGTATGGCCAAACATGCCCATCTGTGCTGGTTGGAATGGATTTTCATGGGGATAAGAATCAGTTGTTGGGCCTATAAATGAAGGAGGATACTCCAAGAAATCTCTTCCAGCTGCAGCACCACTGCTTGAATATTCAATTGTGATTCTCGGATCATTGAAAAGCTTGCCCTGCAAACCCTCTTTAGCACGCTGCGCTTCCTCCACACTTCTAAACTCAACCAATGAGAAATTCCTATCATAAAATGTTTTTATTCCATTAATCTCACCAAACAAAATCATTGCATTGTGAAGCATGTCTTCATCAACATGGACCGATGGAGGATAACCTATACACAAGACTTTGCTAGGTTGTCCATTAGTTTGGCCCATTGGCAACTGAAATGGCTGCACAAAAGAAGAAAACAGAGTGAACATTAGGACTAACAAACATGCATCCTTCATTCAAACTATATAACTATGTAAACAACCTAATTTTCCTTCATTTTTTGGATATAGTAAGGTAATTTTATTTTATTAAGGAAGGTACCAAAGAGTACAAAAGGAAGACAGATGACAATCCTACGCAACAAAAGACTCAAACATATCAGTGTTTCTAGACTCAATCAACTTCTAAGAAAAACATTGGGAATCTTTTAAAGACAAAGGAGCATTACATGTTGCCTTCTGAAGCCAGCATGCATAGGATCTGAGTAGTTAGGCATAAGCCGGGTGTCAGGATGGCCAATGTTCCTATTGGGATACGGTCCATCCCTCATTTCCCTAAAATCCGATCCTTGCTCCTGAAAGATGATAACGTCATATTCATAGAAGCATGCAACATAAATATCAACAATTCAACCAGAAGATTACAGGGTGGACCCAAAGGTTGTGCAAGAAAGAAACAATCAATCAATCAACTACGCTTCAACTCCAACTAGTCGGTTCCGGCTATATGAGTCTTTCAACTCCAACTAGTTGGTTCCGGCTATATGAGTCTTTTCCATCCTCTTTTTTCAACTTATAAATCCTTTTGAATCTATTCAAGAATGCATTCTATGTAGGTAAGTCCCATATAACTCAGTATTCATAAACTTCATCATAATTAGATCATTCTAAGCTTGTTGACAATCTACCATGATCCTCCTGTAGTCAGACTTTGGACCTACTATGGTTTGCTAAAGCTTGCATGCGCAGCGCTGGCGGTCCAACAAATTGACGAAGTAGTGGTATCTGTCTTTTTCATTAACAAACGACACGCTTCGCCTGCTCCTTCCCCGTGTCCACTAGCGCTCCTGTCCAGAGCGAAGAGAGGTGAAAAAGTACTGCCGAAGCAGCATAAGCAGGCTTCTATTGCTACGTAACAATAAAAGCAGGATAGCATTTTGCACCCACATGTTTGAATTTGAGGGTAAAGAGCTCGTTTGTTATACTGGATCCGATGCATCCAACGAGAGTTTAACAATCCTTCACTTCACCAAAAACTAAGAATTCACTTTCCTCTCAAGTCAGACTCCGAGTCTTACAACTAACAGATTATATTATAAATGCCTTGTGCCAACAAGGTGAGTGTCGCACAAAAGAAATTCTGTATAGACAGCATACCTAATTTAACAAAGTTAAAACCAACATTCTTAAGGTTGACATGCATCTACTTCCATATCATTACAAATTTTCCTCTACAAAATGTAGCCCCACAGAGATGAATCAAATCTCTATAGTAAGAGTAAACCTTTTTGTAGAGAAAAAAACTTACTCGTCTCGTAGGTTGTGACCTGAGATAGTCCACACGAATCTGTTCACCACCGAATTTTTTTCCATTCATGTTCTTCAGCGCTTCTGCTGCGTCTTCCAGTTTAGCAAAATCAATATATGCGGTGTTGCGATCCCTGATGAACTTATATTCTTGAATTTTACCAAATCCCTTGAATTGATCTTCCAATTCTTCTTTTGTCACAGACTTGCTAATCCCAGCTACCCACAAACTTTTGCATGGCTTTGCCTGCAAACCAGATAGCATAACTGCTGTTAGACTAACTGCCTGACACAGTACAATAGACAATGAGAACCACAGCAGAACAATTACAGACAAGTAACCGTAACATAATGCAAGAAGAATCATGCCAAGCAAATAAACCAGCACTTTGACTACTATTACAAAAATCATAAATGTATTCAGTCATCAAGCGGTAAGTGTTAAGGTAGCCATAGTGATAAAGGAACTACAAGTACATACAATACACAGGTATGATTCAACCATCAGGTGTAGTGTTACAGAAATTTCACATGCACACAAAACAACATAGTGCATATTTTACAATCACTAAGACGATAAAGGCATTAAGTACAAGGGAGCTTCACAGAAATCTCCAAGATAATTTAGGGCATAATAGTTTGTAACCTTCGTTAATGAGCATATCCCAAAACAATTCCGTGCCACATATACTGGCCAAAATCATAATCCCAACAAACAAATGAAGTCAAGTTTCATATGTATGGATATCTGTTCCAAGTAAATATTGTTTCCATGACATCTATACTTCAGTTAGAATCCTTCCCAAATCATCCACACACATATGCATCTTTTACCAACCAATTC
Organism: Solanum medicagineum; assembly: GCA_026153255.1. Classification (NCBI taxonomy): domain Eukaryota; kingdom Viridiplantae; phylum Streptophyta; class Magnoliopsida; order Solanales; family Solanaceae; genus Solanum; species Solanum medicagineum. The sequence goes on along the minus strand of JAPFFP010000094.1, from coordinate 10,607,915 downwards.
AATTAACAAGCGGATCACTTAAGGATCCCAAAGGGACCAGCTACACTGAAGTGGCATGCATTTAGTACGTATCAACATTAGGAAATACATGGAGATTTATACCAAATCAATCATAGCTAGAAAAAAGGTATAGCCTCCTCCTTTGGTGACTAGAGCGCGAGCGAGCTCTCTAGTCACCAGAAGTGCATGTAATCCAAACAAAGTTGTAGTTTGCTGACTAGTCCAGGAATGAGAAGTTGAATTTTTTGGTGCTAGGATGTTCATTCTTCCTATCTCTTAGCAAGTATCAGCTCTTGGTAATATTTCATAACCTCCTTTTGCAATATCCAGGGAGACCTCTAGCAATTAAAATTTAAGAACTGTATCACCAGACACCGTCTAAATTCAATCTTCCTTTTAAGAGCCTGTCTGGTTAGACTTCTTTTAGGTGCTTTTAAGCCAAAATAACTTCTTTTAAGTGCTTTTAAGCCAAAATAACTTCTAAACACCAGTTGTTTTTAAAATGGATATGGAGGGACTCGCCATATATACATACAACTTGTTTAATCCCACACATGTTTTCAACTGAATTAGAGTATCTTAACTTTGTTTCAGCTGCCTATTTTTGTGGGAGGACTGGTTTTCTTCTATTCCCTAGCAAAATAGGTCGTGATAAAACGGGGACACTTCCAGAAAATATAATTAAGTCTTGATCATATTTTCGGGGTGTAAAGAATCTCCTAAACTTCATTTCCAAGAATGCTTTTACAATAATTTATTTTCATAGCTTATGAATAACGCCCGAACTTTCACTGCAAATTGTTCTCTTTGATTTGGACTTGTTTGAAATATAGATATTTATTCTGGAGAAAAGACGAATCATTTCTAAAAGGCTGTTCATCTATTTACTAAACTTTAACAAGTAACCAATGTTTGCCATAACAAGAATTTACATGCAATTTGAATTTTTTCTAGCCAACTCTAAAAATCCCAACGTCGATTTTACTCAAACAAGTGCCAGAAGACTCCCATCAGTTAAAATGGATATAAAACTCTATAACAAGTAGTGAAAACTGGGATAAATCCACGTCACAATTGTTATTGCATTTGGTAACGGTAGCGCATAAATTGGATTGCATCCCGTTATAAACAGCCAATCGTGCCTACATTTGCAGATCGACATCGTGGATGTTTGATGCAGTCGGTACCATTCTGGAATTGATTTTTTTTTTTTTTGTATTAGCCATTGCCAAAAGAATATATATCTTACCATGTTTGTCTACATATTGGATTCCCAATCTGAAATCCAAAATTTGAGCACGTTTTGAGTTCTAAGTTTTTTGTACTAATAATTTCACATGTCAGATCTACCCTACAAAAAGTAAGATCAATTAACACCTTTAACCAGTGCAACGGCATTTCCTGTCAAATCTTAAGATCAAATGAGTTGATTCAGCTTAATTACCAAGAACAATGAAATTTCAGAAGTGGAATTTGATGAGGTAGAATATTCGCAGACCTTATCACTATCCAACAAAGTAGAGAGGTTTTTTGAGGAAACTCATCTCAAAAATATTCCGCTTAATTAACAAGTATATATTAATATATTGCTTCTCAGTCAATGGTTGAGAAAGAATTGGATACCATACGCATAGATTTTTGCAAAGGTATCGAATGCCGCATAGCTGTTGCAAAATTTTGTTCAGATCTAAATTGATCTTATTCAGATTTACGTAAACGATAGTTATACATATTGTCTTCGCATTCGATCAAAATCAGCACATTTTCCTCTCTGTTAACTCTGTTTTTATCCCCTTCCTAACGTACTTCATCTGTATCATTTTTCTATTTTCTACGTAGATCTGGTTTTCTTTAATGTTTTGCTTTGATTTTGAGAGTGGGAACATAAGAGAAACATAATTTTTCTATTTTCTACGCAGATCTGGATTTTTTTAATGTTTTGCTTTGATTTAGAGAGTAGGAAGATAGGATAAACACAACTTTGACAATTTTAGTAAGCAATAATTGATTACTAAACAACAAAAAATCCATCCGAATAAAACAACGAAGAAACAGAAAATCAAAAACACAAACCGGCTTAGCGAATTCGATCCTAAGAGGATTGCCATGAAAGAAGGATCCTTGAAGCGCTTCTTTTGCCTCCTTAGAATCGTTGATGTTTTTGAAATACAGAAAACCGAACCCGCGAGAGGAATAGGCGGTTACACTATCAAGCTGACCGTACTTTTGGAACAGAGACGTTAAATCGGCATCAGTAACGTCCGGCGCTAGATTACCGACCCATAGATTGTTCGATGGAATTTCTCCCGGCGGTGCCATTTTTGAAACCCTAGAAAACTAATCAAAAAACGAAAACGAAACCCAGAAAAAGAAGTATTAACAAACGAGAAGAAGAAATTATTGATAGAGCGGAGGAGAAGAAGAAGCAATAAAAGTTTGGGAATGCCGTTTAGGTTTTCTCTTATCTTAATGAAGAGGAGGAGAAGGAGAAGAAGAGGCGACGATAAGAAAGAGGGCGTCGGTTGAATCCAAAAGTTATTAGAGGTGGGTCACATGGGCTTCGTTTGTCTTCTTTTTATTTTTGGGTTTTTCTCACGTATTAAACTACCATTAATTTAGACTTTATTCCGGATATCAGAAGTCAATTAATTTAAATCTTATGTTGGTAGGACTTTATATCGGAGAAAAAAAAAAATTTATATCAGAAGTCAATTTATTTAAATTTGCAATGATGACTTCATATCGAAGAAAATTTTCTCATATCAGACGTCAATTAATTTAAATTTATGTTACATTTTTCTCATATCAGATTACAATTAATTCAAATTTATATTGTATGGGACTTTAGAAACAGTCTATCTATTCCTATAAGGTAGTGGTAAGATATGTATACATTGTACCCTCCCGAGATCTCGCTTAAAGGATTCCATTGGTATGTTGTTGTTGTTGGGACTTAAGAAGAAAACTTTTCCACACTCAAAATCTCAAGATAAAAGAGAAGAAGCTATATTCACTGTATTATGTTTTCAAGGAAATGCTCCGTAACTTTCCTGAGAAAAACCTAGCCACCAAAATTGTACTGCATCGGCGTAGCCTGGGTGGCTATGGCCACTAAATTGACTGGACAGCCCCCCACTGGGGTTGGACATGATAAACATAAGCCTAACTTTGCTGGTCTTCTCAAAGCCCCAAAACCCATTACCAAATCGATTCCTTATAAATCTGTTACATATCTTCATGGCGAACCAAGAATAGCATGGGAAGAGGAAGAAATGGGTCAAATGGTAGTCAATGAGAATCTTCAATTCGCGGTCATTAAAAATTTTCTTACGAATGGTATGACATACAAGATCTCAAACGTATTATTCCAAAGTAGAGTGATCTGAAGGATGAATATAATATTGGGGTCTTAAGTAGCAGACACATTTTGATAAGAGCATCTAATATGGAAGATTATGCCAATCTTTTATCCAAACCTTACATTACCCTTAAGCACTGGACATATACTATGCGTATATTGAAATGGAATTTGTTATTTGACACCGAGAAAGAGACCACAATGGCCATTGGTTGGAACTCCTTTTCCGTTTTACCATCTAATTTTTTGGGGGAGGTAACAGTGTTCTCACTTGCAACAGTGGTTAGGAAATCATTACAAATGCACTTGGCAACGAGAAATCGAACGAGACCTAGCTGCGCCAGAGACAAAGTGAAAGTGGATTTATTGAGTCCCTAAACGGATCAATGTAGGATTGAGAAGGAAAATTGGGAAAATATAGAAAGGTGAATTAAAATCAATTATAAATACATTCCTAAGTATTGTTCGAATTGCAAAATCCAGGGTCACGACAAAAAGCAATGCTATGTATTACAGCCTGAACTATATCCAAAGGACGAAGGGATAGAGGCAACAAATGAAAAAAATGATTAAATCACAAAAAAAAAAAAGTGGAGGGAACAAATACAACAAAAAGAAAAATTGAGAACAACAAAGGAAAGAAGTCGGTGGAAGAAAATTACTCAAAAGGTTAAAGATGGACATATGGAATAGAACGAAAAGAAAGAAACCAAAAAGGGGGAAATCAGCCAAGAGTAAAGCAGACTTGGAATGCTAAGGGGCTAATTACACAAAGAGCAGTGAAAACTAATAACCAATTAGAGGTACTGGTATTGGTGGTGAAAAGGATGTTTTACTTAATAATCCTGACAAGGAAGGAGCAGCCAAGGAGTTGGTGCGGGAGAAATTGAAAAATCAAAATAGTAAGGAAGCATTAAAAGATACCCATATAGGGCAGGATACTGAAGATAACTCAACCGATAAAGGGGCAAAAGAGGGTACGAGGAATGAGCAGATGCAGGATAAAACACCTATTATAGATATTGGCAATGCTAATAAGAATAATGAGGTAAATGTGGATGACAACTTGGATTCGATGCATATTGAGGGTAAGTATACTGTTCAATCCCAGGGAGATCCACAGGTAGAAAATGAAGTAGTTGAGAACCTCATAAAGCAAAGGAGAGATAGTGAAGAGGACCCAAATTTAGAGGGCAATATTGTCGACGCTGATAGGGAAGGAGACTTATCTTCTCACCAAGTGAAGAGACTGTGGAGTGGCATTAAACGAAGTCAGATAGTCTTTCCCTTACAAGTTAAAACAAGAAAAAAAGACAAGAATTCTGATAGTTCTCAATGACGGACAAGATACTTTTCTGGAATCTAAGGTCAGTAAAATCTCAACAAGCTTTTGAGAGATTGATAGACCTTAAAAGAAGACATAAATATTCTTTCATAGCACTAATGAAACCATTTCAAGATGATAGTGAATTAAGCCATTATGCTAGCAGGTTAGGCTTTCTAATGCAATGTGCAATTATTCCTCTAAAATATGGGTGCTTTGGGACGATGCATGGTCTAAGAAGGAAGTAATAGACTCTGGACAACGACTCACGCTCTCTTTGGACTGTTGTCAAAAAAATTTCGTGGTAACTGCTGTGTATACTAGATGTAATGCATTGGAGAGTTTAGAGTTGTGGGAAGAATAAAGGGCATTGTTGAGAATATTTTTGTGCCATGGGTTATGGGAGGAAACTTTAGTGTCATTCTGAATGAAGACGAGAAATTGGTTGGGTTAGCTTTCACTACTACTAAGGCTATTGATTTTTGCCACCTGTATTAGCTCATGTGTTCTTCAGGAACTAAAATTCACGAGCAGCAACGATACCTGGTGGAATGGAAGAATAGAAGGGGACTGCATCTTCAAGAGATTAAATAAGGTGCTAATAAATCAGGAATTCCTAGACATTTTCCCAGCCTTGGAGATTCATCATTTATTAGCAAGGCTCAAGTCATGCTCCACTATATTAAAAATGTAGTTCCAACATATTCAGAAGCCTTTCAAGTTTCTGAATTTTTGGATTAAACACAGTGGGCTCGAAAAAGTTGTTGAAGAGAATTGGAACGCTGATTTTGTTGGGGATCCTTTTCTTGAATTTCATACTAAATTGAAAAAGTTGAAAGGGGCCTTGGCTAGATAGAGTAAGGCCACTTTTGGTAATATCTTTCAGAAGATTGCTTTTCTGGAAGATGAGTTAAGGATCAGGGAGATTTAGCTGAAGATTAATGCTTCTATTCAAAGCAAGCAAGAGTTGAATAGAGTATCTGCAGAGTTGAGAAGGTTTATGCATTATAAGAGGAGTTTTGAAAGCAAAAGGTGGGGATGAAATGATTTGAAGATGAAGATCGAAACACAAAATTCTTCCATGCATATGTGAATGGTAGAAGGAAAATGCTTAGAATTGATGAGATTTAGACATTGGAATGAGACACTGTCAATTTGAGAGAGAATATAGGGGCATGGAGAAGACAGACTCTAGGTTGTCATCTTTGCTAAGATAGATACCTGTGTGATCTACTATTTCGTCGAACGGTTGAAGGGTGTTGACCGATCTTTTTGACTGTGGACAGTTTTTGACAAAGTGTCCAGGTCTATTGCATAGGAAGCAACAGTTCTTCTCGTCATGGTAGCCTGAAGTTCTTCTCCTAAAGTATTTGGTGCACCGGGTCATCCCGTCGAATCCGAGGTATTGAAGATCAGCTCAAGGAGGAATGTTGTCGTGATGACTTTGCTATGTTGACTTGTATCCCTCAAATAATTACTGAAGATAATAATGATGATCTGACTGCACTGCTAACAAGAGATGAGATTAAATCGGTTGTTTTTAACCTAAAAGGAGATAGTTCTGATGGACTGGATATTGAAAGAATGGTTAAAAACAATGTGAACGGTGATATTGAAAGAATGGTTAGAGCTTTTTTTTTGTGATTTCCAGCTCCCCAAGTTTATTATATATACTAACGTGGTGTTGATCCCTAAGAAGGAGAAGGTGAAATTGTTAGATGACTTGAGGTCTATAAGCTTATGTAATTTTGTTAACAAAATCTTTTCCAAATTGTACCTAGAAAGACTATCAAAGGTCATTCCTAAGGTTATTTCTAAGATTGAATCAGTCAACGTTTATAAAAGGAAGGAGTATTGTTGAAAATGTTCTATTGGTTGAGAAAATCATTAGGGATATTAATCAAAGAAATAAGCATCATAATATTGTGGTGAAGTTGAACATGGCAAAGGCCTATGATAGAGTCTCTTGGGTGTTCCTTACTAAGGTAGTTCTTGAAACGACCCCAAAAAGTGCCCGAAAATGTGTCTGAAAAATGCCCAAAATCGTAATTCATACATCTCAAAATTCGTGCGCTATTTCGAAAAACCGACTTCATATTCTTGATTAGGGGGGTCAAATTGAGTGGGAAATGGGTCTAACCCCGATTTTAGAGCAACCGTAGTGAATTTCAAAATTTCAAAATTTCAAAATTTGACGAAAACAGTGTTCAGGTGCGTCTCTTCCGCGATGCGCCTCAGTGTATTTTGTGCCTAGTTATTTTATTCCAGTCCAAGGCTTTTGGGTCTTGGGCCTAAGCCTTCCTATGCGTGAAAATACTTATACTTAGCCTTATTTCACCCTCATATCATCCAAGAAATTCCCAAATACTCTCCCAAACACTTAGACAATATTTCATTTCCAAATTTCAAATCCTAAGACTCAATCCGGATCCAAGGATTTCACTCAAACTTCAAGTCTCCATCTCCAATCTTCTTCAAGGATTCTCCAAAAGCTAAGGTATGTGAGTTTCTTTCATGGGTTCCTTTCACCCATGATTCCCAAGCCTCCTTTTACCTTTTATTGCATGATTTAGAATTGATTTACTCATGGGTCTTATTTATTAAGAGATTCACTACACACTATGTTAGAGTTTATGAAATTGTGATTGTTTGACATGTTTTGAGCTATGGATCTAAGACCTATTGTGAGACTTGATGAAGGGTTTTGATGTAAATTGTTTGAGGGTGTTACCAAGTATTAATTGATTATTTTACATTAGATTCACTTGCATATGTTCACTCTTGAATTGCATCGTTTTACGCTAACACTACACACCTACCAAGTGTTTGATAAAATGTTCGATTTACGATTCTTGAGTTGTTGAAGGCCTAAAGCTTGGCATATGAGATATATGACTTTATGATAATGAAAAGTATGTTGTATATGTGTTAGTTTCATGATAAGCTTCTATAGTGTTACATGTTGACTATAACCTTGTTGAGGGGTTGATACCTTGACCACTTTGATGGAGGGTATTAAGTCCATTAACCTTGTTGAGGAATTGGTACCTTCACCACTTTGATGGAGGGTGTTAAGTCCATTAACCTTGTTGAGGTGTTGGTACCTTGACCACTTTGATGAAGGGTGTTAAATCCATTAACCTTGCCACTTTGATGGAGGGTGTTAAGTCCATTAACCTTGTTGAGAGGTTAGTACCTCGATCACTACCAAGAGGGTGCTAAGCCTTGGATTTCGAGTACTAGTTGCTTGGTCTATGATGATGGTCCCTTCTTATCTATGTAATATGTTCTATATAAGTATGTTTTACTTCAAGCATCCTTCATACATGTCATATTGCTAATATGCTATCTATTGATTATTATTATGCATTTTGACTCTTGTTGTCTATCTCTTGTTGCATTGCATCCTATATACTTAGTATATTCAAACATACCAATGCATACTCTATGCCTACATGATGTTACCATGTAGGAACCAGAAATCCATTTAGCCATCCTCCTCCTCCACGTGGCTAGTTTGATTGTCTCTTAAGCTAGTTGGTGAGTCCTCCATTTCGGGGACGTTGGTCTATATTTCTTATGCTATGTATTGATACTCTCTTCTTCATTGCTACTTTGAATATGAAGATGAGCCCAACTACTTGTCTTGTCCCCGTTAGCTATCTATGTTTAGAGGTGTTGTTGGACAAATTGTGTATTATGCTTGAGTTTTGACTCATCTATGATATTTAAGTATTACTCTCTCTTTCTCTCTCGCTCCCTTAGTCCCAATTCCCCTTGTTTATGCTTATCTCTATTTGTCAATTTTAATTGCTTTCGCGACCAATGATGTGTAATGATATGCTTTGAGGCTTGTTTAGGGTTCCTTCGGGTTCCCCATTCGCCGGTCACGTCTAACCTCTAGGCTTGGGTCGTGATAAAGATGGTATCAAAGCGTTAGGTTGTTAGATCCTCAAAGTCTAATACACCGCGTCGATTAGAGTTTTAAGCACAACACAACTATGAGTAAGAGGCTATGAGACGTTTTAGGAAATGTTTCCCTTCTTCATGTTCTAAGTCATAATATAGAATTAAAGTAAGTTTTCCCCCTAACGATTGTTCTTTGATATGCTAGATCATGCCTAACACAAGAGGAAGAAGATTGCGCACCCCCGAGGAGCAACTGGCCCCTCTCACTCCTCAAGATTCTCAAGATGGGGGACCGGTTCATGAAGAAATCTGGGATGCTCTCACCTTGCTTGCAAGTTGTGGCTAACCAAGACAACCAAGGGGCCCAAGCCCCTTATGCTCCTACTCCGGCATCTCGGGTGAGAGACTTTATGAGGTTGAATCTGCCAGTATTCTATGGGTCAAAGGTTTGCGAGGACCCTCAAGAGTTCATTGATAGGTTTACAAGGTGTTATCCATCATGGGTGTTAGGTCGGAGGAAAAGGCGGAGTTGGTGGCTTACCAACTCATGGGGGTTGCACAAATATGGTTTAATCAATGGAAGGAAGAGAAGGGGGTTGACAATGTGGTTCTATGGGAGGAGTTCAAGGCGTCTTTTCTTAATCGGTTCTTTCCACTTGAGCTTAGGGAAGCTAAATTGGTGGAGTTTATGAACTTGAAACAAGGATCTGTGAGTGTGAGGGAGTATGACCTCAAGTTCAATCAACTTTCAAAATATGCTCCCCAATTGGTGGTCGATCCAAGGTCTAGGATGAGTAAATTAGTGATGAGAGTGTCCGACTTGGTGAGTGAGGAGTATTGGTCCGCTATGTTGATTAGTGACATGAAATTGGCTCGCTTGATGACCTATGATGAACAAATGGAGGAGGAAAAGTTGAGGAAGTGGAGAGGTAAGGAGGCCAAGAGGGCCCATGGTGAAGGAAAGTTCCAAAGTCTCAAAGGTAGTAGTAGTGTGGTACTTTATGCTAGATGCCCAAAATGTGGTAGATGTCATGATGGCCCGTTCTTGAAAAAAACCAATGCTTGTTATGGTTGTTAAGAGGAGGGTCACAAGATAATATATTATCCTCATAGGCGCAAAAAGGGTAGAGGTGGTGATGTTGATCAAGGGGATGCTCCAAGATGTAATCAATTCTATGCTCTTTAAAGAAGGCAAGAAGGGGAAGAGGTGCCAGATAATTCTACCGGTATGTTAAAGGCTTTTCTTGATGTTGTTGTGCATGCTTTAATGGTTCCGGGGGTTTCATTTCCTTTCATTGTTCCTTTTGTTGTTAGTAAGGGTTTAGGGATTGTTCATGTTCTTATTGCATAGAGTCTTGTCTTGTGATTTTTGTTAGACTTAGTTTGTTAGATTGGGGGTCTTGAGGTGGTTTGACTACTTGCATAGCATGCTTCCAATGAGTGTAGGACCTGTAAGGTTGTGACATGATGGTTAAGGATGGTCGATTTATTTGGTCAACTACAATGGGTTAGTCACTTCTTTAAGCTTGATCCTTGGTTCGGGTTTTGTCCCCGAGTGAGAATGAGAGTAGGTGATATTCCTAAGTGTCTTTCCAAGCTAGGGGTTAGCATTTGAGTATTGTTGGAGTTGTTTGGTTGACTTACCAGTTAGGTTTGTGATTTCATGAATAGGGCCTTAAAAACCCTATCTTGTCTTGTGGTGTCCTCTAGTGGTGGAACAGTGATTTATTTAGAGCTTGTGAACCTTTTTGGGGGTAGTGTTGTAAGTCTTGAGAGATGAGACGTTGTTGCTAAATATGGTAGGTGTGAGTTGAGGATAACAAGAAGGTGGTTAGAACTCCTTAGGGATTATGATATGAGTGTGCATTATTTTTTCTGGTAAGGCTAATGTTGTAGTCGGTGCTCTAAGTGGACTAGCATGTGTTGATGATGGTGGCAAAGTGGTAACTTGAGGGGTCCATCATTTGGCTAGATTGGGGGTTAGGTTCGAGAAAGTGAAGCATGGTGGTGTAGTATTCTTGATGGTTCCAAATCTTCTTTGGTTGGAGAGGTCTAGTTTAAGTAAAGCCTTGATTTTGCCTTATTAGAGTTGGAGATGTTGCGTGAAAGAAGGTAAGGTAGAGGTTGTCTCCCAAGGGGGAGATGGTGATTGATGGTACCAAGTGGACTACATGTGTTTAAGGTTGACATTTGGGTCAAGTTTGTAGGTCCTTATAGGGTTTGGTGCAGAATTGGTAAGGTTGCATAAGGTTTAGAATTACCTAGGGATATGGATATGGGTCGCCTGGTTCTTCATGCTTCTAGGTTGGGGGATGTGTTGGTGATTCTAGTGCTATAGAACTCTTTGAGGTTATGGGTATTGTGGAGGATGAGTTATCTTAGGAAAGGGTCCCAATAGAGGCATTGGATGAAAGGGTGGAAAGTTGATTATTAAGGATATGGTGTTCATCAGGGCCCTTTGGAGGATTCGTCAAGTTAAAAGTGTCTAGGGGGAGCCGGAGCGGGCATATAGAAGCAATATACGTACCTTTTTCATTCTATTCAAGCTTACGATAATACGTCAAGTCCTTTTTTTATGTACGTCAAGTCCTTTTTTTATGATTCCAAGTCTTATGTTTCATCCCCTATGTCATTACATGTATTCATGTTTACGTTGACAAGTTCATGATGATTTTAACACTCATGTTTAGATTTTTGAAAATGGTGTTAAAGCGTATTGTTGCATTCTTGTTGGAGCTGATCTCTTCATGATTACCCTTCTCATATACGTCTCTTTAACATTCAGGGACAAATATTTCCAAGGGGGAGGTATTGAAATGACCCCAAAAAGTGCCGGAAAAGTGCCTCGGAAATGCTCAAAATCGTAATTTTCATTTCAAAATCCGTGCGCTATTTCAAAAATTTGACTTCATATTCTTGATCGGGGGTCAAATTGAGTGGGAAATGGGTCTAACCCCGATTTTAAAGCAACCATAGCGAATTTCGAAAATTCAAAGTTTGACGAAAATAATGTTCAGGCGCATCCCTTCCGCGATGCGCCTTAGTGTATTTTGTGCCTAGTTATTTTATTTCGGTTCAAGGCTTTTGGGTCTTGGGTCTAAGCCTTCCCCTGCGCGAAAATACCTATACTTAGCCTTATTTCACCCTCATATCATCCAAAACATTCCCAAATACTCTCCCAAACACTTAGATAATATTTCATCTCCAAATTTCAAATACTAAACTCAATCCAGATCTAAGGATTTCACTCAAGCTTCAAGTCTCCATCTCCAATCTTCTTCAAGGATTGTCCAAAAGTTAAGATATGTGGGTTTCTTTAATGGATTCCTTTCACCCATGATGCCCAAGCATCCTTTTACCTTTTATTACATGATTTAGAGTTGATTTACTCATGAATCTTATTTATTAAGAGATTCATTGCACACTATGTTGGAGTTTATGAAATTGTGGTTATTTGGCATGTTTTGAGCTATGGATCTACGATCTATTGTGAGACTTGATGAAGGGTTTTGATGTATATTGTTTGAGGGTGTTACCAAGTATTGATTGATGATTTTACATTGGATTTACTTGCATATTTTCAATCTTGAATTGCATGGTTTTGCACTAACACTACACACCTGCTAAGTGTTTGATAAAATGTCCGCTTTATGATTCTTGAATTGTTGAAGGCCTAAAGCTTGGCATATGAGATATATGACTTTATGATGATAAAAGTATGTTGTATATGCATTAATCCTTATTGAGGGGTTAATACCTTGACCATTTTGATGGAGGGTGTTAAGTCCATTAACCTTGTTGAGAGATTGGTACCTTGACTACTTTCATGGAGGGTGTTAAGTCCATTAACCTTGTTGAGGGGTTGGTACCTTGACACTTTGATGAAGGGTGTTAAGTCCATTAACTTTGTTGAGGAGTTGGTACCTTCACCACCTTGATGGAGGGTGTTAAGTCCATTAACCTTCTTGAGGGGTTGGTACCTTGACCACTTTGATGGATGGTGTTAAGTCCATTAACCTTGTTGAGGGGTTGGTACCTCGATCACTATCACTGGGGTGCTAAGCCTTGCATTCTGAGTACTAGTTGCTTGGTCTATGATGATGATCCCTTCTTATCTACGTAATATGTTTTATATAAGCATGTTTTACTTCAAGCATCCTTCATACATGTCATATTGCTACTATGCTATCGATTGATTATTATTATGCATTGACAATGTTGCCTATCTCTTGTTGCATTGCATCTTACATACTTAGTACATTGAAACATACTAATGTATACTCTATGCCTACATGATGTTACCATGTAGGAACCAAAGCTCCATTTGGCCATGCTCCTCCTCCATGTGGCTAGTTCGATTGTCTCTCAAGATAGTTAGTGAGTGCTCCATTCCGAGGACGTTGGTCTATATTTCTTGTGCTATGTATTGATACTCTCTTCTTCATTGCTACTTTGACTATGAGGGAGAGCTCGGTTGCTTGTCTTGCCCCTGCTAAGTATCTATGCTTAGAGTTGTTGTTGGACACGTTGTGTATTATGCTTGAGCTTTGACTCATCTATGATATTTAAGTATTACTCTCTTTTTCTCTCTCACTCCCTTAGTCCCAATTCCCCTTGTTTATGCTTATCTCTATTTGTCAACACTGATTGTTTCCGCGACTAAGGATGTATATGATATGTTATAAGGCTTATTTGGGGTTCCTTCGGGTTCCCAATTCGCCAATCACGTCTAGGCCCTAGGCTTGGGTCGTGACAGTTGTAAGGAGATTTGGATTTGCTGAAGTAGTAATTGACTTTATTTGGAGCTACTTAGTATTAATTAGTATTCTGTTCTTGTCAAAGGTCAGAGCTAGGAGTTTTTCAAATCAACTAGAGGGATGAAGCAAGGTGATCCACTATTTCCTGTGCTGTTTGTAATTACTACTTGTTATGCCGGAAAATGACCGGCTCTTAAAGAAAAATTTAAAAATTGTTGGAAAGTCGAAAAATCGATTCAAAACTCAATTAGTTTGAGCAAAAACCAATTCTCGAGATTCGAAATGAAAAAAGGAGTCGCCACCTAATTTTAAGGATAATTAGGAAACCGATAAATATTTCAAAAGACTAACAGAAAATCTTTTAAAATT
>JAPFFP010000094.1:10572530-10594098 GCA_026153255.1 Solanum medicagineum | reverse complement strand
TTAAATTGACACCGTGGAGGGTAAAAATTGGGTGTCAACATACTTTAGCAAATTATTCTGATGGTCTACCTGGTCCTTGGCTTAGTTTGTTGATCATCAAAACGTTAAAAAATATATACTTAATAGTTGTGCACTATATCACAAAGAAAAACACGCACATATTTGATCTTCATAGCAACACTCTATTTTTCATCTGTTGGTCTGTTGCTTTTCACCATCTTGGCTTTTGAATATGAATTGTTATGCTGTCTTCTTCATTTGAGTACACTTCTGTATGCTGATATTTTATTTATTTCTTCAAATTCTTTTTTTGTGTGTTTGGCAATTTGTTTCTCCTATGTTGTAATAAACGGGAAGGAGAATCTAAATGAATATGATATTACCATATAAAGAATATATTCTTTTGATTCTTGATTTGATGATTTCTATATGATGTTGTGTTTTAAGGCTTACATGATTTTTGAGTGGTATATTTTAGAGAAGAGTACGTCACAAAATATTTTTACTTATCATTATATTTTTGATAATTTTAAAAAATCGTACCACTGTCGAGTTATTATATTTCTGGTTAGCTGGGGCTGCTAGAACTATTGTTTAATGTTGAGCGTGATTATGAATGTTGAATATACTATCTACTGTAAGTGCGGGGTTTGGATCCCGATGTGGTTCGGATGGAAGTCTTCAGGTACGTCCTCTTTCTTACTTTCGCAGATGAAAGTTCTATTAGTGGGGGATGTTGTAATGACCTTCCAGTCATTTTTGTGGTTCCGCGAATATTTTATTAGTTTGAGAATTTACATAACAACGTCGAGTTAGTTGTGACTTGTTGTTATAAATTGTTCGATTGTGGGGTGACACGTTCGACATTTATGTAGCGTTTTGAGTTAAATGAGAGATTGTATTCGTAAAATAAATTTTCAGGTAAAGTCCTAGTAAATGGTCTTGGAGTGGAATTCTGACGAATCCACCAGCTCCGGAATGGACAAATTAGGCTAGGAGCATGTTTGGTGCAATTATATCAAGTTTTGCAAATTTAGTCTCCGAAGCAGGTCAATAGACGACTTTAGCAGATGTCTTTGGTAAACATGCTCTAAATGAAATTTTTGACCACCATTGGATCCAAAACATCATGTTTGGTCTAGAAGGACCTTTCGTTTGATTCCTAAGGCTTTGAGATGTATTTTGGCCCCTTTAATAAACTTCGATATTGGAAAATGGGACCCACATTGGAATAAAAAAACCTCCAATGGGAATTTTGACTACACCATTGAGTCCAGAATGCCATTCCCGAATAGATTTCAATATGGATTTTATTTTTTTGACTTCGAATGAGGCCGCAACATCGAAATTAAGTTTGAACGGTTATGGAAGGCCAAAGGCGGTGGATGACGTAGGCTAATGAAGATATGCCACGTGGAGGTGGCTAGAATTTAAAAAATTATATAAAACGTGAAGATATGCAAAAATTTTCGAGAAGCAAACGTAAATAATCCAATTCATACGCCCATCATTTGGACTCGATTTCTCTCTTATTTTAAGCCGATTTCAGTGATTCAAAAACCCAACTTGCATATTTTTTCGAGAAGAACATCATGAAAGTGTCAAAAATTGATTTAGGCATATTGTTTGAGGAAAAAATCCTAGTTTTTTGGCTATGTTTTGAATACGCTTTTGGAAACTTCGGCATGTGATTTCTTATCCATTTTGGATCCGATTTTGGTAAAATTTGGGTCTATTATATATATTGTTACGAGGCAAGCGCCATGGTAATGTTGGAATTAATTGATAAGGTTCTGTTTGGTGTGAAAATTCAGTTTTAGCTGGTGTCATATTGTGCTTTTTTTCGAAAACTTTGCATTATGATATCTCGGTCGTTTCTTATCGAAATTAGTAAACTTTAAGTCTAAATTGTACTACTTTTCAAGAACTATGCTATGGTATATTCAGATTCTGCTAGTTTAAGTGTATTTTTGCGCAATATGGAGAGAAAGATGTTGTATAATATGTATAAGTCGATGAGAAATGTCACTCCATTTTTGGGTTGTTTCTGATTATTCTGAGCCTCGTGTTGAGCTCAATTTTCAGCTATAGACTCGAGGTGGTGTGAGGATCATTTTATAGGGGTTGATTTGGTATTTCGAGCTTGGGTCTCACTTTCTTCGTTTTAATCGCAATTGACCTAGACTCCCCCCATTTCTCGATAGGTTACAGCCAAAATAGCCATGTTTATGTTGTAATTCATATTTTGATAGCTAAACAACAAGCAACCATATAGGGTAAAGCTCATGTAGACTGATCCGAAGTGCGTGAATTTGCCTTCCAGGTAGGCTAGGCTTTTCTTTACCATAGATTGAGCTGAAACTTGTATTGTATATTTGTATATATTTGGGAAGCATTAAACTAGAGGCTATATATGCTAACTGAGACTGTGGTCAGTTTTAGATATAGTAGTAGTATTATTTGCTGTAATAACTGGTTTCGGTATCATTTGAGGTTGTGCATGAATTTGTCAAAGGCCGAAGGTAAATGTATACCACATGATTTACATGTATGCCTACTTAGTCCTTGGTTGCTTGTTGTACTCTTGATGATATGTTGAGGCACTATGCTATGGTTCTGTCGACATACTATGCTCTTGGCTACCTAGGTGCTGGATTATGGTTCTATTGGTAAGGTGTGTGTTGCATCCTGGGAGTAAACTAGATTGTCTATTGTTGAGCTGGATATTTGTTAGTTGATCAGCTAGGCTACCTATTGTTACTCTGGACAATTGTTATACTTATCAATGGTCAGTGTAGTGTGATATTCGTACTTATGATACTTTTTGTTATCTACTTTCGGTTGGGCCTTAGCCTACGCTTAAGCCATTGCTGCCTTAGACTTGTATTCTTCGGAGCCTATATTGTTACAGATGCACATGGTGTGACTCGAGAGGCCCAATTTACTATTCTTGGGTTCGAGGCTCAGTTGATTATTTTTGGGTTCGAGGCCCAATTGATATTCCTGGGTTCGAGGCCCAGCTGACTATTCTTTGATTCGAGGCTCGATTGATACTCTTAGGTTTGAGGCCCAGTTGATTTTCCTTGGGTTTGAAGCCCTATTGATTGTATTAGGGGGATTCTTTCTCTCGCGGGGGATACGTCCCACCGTTATACATATTGTCAGACCATCTGGCCCTGGCCAACTACCACAACAGGAGGCCAAGTTGGGAAGGGGGTTCGAGGCCCCGTTGATATTATAGGGGCTAGAGGTCCCAAGTGATGGTTAGGGGTTCGAGGCCCTAAGTGACAGTTAGGGGGTTCAAGGCCCCATGTGGTACTATATCCTGTACTGGTTATGATCTCATACCATCTGTTATTGACACCTGTACCCCTCCACCTATTCACACCCTGATTATGCGTGGGTGTCCCTCCTGGGTTTATGGGGCTCAGGGGGCGTTCAGCCTTAGACATTAGGGCCTTACACCCACGTACAACCGATCCTTGTTCTGATTATTTAGAGAGCTAGACTCCGTGATGGTTTAATGGGATTTTATGATAGTTTTGAGGGATTCTGTGTCTGATGGTTTTATATTGTGTATGAGTATGCCCTTCTAGGCTTATGGGGGCCTAGTTGGCATAAAGACATATATACTAGGGCCTTGCATCGTGTATAACACTATGCTTCAGTTGAGGGTAATTGTAGTATTAGCCTATGCAGTCTTTTTCAGTCGGTATCGATGTTCACCATTTTAAGATGGTTCAGTTCGTCATTGTTCTTCATTTCGATTGGTTCTGTTGTGGTTGAGGGTTTCCGACATGCCTATGCCTTGATCTGGATTATTTTGCTTCACTTCAGTAGTGTCTATATATTTGGGCTTTATTAGGATCACTATTTCACTCGATCGACCGACGATGCCTATTGGGTGCCTTTTCTGGTACTCACCCCTACATTTTTTTCCCAAGGTGCAGGTCTAAGTACTTACCGAGATCACTGAGTTAGGAGTACATTAATGATCCGGGAGACATAGGTGAGCATTAGCAGATTTGAACATTCTACAATCTCCTTCTGCCTAGTGAGTCGTCTTTTTTGTATTTAGACACTAGCCTTGTATATGTAGTTTGGGATTGTACATGTTGATGGTTGTTCTGGTTATGTATGAAGATATGTATATCTTAATTTGAGTCTATAGTGGCTCTGTACAGGTGACTTCCAAGTCCTTGGTAAGTTGTGTTCATTGTACTCATATGTTGCTGGTATCTTTATTGTTGTTGATTCAGGACAGGGGACGTGGACACTGGTTGGCTTGTCTGTAGACGGGATCTAACAGGCATCATCATGACCAGAGAGGTTGGGTCGTGACAAGGTGGCATCAATTAGATTACATATACTGAGGATTGTTTGTTGCAATTACACTTACTATGATTTAAATGATTTAGGGATTAGGTGATTTGAAAGTTGTCAGAGATAACTTTGACGTAACGAGTAAAGTTATTTTGATATGACCTAAAAACACCTGATGAGTACATGTAGTGGTTCTTGAAAAGGGATAGAGCATGGATTATCAATGAGTTATCATTGAGTATGAGTTTCTGCTTGATTCTGCTAACTGCTATAGTGCGTCTTTTGAATACTACTCTTTTTAATTTGAAATTTATGAAAATTCAAATTGGATACACTTTATTGATTAAGGACCTTTGAAAATAAATTATGATCTCGAGCACATAATTAACCATGAAATGCATGCTTCAAGATATGTTGACAAAAGTGAAGCACCCATTACATTCAAATCTTGGATCCGCCATTGATGGTGAATATTTTGGCTTCGGAAAACTTGTAAGCAGTACACTTGTTAACTATAAATAAAATAATTTTTCAATGCATATCCGTTGTATGAATACTATAAAAAGAATTAGATAAAAGTTGGAATTAATTCGATAGCACTGATGACTACTTCATGAAACCTTTAATAAATTATAGCTACATATGATATACGAAAAGTAAAAAGACATTTTGTTGATAAGTTAGGTTGTGTTCATTAATTAATAACCACAATCTTTGTTCACATATGTATGTATCTGTCTGTTCGTTGCCTATGCATTAACATATTAAGTATAGAAAAGCTATTGCTTCAATCAAATTACTGAAACTCTTTCTAGGAGCTTTTAGCCAGTTAATGAATTTACATACTCTTTTTCACAACTGGATTACCTTCACAATTAAGTAGAAGATAATTAAAAGTTATCTGGAAAGACACCTAAACATATTAATACCTCAATTTATTTTGTTAACATAACTAATGCACTATTTTGTCTTTCAAACAAAAGAAACAAATAACAAGGGTTAAGTCATCGACAGACACCTAAATTTGACCACAATTCGCTTAAGCATCTAAACTAAGACTAGTTCCTATAAACATCTAAACTATTCAAAATGTGTACCTCTTAAACACAAAATGCTGATTTGGCAAAAAATGTGTAATGCACTTCATTTGAGTGCGTGTAGAATTTAAAAATATTATTTTTTCCTTTAAAAATTGAATCTTCTTTTTTATTGACACTTAGCATTATAATTATATTAAAAAAAAATTCTCTCTCATCACACTTTTTCAAAAAATAAAAAGAAAAAAAAAATCATCTCACCCCCACCAGTTATCTTCTTCATCATTTAGTTTCCTAGGTTTTTCCATTTTAACTCCTGTGGTTTATAGACATTTTAATATTAATATTTTGTATATTAATTTGCTTATTTTTGTTGTTAAGAGTAGTAATTGGTGAACAAATTGTTTCATCCATTATGCCGTTAGGCATTATATGTATGTCTCTCCTTATGGCAGTTAGCATTTCTTGCAGTTAGTGGAGTAATCAATTGTATGTTTTTCATTTGGTCCATCACTTCGCACAATAATTGTACAGTTTTGCCCGTTAAGTGTTGCAACTATTGGATTCATCGGTTGATACATCCATTGATGGCATTTGTTGCCCTCAAATAATTTTCCTCTTTACTCCTCCATTATACCTTGTAATATATGTAACATCTACGCCATTTATCTTCTGTATTAACTTCTCCATTATCATCCTATTACATGGAAGACTTCTTCAACTATAAATAGTTGTAGACTTCATTTGTTTTGGGTACACAACATAAGAGATGAAAATACAGAATGCATAAAGATTGTTAAAAAGAGAGTTCTTATTAGTTGAAGGGAGGTGTTCTTTTTATGGAGCTTGAGACTTAACTCTTGTCCAGAGTATGTTGAGTTACACTTTTGTGATAAAGTCGTTGTATCCTGGTGTTGCCTCCCAGTACACGCAAGTGCACGTGGTCAAAATAAGTAATACAGTGGTCTTAATTTAAGGACCGGATTATCGTACCCAAGGAATTTAGTTAAAATTGTTAACATTCCAAGTTATAAGGTTTGAATCGCGATAAAGAAATAATTGGTCAATTCTTGTTTTGAATAATTTAACTTGCAAATTAGACCAGGAATTTTGTAATAAAATAAGAATCGGTTTATGTTGTATTTAATTATCAAATAATGTGAAATTCCGGGATTGTAACCTCAACGAAACCGTATTAATCTTAAATTTAATACTTATGTTTGGGCAGTGGAATATTGATTCTCAAGGTTGAAATTACCAAATCAAGGTTGCACATCTCCGTTTGCCTATTCCTATTGTTTGCCTAACTACATCGTTGAGCAGGAATAAACAATACAATAGAAACACATTAATAATGTCTTCCCGTACATTAAATCAAGCTTGGTGTAAATGTAGTTTTCACAAGTCTCCAATACACAAATCAATTATATTTTTAATTGAACAAGCTCCTTATATTATGTTCTTAAGCATTACAACATCTTTTGAATTCACAATGCTAAACATATTCATTTCCATAGGTGATCAAGCTAAGAAATGTAGATTTAAATAATATAAGAACAATCATAAATACCCATTCACAAGCATTAAAAACTCAAAGATTAACACATTGTCTATGGCTACAATCCCAGAAAATGGAGAGATTAGCCACTCATATTAATCATAAATACAAACATTATAATTAAAACCATAAGAAAATGATAAAATGAAGATGAAAACTGACCAAAATTGATTTTGTCTAGTAACCAGCCGCCTCCCAAGCTTCAGCAAAACTTAGAACAAAGGATGATTAGGGTTGTAGGTTTTTCACGACTTATATAGCCTACAAAATTCGACTTTTTACTCGTTTTTCCTTAAGTCCACGACGCGCATTAGTATTATATTAATAAAATTTGGCGTACAATGTTGACTGGACCAAAAAGTCACTCATTTCACACTAGTCCGCGACGCGAACTAGTGTTAGGTGTGTTTTTCACCTAACACGTTGAAAACTGATTTTCCAATGAAATAACACTGGTCCCCGACGCGCCTTGGTCGCGGACCAAGTGTTTCATTTTTCCTTTCCTCATTTTCTTTCGCGGGTTTGTCTTCCTTTGCTCAGGGTCTCATTCTGGAACTTCAAAATCTGATAAAAAAGAGCAATAAAACACAAACCCGAAGCGTAGTTTGTCTAGTGTTAACATAATACACAAAATTCTATTAAAATACCTAAAACTCTATGGATTTACCTTTGAACTTAACTCTATTTATGGGACTTTTGCTTATTTAGGCGTATAAATACACCTAAGATCACCACTCCACACTTAAACCTTTGATCATCCTCGGGCAAATCAAGACACATGCATGCAGACACCTAAATAGTATGTATAATAAACTTTTATATGCACAACCCTTTTCAACACAATATGAGCATTTTTCAAGATTCCTAACAACATCAACTTTAATAAGTACTTTAATGAATAAATCCAGACTCATGCAGAATTTTCGTGTTACTGCCTTTAGATGATCATGTGCCCTCACTAGAAGAATTACCCATACATACAGTTAAACTCCTAAAAGAAGATTTTATTTGGATAAACAATCAACTCTCTCTCACACAAAAGAGATCTTATGTTGCTTCTAATTGTTAAAGACTTGCCCTTAATGTTTAAATTTTACCTAGTTAGAATTTTCATTTAAAGGATCATTTAGGTCTTTTATTTGGTTATAATGTAGGCATAGGGCTGGTGTGATAATTTTCTGGATATGACTGTCACGATTCATTTCCCGAGCGCTTAAAACTTACACTACCTTATGTTTCTCTTCTTTTTCCTTCTAAGCTTTTTCATTTCAACATCTGTTATTTATTCCCATCATTTACATACTCAAAATTATAAATAATTATTCAAAAACACTTATTTTTCTGTTTTTTGATTTATGTTTTTTTTTTTGAATAGTACCCCCGAACCGTAAATTTTTACTGTTTAGGTTCCATTTCATTTGCTAATTCCCTGACTTTTCATGCTAAAACGCTCAAGATTTAGGATCAATTATTGTTAAAAGTAAAAGAATGGATTCGGCTCGAAATGTGGCTAATGAAAGAAAAAGTTAAAAGCTCAACAGGGCTAAATAGGATATTTTAATAAATAGGATTTAAAAAAAAAAAAAAAGACCCAAGTTATTTAGGTTACCAAAGAAATGCTAGATCCTTTCCCTTAAAATTCAAAATCTACTAAGTTAATTTAACATACCGGGTAAGTTCGTAACAGCTATAGCAACATAGACTACCAATTCAACTCACACTCACATGGCACATTTTCACCGTAAGGCAATACTAGATTTACTATCACTTATTTCTCATGAATTCAAAATTAAGCAGCTATTCATCAGTACAAATTTCAAGTTTAAGCTACTAAAGACTCAAGAATTTATGTCATCCTAGTTTTCATGGTTTCACTTATAAGGAATATTTTTACATACTACCGACACTCTAAAATGAGACTCTATGTGACACATACCATTAGGACGGTCGTCATCCATTCGTCATAGGGTAATGTCACTCAACTATGACTTACCACAGTAATAATAATGATAAAATGCATTAACAAATATTCATGATGATTTAAAACATACTACATACTAGTAATCACATAAATAAAAAATAAGAAAGCTGTTCACAAAGACAAAATCATAATCATATCAATAAAAACAACTGCAGTAGCAAAAATAATAGCATGTATCAAGGTTAGTACCCTGAAATATCCAGTAAACAGAAAATACCCCCACCCTACACTTAAACAAAAGCACGGTCCCCAGTGCTAACCAATAAGAACCTGTGGAACGGGGTGCAACCGCTCAATCCTCCTCTTCTGAGGTATCATTGACCTCCTCCGTGTCGTCCTCCTCCGTATCGCTCTTGTTTGCCTCTGGGTCGAAGGAAATGTCATCATCAAGTGGCTCGACGAACTGAGGGCTAATGCCCAACATCGCTCGGGCATGGTCATTTAAGGGATACTGGATCTCCATGTCAGCTATCTCCTCGGGTGTGATAAGGCGGTCATGGGCCCGCAGCATCAGTGATTGCATCTCAAACATGCGTGCCATGACCAGCTCATCTCTACAGGCACGGTCGGCTGTGGTGAGAGTCGTTGGTGCTCCAGGCTCCAATCCCTGAACAGCGCTAACTATGCAAGGAGAGGCCTCGATGTGTGGGCAATAGTCAAAAGAGTCTATTGGCACACCTGCACATAAACACATCTCAGTAATAAGATCGCCAAGAGCATACCTGCGGCCTTTGTGTGCCCGAGCCTTCCTCATGGCCGACTTCAGTATCGACCCAAAATTAAGCTCCATGCCTGTCATCAGTGCGTATACGAGGCAAACTCGATCCCTGGTGACCTCGGAGAAATGTTGTCCCGGAAAGAGGCCATGTGTCACTATCTTAAGCCAGACTCGGGCCTGTTTGTTCAGGTGCCCGAAAGGAAATGTGTAATGGAAGCCTCTGTATGCGTGCTTATCCCAACGGGTTGTCGATTAAAGTGTTCACTTGTTATCAATACAAAGTAAAAATGATATGATAAATCAAAATGAATATGCTAGCTTGATTGGAAGTTTGAGATATGTGATTGATTGCACTAAACCTGATATTGCATAATACGGTAGGAGTACTTAGCAGGTAAGCAAGCCAGGTAATGAACATTGACATGCTATAACGAAAGTTATTGTGGTTTGTTCTATAAAAAATATCTTGCTATACTTGAAGGCTTTTCTGATGCAGATTGAAACACTTTATCAGGTGATTCCTGTTTAGGAAAACCGCTGGTTACATTTTTACTTTAGGTGGTGGTGCTATTTGTTGAAAATCTAAAAAGCAAACTATCATTGCTAACTCTACCATGGAGGCTGAGCTTTAGCTTCAGCTAGTGAGGAAGCAAATTGGTTGAGAGCTTTGTTATTTTAAATTTTTAATTTTGAAAAAAATCAATTTCTCCTATTTTAATTTATTGTGATAGCACTGCTGCAATTAGTAGAGTTCAAAAATCATTAATGCAATGATAAATTCAGACCTATAAGGACGAAACACAGTAATGTAAGATCATATTTGACAAGTGGTACCATTAATGTTGATTATGTCAAATCTTGTGATAATCTTGCAGATCCTATTACTAAGGCTTTAACAAGAGAAATGGTCTGGAGCACATCTAGGGGGATGAGATTGAAGCCTATAAATTCTTGAGTCATATATGAGGAAATCCAACCTAGGGACTAGAGATCCTATAACCAGGTTTAATGGGAAGAATGAATCATATAATGACTTGTTGTGAAAAATGTTCTATTGTTATTCCCTCCCTATGATGTGAGTGCATTATTTTCTGAAGTGAATTTGTGAAGGTTGAGTTTTAAAAACTCTTAATGATAATTTGTACCCTATAAGAGCGGAGTGTTAAGCTTACAGGAGCACTTTTGACAGATTTCACCTGTGTGAGTGTGGAAGTAGGCCGCTTCCTATGAGAATTGGGCTTATTCTCAAAAACACTCATGAAATTGGGATAGCACAAGGCCATAATGTGCTGGCTAGTAAAGCTCATTCCAACACCTTCGTTATTATGTGTGAGCAGCAATATTTTATTTCACTTAAACAGTCATAGTTCAAGTTTAAGATCACTACGACTCTGGAGTAAAAGTTACTGTTTCACTAAGTGGAGGTTTAATACAAAGCACACCTTCATTAGGTATATAGTCTTCCTTTAGCTGATAGACTCTCTATAATATAAAAATGGGTGGGAGATCGTTGGTTTATAGGAATTTTAATATTAATATTTTGTATATTAATTTGCCTATTTTTTGTGTTAAGAGTAGCAGTTGGTGAACAACTTGTTTCATGCATTATATCGTTAGGCATTATATATATGTCTCTCCTTATGGGTATCCCTGTCGGCTGTACGAACTTGCCAATAGTCAAACCTTAAATCTAACTTAGAAAAGAAACTAGCCTTAGACAGCCTATCCAACAAGTCTTGAACTAGCGACACTGGGTACTTTTTCTTCACCGTCACTTTATTTAATGCCTTGTAGTCCATACACATTCTAAGACTTTTGTTTTGCATTTTCTAAAATAGAACAAGAGCACCAAATGGAGGCTTTGAAGGCTAAATCATCCCTGCATTAAGCAACTCAAACAATTGCTTTCGCAGTTCAGTTAACTTCAACGAAGACATGCAATAAAGAGGTCGCTAGTGGCACTGATTCAGGAATTAGTTCAATCTTGTGACCAATTTTCCTCCTTTGAGGCAACTTTTTTAGCTATTTTAGAGGTATCACATCCTTGTACTCATTAACTTGCCAACATCATCATGAACTTTAATCTGCACATCTGGCTTCACTTCCACCAAAGTAGCAAGATATGCATGTTCACCTTTCTTCAAGTCTTTCTGAAACCAATAGCCAACAGCAATGCAGTGGTTTTGTTGTTCTTCTTATCTTTTTCATCAAAAGGGTATATTTTCTTTACAAATTCAGGATCCTTCTCACCCATGAACATAAGACCATTCAAATGAGGAATTGGGAAAACTTTAAACTTCCTCATGAGTCAATTCCCAATAGAACATGAAGTCATCAAGTGGCAGTATTGACAATGTATGCACACCAGACCAGTGTCCAATTTTCAGAGGCATATTTTCTTTCATACCATAGCCTGGTTGTGTAGAAAAATTGACATCCTTCATCTTTATTGGACAATCAGTCACTTTCATCCCATACTTTTTGATGATCTTTGGAGCCACATCAGCGTGAGTAGCACCAGTTTCTACCAGTGCAATCACGTTTCCGTCTCCATCTTCACATCAACATACATCAAAGTTCCATATGCATCAGATAAGTTTATAGATTCAGCAGTATTTACATAGGCAACGTCTTTCATGGAATTTCTTTCATCTACGTACATTACACCAATACTGGACAAAGTGTTTGATCAAACGTAGTGGATTGACATATGCGGCAGTTTTCTATCCTTTCCCGCTTGTTTGCTTCTCCTCCTCAACCAGGAGTACATTATCTTGCTATATTTTGGACAGTTCATTGCTTGATGCCCAGGTTTCTAGCAATTTCAGCAAATTTTTTCCCACCTTGTTTGTTTTGACTAGACGAAACAGCATTCACTTTTTCCTTGCCTTTGTCATTTCCTTCCTTCCCTCATTTTTCCTTCATCCAATCCTTGACCTTCTCCTTCTTCTTCATTGTAGAAAAGTGAGTTGGGTCAGTAATAACATTATTTGATCGAAAATTGATCAAGGCATCTTCAACAACAATTGCACTAGGCAGATCTTCCACTTTCTACCTATGCAACTCATTTTGTGCCTACCCTTGCATTCCAGAAATGAAATGGTGCAACTTATCTTTATCTGACATGTTTGTATATCCAGCAACAGTGACGAGAATTCTTTTACATAATCTCAAATAAATCCCACTTGCTTCAATTGTTTCAGCCTGTCCCTAGTATCTCAAAACAAGTAGTTTGGCAATAATTTCTCATGAAGTGCATCCATCAACTTTTCCCAAGTATCAACCTTGGGTCTATTTACGCCCTCATCGTCAGCACACTTAGTCCGCCACTAGAGAATTTTATCTACACGAAAATAGCGAACTTCCATGGTCAACTTATCATTTTCAAGAATATGGGCAATAGCAAAATAATTCTCCAAGTCCCACAAAAAGTTTTTCAGTTCTTTGGCCCGACACACTCCATTAAACGATTTTTGTTCAGAAATTTTGATTTTGGCATGTTCTTCACCTTCCATGGGCATATTTGCAATAACATTCACGTCCGTCTTCAAATCTTCATTTTCCTTCTTAAAGCCCTCAGTTTATGTACTTATAGAGTCACGAAAAGCCTGTAATTCGGCCAACTGGTCATCATCAACACCATAATAGGCCCGCATCGCAGCATTGATGCCCTGAATTTGTGTCAGGATATCTGTCATGGCCACATCACTGTTTGCCATGCCCGGAATGGCTTCCAGTCGTGCAACCTTCTCATGTAGTTTATTGTAACTACCTTTGTCAACCATTTTCTGTATTGAAACGACCTTTGCTTTGATACCAATTGTAAAGGGGTAAATCCTTGCGATCTAACCCAATTAGGCAGCCTAGCACCCTTAGACTCAGCCCTTTTTCTTTTTACTTTCAATCTAGTCCAACATCGAAACAATGACTATAAAATTAGGAACACAAGCACGTACAGGAACAAGTCTCAACTTTGTATTTAAACTCGTGCCACAAAGAAACACACAAAACTCTTACCCTACAAAATTCATCCGTGTCAATTCTCTACCTGTGATTGGTCTGCTTATGCCTTTAAATAAGCCAAACACCCAGCCACATGCCTACAATTTTTAATTAACACTCCTAACTAATAGGCATTCATTTAAATTCGAAATTACAAGCCTATCTAAAACGTTGGCAAGTGTCCAACGGCTAGAAACTTCCATACCCTCCAACTAGCCATGCATGTTCAAGGCACACGCGAGCAGCCTTTAAATTTGGCGCCAAAACAGTGCCTTAGCCCCCCAAATTTGCGCCTGCCCACGTGCCTGTGCCATGCCCAGGTTCTACCTTGCACTGCTTGCCATTGTGGTCCAGTTTCCTTAGTCGTTGCCCTTGTCCAGCACTTAGCCTCAAACTTGTTCAGCCACGACCATGCCACATCACAACCTTGCCTTGCCTTAGCCTTACCTAATCCTTGTCATGCTTAGCCACTTCGTGCCTTGCATGCCATGACCACGCCAAGGCCAAGGTCTTCCTTTACTTGAATTTAACTTTGACAGAAGTCATGAGTCTTTAGCTAGATTCATCAGGTAAATCCATAGCCAAGCCCGAACCACTCGAACCATTAAGCTGAGGGTCTGACACGTATCTATGATAATTGCATAACTAAATATCGTAACCGGTTAAAACGAACCACTTGGGAAATCCAATGAAATTATTTCCAAATGTAGATCAAACTTCACAAAACACATTCATAGGAAACCGTTTTCCTTTTTGTATCAAACGCTAAAAACTTGTTTCATTTTGAAGGCAGGTTACACTTGAACTAATTATATAAAACAAAATTTTACTGGCTTCTAAATTTGTTGTATTAAAATTAACATGCAGTTACATAATTTTCTTTTAAAAAATATTATTCATTTATAAAAATATCCTCCAATTGATTATTTGGTAAGAAAGAGAAATCAACAGACCTCAAGATTATTTTACCATTTTCGTTATTTTGTCCCAAAATAACCAAAATCCAATACTATTATTTTATCCCTACAGAAATACTAACTAGTAATCCTAAAGATAAATTATTCTAGTGCTAGACTTAATAACCAAAAAAGGGTATAAGATAAAAACAACGTAGCTTAACTCAATTAATTGACTAACTGAACTATTATCTTGTTGGTGAAGATTCAGTCCCCACATTGTAATCCCTTTCCCCTTTCCCCTTTCCCCTTTCCCTACCCCCATTTAAAAAAAGAGTATGCTTGTCCAAATATAGGAAATGACCCCTAGAAATAATACCTACTATTCTTGTTTAATAGAGTGGATGTAGGGGTGGGATTTTTGTGGATTTGCAGATTCCTCGTCTTTAATTGCAGGATTGAAAGAAATGTACATTGTCTTTATTACAAATACAAAATTATATCCCAAACTTGGATGCACAAAAGAAACATCAGTAACATTTTAGAAAAAGCAGTAATCGTCACTTTGGCACCTATAATGCGTCTAGTTTAACAATGTGTGAATCAGAAAGACTATCCACGGCAACCATTGGATTCTCCACAAGCAAGTGCGAACATGAACAGGAATCACGTATTCCTTTTTCTGTCTGATACATGTACTATTCCTATACAAAAAATAGCAAGGCACTATATGTCTTAAACACATTTCTCTGGGTCGTTTATGGCGCAATTCCCATGCCCGACCTAAAAGTTATCCTTGGCACGGCGAATGACTCCCAAGGCTTCTGTATCATCTGCAGTGGCTGGAATATTTAGCAATTTCCGGATTTCTGTACTTGAAGTTCGAAGAAATGGATTGCATAGCTTCTCTGCTTTGAGGGTGGTTGGAATCTAGCACCATATATGAAATATTTAGCAAATCTTGACTAGTGACAGAAAAATATTCCCCAAAATTAGATGAAAAAGATATACACATGCTTTTATCTGCATAGTTTTTCGGTTAAAAACGAAAGATGTCTATAACATAAGTATAATTCTAGATTCCTCAGTCTACGAGTTCTATGGTATAACTTCAGAAATTTTAGCATCTTCTATGTTGATGTCATTGGTCACCAATAAATCCTTTATTTAAGAAAAAGACATTATCAGGATGCTTACACAATGAGCGAAGGTGTGATTTGGAAATATCTAACAGGCTCAAATATAAAACCACCAAACAAGTCTAATTGAGCTTCTCATGATCATGACTCATCCGAGTGTCCCTATAAGTTCTAGGATTTAAAATTCAGGTCAAGTGCAAAATTGTTCTCATTACAGATTGCAGCAAAAGAAACTTACTGTTGGCAAGCCCTTCTTGCGAAGATTGGCAACATGTGCTGCATATGACTGCAAGTCTTCATTTCCCGGTTCTATAGAAAGTGCAAACTTCGAATTACTCTATTAAAACATGTCAAATAGTCAGGTCAGAAGAAATTGTTGATGCTAGCACTGAATATCAACAATCATCCAAAACTCAATTTACCAATGTATACTCATGGCCGCAGTAGACATTTGTATCGTCCGGTAAGGATGTGATCTTCCCAAGTGAAGAGAGCATCTGTAACATAAAGATGATAAGTATAGAATGGGATATATACTTAACTGTTCATTATTTTTAGTTGGCAAGCTATCCTCTCAAAAATGTTTTCTGCCCAACAGACATAGCTCTGTTCTTATAGGTTGATGCATCATTTGTTCATTTCAATTGCCGATAGATAGCACTATAGTAGACACAGTTTAACTTCTTGTTTCACAAACCCAATCAATCTGCAGAGTGATTAACAACGGCCTAGGATAGGTAGAGATATTTCTTCCAATACAACCACCTTTTAGAATTGACTAGCTCACTGCAAACCATATATATGGTTTGGATAGGTTGTAAGCTTATTCCTGGTAACCACATCTGCTGAAAATTCCCTCTCTAGGACCAACAGTGGTTTTTATATTTTTAACTCTTGGTGATTCAAACCCCCAACCACTTGGTTAGAAGTGGTGCTTTTACCAATACGCATTCTGTCTTGTTATAGTGTGAGATTACTCCGTCCTACTACACCCCGTACATTACACAAAGGTGCAATCACTTCTGGGTTTGATTACTATTAAATCTGTGTCCATCCAGCAAATGTTTGAAGGCAATTAAAGAAAATGGGATACACGTACAAAAATAGGGGGGAAATCAAAATAAAAATAACGGGTGCAAGTGAAACATATGGAAATCCCAAAATGAAGAGAAAAAGAAGTATCACAACACTAAAGGACAGCTAGTTGCTTCAAGTATTGTTAGCTGATGAGCATTTTTTTTGCTCATGAATGCATTTTGTAAGCATCAAAGAGTTTATCAGTCGAAATATGTCTAAACCAGAAGTTTGTCCCCCCAAAACTTTCGCATTAGCAACATTTTCAACTACAGAAAACAACATTATACCCACTGCAATCCCACAAGTGGGACCTAGGGAGGGCAAAGTGTTCATGGACCTTACCCCTACCTCATAGGGATAGAGATGTGATTTCCAATAGACCCTCAATCTAAATAAAGCATTTCCACACCAATTGAAAAAGGTAAGACATATATGTGTGCAGTAACAACGAAATAATGCTAAATGGAGAGCATTACACAATACTCAAAAAAAAAAAAAAAGGAACAGTAATGACAATGAAGTAATGTGATAACCTGAAGCACAAAACATACAGGTGCTAACCCGAAGCACAAAACATACAGGTGATAACTAGGGAAAAAAAAAGGGACCATGTAGAGAATAATGCTAACACTATTGGTAAGAGATAACGTCCAAGTACGATTCCAAGCCTATCCCAGGTAAGCGAGAGAATGCTGAACAACCAACTTTCCATCTTGATCTGCGACCCTCAAACTCTCTCATCTAAAGTCATGTATCCGATAAGCTCAAGATGTGTTATTGTCTTTATCTAAACACTTATCTACAATACTTCTTCGATCAACCTCTATCTCTCCTGATACCTCGCCATTGCCAACCACTCACACCTCTTCATTGGGGCATCAACACTTCTTCTCTTCACATGTTCAAACCATCTCAGTCTCACTTCCCTCGTCTTGTCCAATACGGAGGCTACTTGTATCTTGTCTAAAATATCTTCATTCCTAATCTTTTTTATTTATTTTTGAAAAAAGGGCAATGTATTCCACAACAATAAGGATATGTTGAAGACCTCCAAAAAGTAGTGGATTAGCCGACAAAGACTTAATCAACTACAATGATCCTAGTAGATCTACTAATTGTTCAGCTTCCTCTACTTTTTCCTTTTTTCCACCAAAAAAGGTCATAATACAATTCCATCTCATCTTATGCATAGGTAGGTGTAAAGTTATGCAGGGGCCCCCGCGCAGCAGGGTGGGGGGATTGGAGTAACTTATTTTGAAACTAATGCGGGGCGATTTTAAAAAACCAAATAGAAATTTGAAGAAAATTAAATCTTTGTAATTAGTACAAATCAAAGATACAAACTTTTTATATTAAACACTGACTTTAATTTTATTTTTTTCTAAAATTTAAACAGACATATCCGGTAAATTTTTTGTTGTTAAAATGTTAATTAGGAACTTTTAATTAACGATTAAGAAAAAATTGTTGAAATGTCAACTAAAAATAGTTAATTAGTTGTTGAAATGTTAATTAGAGAAAAATTTTAAAAAAATTAATGAATTTTTATTTTTCATATTAAATTCAATTAAAAAATAAAAGAACCTAAAAATTTAAGGCAGGGCGGGTTGAAAACGAAAAAAGTCATCATGCGGGGCGGTTTAAAAAATTTGCATACATTCTAACCTCCCCAGACCTCACTTGTGGGATTCTACTGGGTATGTTGTTGTTGTTGTTGCTGCTCAACCTGCCCCGCACCCGCCCCATTGCCATCCCTATGCATAGGACTAAACTATACTCAAAACATCTATTGTTTTTTTCCCATATAGTGTCCATCATATACTGGGGGAGATAATTCTCCACCAGAAGATCTGTTGTTTGCTCTGGCATCATCCATTTGGTTCAAGTCAGTCTAAGGAATAGGGCCTAAATTTGTGAAGTCACTTTACAATGCAGGAACCAGTGTCTATTGGTTTCAGCCTATGTTGCTCGAACTCTTAAAAATGTCAAATGGTTGTGAGTCGGATGTATTTTTGAAGGATGCGACACGGGTGCGATAACATTTTTGGAGAGTCTAAGCAACTTAAGTTTGCAGCTTCATTACACATGAAACACCTAGATGCTCTCTGGAAGCCCTTCATTTGTAAACTTCCGTGAGTAGGACAAAATCCCTAGCTACCAGCCATCTAAAAACACTTTACTTTGGTTGGAAACTTACATTTCCAAGGGCCTGATTTACCACCTCGCTGCTTCCTCATTTCCTTCGGGTACACCTATTTATAGCGAATCTACCATCCCTGCTCATGCTTCCATGTTCTAAAGTATAGTTCCCGAGAAGTACCTTTAAATTTTCTCCAACTTCAAGAAAAAGCTTTGTCATTCTCTCCACTGCCCAGTCATTCGTGTGTCTCTTGAAGGAAAAGTTTCATCCCTGGGAGACCATAAATCAGCAATTGTTGAATCTGGATCGCTAAAGATCTAGGTAAGAATTCATTAAAGCCTCTTGACCAATCCAAACCTCTTTCCAAAAAAGAACCTTGACGCCATCCCCTGCTCTATATTGTATAGTCCTCTCCAATAAGGGCCAAAGGTTTCTATTAAGGTTTCTAATAGACCTCCATACTCCAACACCATAAGTGCTAGCAACTCGGTCTGTAATCATTGAGAACTCCAACCGTATTTGCCACAAGATCATACCTCTTTCCATCAAGTATGATCTTCCTTGACAAATCTCCATAGCCACCTCAACAATTATTGTGAATTTATTTTCAAATTTCTGATCCTTAAACCTCGTGACTATCTATTTAACCTGCAAGTATTGTTACCAATTTACCAAATGCATTCCTTTGCCCTCCCATAGAAAGTCTCTCCTCAAACTTATCCAACTTGTTTGCCACTTGAGAAAGAATTGGGAATAAAGACATGACACACGTTGGTAGTGTGAATTGAACATTGAGTTAATCAAAGTAGTTCTTGAAACAAATATTGAGCTTTCCACTGTGATAACTTCTTTTTAGCTTTTTCTGCCATCTCATCCCATAGTTCAGTTCCATGTGTTTGTTGCCTAAAGAAAGCCTAGATACAATGTCAGGAGTTGAACAATTCGACGCCCTAATGTAACCCAACTTTGAATCTGAGGTACTTCACTGATAGGGAAAATATTGTTTTTCCTTAAAATTCACACTCCATCGAAAAGCAGCTTCATTGATCACCAAAATCATTCTGATGAAACTAAGTTGATCAGCTTTGGCTTCAAAAAAAATGACACTATATGACAAATCTGTTTATATATTCCTACAACGCTGCCCACTTGAAAACCTTTAAGCCACCTATTTTGGATAGTCACTCTCATCATGCTATTAAAGCCCTCCATTGCTAGAATAAAAAGGAAAGAGGAAAGGGGATCACCATGCCTGAGTCCCCATCCTGAAGGAAAAACAACAAGAAGTTCTCCCTTTACAAAAATTGAGAACCTGACAATTTTGATGCAAAAACCATCCACTTCAGTTTATCAGCGAAGCCCATCTGTTTAAGAATGTTGAAAAGGAACTTTCAATTAACATGGCCTTTTTCCTTCTCAATATCTAATTTACACATAATGTATGGGTCTTTACTTCTGAGACTAGAGTCCACACATCAACATCCATGATCTATCTCCCTTCAATAAAAGTCATTTAGTGTTTGTTACTAGCTTGCTCACCACCCTTTTCATCGTTCAGCTAGTAACTTAGCAATGAGTCTGTAAACTCCACCTATGAAGCTTATTAGTCTAAAGTGTCTTAAGTTCTCAGGCACATGTCTTCTTAGGAATAAGAGCAACATATGTAGCATTTAAACACTTCTCGAAAAATTGGAGGGAACAAAAATGTTGGAGAATGTTCATTATATCCCCTTTCAATAAGTGAATGCCATTTGAACCTAGGGCCTTATCACTTAATACAATTCAAAACTTCCTCCTCCCTAAATGTCTTTGCATCCATTCTTTTTTCTTCACTGTAGATCCATGAACTCCTTGAAGATTGAAATCAGGTCTCCGTTGTTCTGTTTCTAAGTAAAGCTTCAGGTAGAAAGTGGTGATGGCTCTTGGATGTGTAACCGTTGTCTCATCCACCAGTAGATTGTCAATGGAATTAAACCTCTCGTATGTTGTGGAAATTCTATGAAGATACTTGATGTTTTTATCACCATTTTTATGCCATTGTATTGTGGATCTTTGCCTCCAAGCAATCTCCTCATTTATAGCCACCTCCTCAAATTCCATTGCTGACAAAGCATTGTGTTGAAGTTCTTCACTGGAGAGAAGTCTTTTGCTCTTGACTAACTTCTAAATTGGCAGTATGATCATGTCTCAGGATGTCCCCTTTCCTTTGTTTCCCATTAATTCTGTTTTCCTTTGCCCATTCCTTCAATTTCTCCTTTAGTATCTTTAACTTTGTGGCAAGAATTAAAGAAGTTGTCCCCCTTACATTAAATGAAGTCCACCAGCCTTGGACACTGTCTCTGAAGCCTTTTGCTCCCATTCCACTCTCCTCCACCATTGTTCAAATTTAAAATAAGACTTCCTGGAGTTCAGGTGACCACAAGAGAGCATACTACGATTGTGATCTGAACCCCATCTACTGAAGGAGGTCCAGTTTGATGTTTAAAAAGGCCTTTTTCTATTTTAGCGAATAAATAAATTTGCCGAATCTGGAAGTTGTCATATGGTTATCACCCCTTCTACGAGTAAAGACCCTCTAAATAAATGAGGGTCAAAGAATTCCACATCATTTATCCACTTAGCAAAATTCAAACATAGCCCGTAATTTTATATGGCATTCTGTTCTATCATTCGGGTATTGAGTAACACCAAAATCCC
>JAPFFP010000094.1:10515959-10559124 GCA_026153255.1 Solanum medicagineum | reverse complement strand
CCAACTTAAATGTACCCTCCGACTACAATTAAGCACTGGGAATTTACTTTGACTTAATTAATTTACGGGGTCTAACAACTATAAAATGTAGAATTAATTTAATCGTGTAAAATATTACTCCTACATACTAACGAGGGTGCATGTAGGATGGAACAAGGGGTTCACTGAAACTTTTTTTAATAAAAAATTGATATATTTCAATAAAATTTTAACATCATCACATATCACTTCATATTATTATATTAAATTGTAATTTCATCTCATATAATCAAATAAATTTTTAATAAAAATCTTGAATTCTATCTCTATTTATCTTGATACACAAAAATAAATCAAAGGAGATAAAAGTACTAGGATAGTGAAAATAAGGCATATGTTTTGGGGTTCTCAAATTTTTATCAAGAACAAATTATGTGTTAATTTTTTAATGATAAAAATTAATTATTTATAATATATATATAATTGTATTATTTTATTTTTATTAATCCAATTCAAAAAAAATTAAGAAACTATTGTTTTGGTTTTTTATTTTCTGCACCAATACTCGTACATTATGTATATTTTTTTGAATATAAAAAAACTCCTTTTGCACTTTTTTCTTCAAATCTTTGAGAAGTTAAGAGTAATACTCTGTTAAAAATATGAATCAATAGTTGAAAAATATTGAACAAACTAAACTACATAAAAACTTTTATTTCTTTCTTAAATTTTCAAGCATTACAATAAATATATTAAAGTATGATAAATTAAACTATCAACTTTTGAATTAAATTCAATGATTCTAATTCTAATCTTTATTTAAAATTTAATTACTTATAAAATTATGTTAACTATTCATTCAATGATTATCTCAGTAAAAAATGTCTTTCAAAGTTGAATTGACAAAACCTTACTTAAAATTAATAATTAATTAGAAAAAGTATTTGAAAAAGTACTCTATAAAAAAAACATTAAGTAATGATTTACATCAAGGAATTAGAAAAATAAGATTTACATGAATAAATATAAAATTTATTATACTTTAAGAGATCGTTTAGTGTGAGATATAAGTTATAATGATTTCAAGATAAAATGTAGGATAAGGTAATCATTGAATTATTTATCCAATCATTTTGCCCTTAGTGATGAAAAAAATTATCTCATATATGTGGTGGAATAACTTATCCCAGACTTACTTATTTAGTGGCGGATCTAGAATTTTAACTCAGGGTGGTCGAAATATAGTAGAAGTATATATGTGCAAATAAATTTATAAAATACAATTTCCAAAGGAATAATTAAGAAAAGCAAAAAAATATAATACTTTAATTGGGATGATCATGAGGGTTCATTTAAAAGAAAACCTACCATTATTCTAAACTTTTCTTATTATTTAGAGGGTTTAAGTTTAATATATATACAAAAACATAAAAAATTTATTTTATATATACCGTGTAATTTTTCGCAGAGGAGGTTCAGAAGAACCCCTCAATCTATCTTAGATCGGCCTCTAAACTTATCTCAAAATTAATTATTATATAATAATATATTGCCAACCAAATAATCCCCAAACTTTTAATTGTAATATCTCACTTTAGACTTTCAATTATATTGAGCCGTCCCAATAACACTTCACGACAAATAGTGGCTTATTAGCACCCAACAAAAAACGCCATGACACATGGCAGGCTATGTGATGTGGTCTCGTACATTATTACACGTGACTATTCTAAAATAGTGGTACTACTACCACCAAACTCTAAAATACATTTGATAAATTATTATTTTTTTCAGTAAATTTATTTAAATATTTAAATTATAAATGAGTATATAACATATAATAAAATATTTTGATTCCACATTTACAAATATTTATATTGTATAGATATGTTATTCACATTATATTAGTGGAAAGTTTATGTGAATAAAATCATAGACGGAAAAACGTAAAGAGACTAACTTTTTTTTTCTTTTTAATACGATTTATGTACACAATAGCTAACTGTAGTCGCTGATGCAAGGCTTCTTAATAATATAACTAATGCTTACATAATACTTAGGGATTATTTGATTTGATGGGTAAAAAGGATTTGATATTTTGTCATTTTAATTATTTTTATCTCATACTTATTACTCTATTTACTGCCTTCATGAATAATTTATTCACTATTAATTATTAATTTTCGAATAAGTTATCTCAAAATTTTTAGTTCAACAAGGGATTAGAAGGTTTATAATGCATGTTTGAGACGAGGGTTTCCAGGAAACAATCTCTCTATCTCTATGAGGTAGCGGTAAGATCTGCGTATATTTTACCCTTCCCAAACTCCACTTGTCAGATTCCACTGGGTATGCTATTGCTGTTGTTATGTCTTTATCATGATTAAATATTATTTATTTTATTTAAAATTTTTTAAAAATGAAATTGGGTGTTACATGATTTGTAAAGAATATTTAAAATTTGAATACATTTTTTTTTAAAAAAAAATATAATTTATCCGCAGTTGAAAATGCAACAAAATCACCCCCTTACTTGCTTAACAAAATTAAGACTATTGGAATTCACAATTTAATGCACGTTTCCTTTTGATTATTATATAATATCTTTCACTTTGACTTTATATGATTGATACTGTAAAAAAAAAATCCTTATGCATTTGCAACGTATATATAATATACTTTCTTGTGAAGTATTTCAATAAAAATTGACATCGCGAGGACGATTTATCTTTTTGATTTCGTATTTAATATATGATATTCAATTTGAAACTTGACTAATTTATATTTATTTTGAAAAGTCATTCCACTTTAGAGTTAAAATACTTTACTCAAAATCTTAATTTGAGACATTTAATTAAAGCCGAATGAATACTTATTATCCACCACAATTTTCAAAGTATCAGACAAAAAATTTTGTGGTACCATTTATATTTATTGCTTAGCATTTATGAAAAGATTTTCTCAACATTCAAACCAAACATTAATACAATTTATTTCTCAAATTACGAGGAGTGTCTCCATTTGGAGCAAAAGATCGACGTCATGATAAAAATCTATTAATCTAATATATAAAAGAAATATATTTGTGTAAGTAGTGACATAATGAGAAAATTCACCGAGTAATTCAAAATTTAAGAAATAAATACATGAATTAGTTGAAAGGAATTTAATATTTATTATATAAGCATAAAAAATAATTTTAAATAAAATATAAATTATATAATTTTTAATCAAAAAGAATTTAGATGAACCTAGGACCATAAGCTAACACCTCCCCTAACTAAATTTGTGTTCCAATCCCAATTCGAATTAAAAGAAATAGATAGTAAAATAAACTAATTTATAACCTCTAACAAAGATAATTGTCATCCATTTGTCCACAAAAATTTTCTTAAATTAATAATCAATATTTGACCATAAAACTTTCAAATCCAACTTAAAATTATATTCAAAATTTTTAAAACACCCCCAAAACCTAATTTCATGGCCAAACACCAACAAAAAATTAATAATCCTTTTTCATGTAGGCAAGTGACAAATTAAGACGTTGAATAAATGTATTCGTGAATAATAAAGATATCCATCAAATTGTTCAGATACGTGCAGACAATCAAAACTTCTCCAAAAAATCATCCGTTATAATTTTATATTCCTAAATAATATTTTGTCACAATGATTAAGTTTTTTTTTGTTTAATTTATTATATATTCTTTATAATAATATTTCACTTTTAATCATCAAAAAAAGTATCTTTAAAAAATAGTATTACTATATAATATTTCATGGTATCGCGCTATAACATTTAAAAAGATGCTTAAACAAATAATATTATTATAAACATTGAGTTAGCCCTTTGTTTGGATGGTTGTTACCCATTTATATTGTAATGCGTTGTTCGTTTAAATACAATATTTTTTTTAGTTGTTATTTAGATTTCATTATATCGTATCATTTAAATCCATCGTTAGGTAATGATCAAAAGATCCATTTTATATAACGACTGATTTGATGTGATTGTATCGTTACTTTGATAATATTTTTTCAATTTTTACTTTATTTATTATTTAATAACTATGGATGTATGACATTATGTAACAACAAAATATAATACAATCTATCTAAACATTGTATTAACTGAAACATATACCTTATATAACAACATAATACTGTATATAATAAAATAATATATAACAACCCTCCCAACAAAGCGTTGATGAAAATATAGTGCTAAACAAAATGATAAATGCTGATTTAAAAATGGAAAATGAATGTGATTTTGGTGTACATCCTAAACCCATCAAACATATTGGTAGGTTCCTCAGTGTTTTGGGATATAGTGAAACCAAAGTCCAAAAAGGGAGTGTGTCAAAACGGACGATCCGAACAACCCATCTCTTCTCTCTCTCTCGTCTGCAGAATCAGTAAACATATCACACTACACACTCCAAGAGAGGAAAAAGAAAGAATCTTTCCTGTTTTTGAATTCTTTAGCTGACGATCTTGGAGCGGCTAGTCTGATTTAGAATTCAATGGATGTCATTTAAAGACCATCCGGTACGATTTTTCTGGTTTCCCTTTTGTTTATTTCCCGATTTAGTAATAAATTCAAAAACCCAATTTGATCTTATTGGAAAAAAGTAATCTGTATCTGTTTTTCTTGGTGGGTTTTGACAGAAATCCATATTAGGAGAAAAGGGGGTATAAGAAGAAGACGAAAAGGAACGTTTTTTGACACTGTCACATTAAAGTTCTTGATAATCATGGCTGTGGTTGAGAATGCTGCTGTTAACTTTGTTGGCTCATCCAATCCCGGCAGAATTGTACAGAAAGATGTTGGTCTCGATCATCAGTCAGTGAAAACGAAACGGAATAACGGTGTGCAGAGGTCGAAGGTCTCAACCGATCAGAATTTCGAAATGAATCAGCAGGAGCAGCAGCAAGAACCCCAGAAAGACAATGGAATTCAGCAGCAGCAGCAGAACAGCGTCAACGGCAATGGACTATTGGGTAATCACAGTATTCAGCATGAGCAACAGCAAATGAATGCTGCTGATTTAAGGAATGGAGGGGTGGTTGATGGTGATGAAGGGCTTAAGAAGGAGATGAGGGATTTGGAGGAAATGCTTTCCAAATTGAATCCCATGGCTGAAGAGTTTGTGCCTCCCTCAATGGCTAACAAGAACATGCTAGTGCCATTTCCACCTGGCACAGTGCATTTTGGCTTTGATGCTAACAATTTTCTAGGGCAGACTGAGGCCAATGGAAATTCCAACAGAAGGGTATCAATTTATATTTTGTTGTTGATAAAAGAGAGATTTTATTGATGAATTTTCTCCGTGATTGAGGGCTGTTAGTGGTGTATTTCTCGATGTAGGATGATTTGAACCTACTTGTGATGTATTTGATTGCTAGGAACATTGGGCTGTGGCTTTGACAAAGACAGTATTTGATGTCATGATGTCATCATTCATAAATATCGTAGGAGTCTATGGAATTTTTAGATGAAGGCCGTCGATTGGTCACCATTTCCGTATAATTTGTCGTGATTTTGTTTGGTCTGAAGCAAAAGTTGATAATGTACATTTGTTTGTTTGCGGTGGAATATGTATATGTTAGCTCCTCCACTTTTGACATTGTTACTTTTCAGAATTATCTTTAGCTTATGTTAGCTTATGCTGATATGCTTGAGCCGAGGATCTTTCAAAAACAACCTCTTTATCTCCATGAAGTAGTAGTGAGGTCTGCGTACACTCTACTCTCCGCAGACCTCACTTATGGGATTTCGCTTGGTATGTTGTTGTTTCTTACGTTAGATGTATCACTTAAAGGACATTTCATATAGTCCAATTGTCGTTTTGCATAAAAGTAGTACTAGGGTTTATTCGTTGTAGATTTAAAGTGAAGGCTGTTGAGTTTCTTCTATCTCTTTCTCTACCATTTTATTTCAGAAAAAGAAATCTTGTCCATTTTGTTTCTTTTGTTAATATATCTATGTCTGCGAGTTTGAGCTGATTGGTAGAGTTTAAATTGCGCTTGCAGAAGAAGAACGGCTATGGCTATGGAAGGAGAAGAATGAATACCCGAACAGGCATGGCCCAAAGGGAAGATGTTATAAGGAGGACGGTTTATGTTTCTGACATTGATCATCAGGTAAAAAAGAGATGTCCAGTGTTATTGTTAATTGGGTTACTGCACTATTATTTTTTCTATTTCTATAATTCTGTTTCTTCTTTTGTGTAGGTGACTGAAGAGCAGCTCGCAGCACTTTTTCTTGGCTGTGGACAGGTGGATATCTATCCATTATGTCAAGCTTCTGTACTCATTCGTGGTTATTGTCTTGCCTTTCAATTATGTTGAAGAAACCATATCTGACTAACACTGATGTGCTGAAGGTTGTTGACTGTCGTATATGTGGTGACACCAATTCTGTACTTCGATTTGCCTTTATTGAGTTTACAGATGAAGGTAGGTTGACACATGATTATTTGTATATATATTCTGGCTAGACCGTTAGAGTGCTTGTTCTCTAACATCACATTTTCCCCAATATGTTATGCAGAAGGTGCAAGGAGTGCTCTGAGTCTTGCAGGAACTATGCTTGGGTATTATCCCGTGAGAGTGCTTCCCTCCAAAACTGCGATTGCACCGGTTAATCCAACCTTTCTTCCAAGGGTGAGGAATTTTACCTTTTGTAGTAATGTACTAGGAGTGGCAAATGCATGCTTAGTGCTACTAATACTAAAATTTTCACTTTTGCCGCTGATGTTAGTCTGAAGATGAAAGAGAGATGTGTGCTAGAACTGTATACTGTACAAATATTGATAAGAAGGTAATTTTGGGTTTATAATTCACTTTGTTGATTGACATCAGTAGAAAAAAATATTTACGACTTGTATGTTTGTATGAAGCAGGTTACCCAGGCAGATATCAAGCTCTTCTTTGAGTCCTTTTGTGGAGAGGTTTGTAGCTGCTCATGTAACAAGTCTGACG
Organism: Solanum medicagineum; assembly: GCA_026153255.1. Taxonomy (NCBI): domain Eukaryota; kingdom Viridiplantae; phylum Streptophyta; class Magnoliopsida; order Solanales; family Solanaceae; genus Solanum; species Solanum medicagineum. The sequence goes on along the minus strand of JAPFFP010000094.1, from coordinate 10,552,155 downwards.
TGCTGTTCCTTCTTAAAGTCCCTAACTCTATGTTATGGATTTTCTTCTCTAACATAGGTTCATCGCTTGAGGTTGCTCGGGGACTATCATCATTCGACTCGTATAGCTTTTGTTGAGTTTGTCATGGTAACTTCCATGAACTTCTGACTTTTCATTGCTGTTTATACTAACTTGAGTTGTGGACCTCTTCTTACTAATCATCAAAGTCACTGTAACTTCCAATAGTTGCCATCAATGTCGGATCATGTTGATTTTGCAAATTCTTGCCTTGAGCGTTTTATCTGCTCAAAAGTGTGTTCTCTCTTTTACTTAGTCCTTGTGGTTCCAAGAGGATAGATAGTTCTATTAATGTGGGATAGCTCCCGTAACAAGATTATACTAAAAAGTGGAGAACCCTACACAGTAATATGGCTATCTACAATCTTCTGCACAAACAGCCTCAACAACTTCATAGGTGCACCAAACACTAAGAAGAGTCTATTCCTCAAATGTATAAAATAATTTTGTAATCCCTCTAAAATTCTCCTATTTCTTTCTCTTCATATGACCCACATGATGGCTGGTAGGGCAACTTCCTATGCTCTGCCCTGCCCTACCCTGTGTCTTCTCTTCCTTTCTTCTAGCAGCCTAGTATGAACACATCTTTCATTGAGCCCGACATTTCTTGGCCAACAATTTCCATGATAACGCACCTTCACTTTGTGCCCCCCACCTTCACGAGTCCTGTCCAGTGAGTGGTACTCTGAGTGTAGAGCATCCCCATCAATCTTTGGATTTCATCCACTGCCCACTCTTTTAAATTTCTTTTAAATCTCAAGTCTCAATGCACTCAAAGCTCTTGTACTACCTGGATTTGTTGCCATCATCTCTTTTTTGCACGAACTTGTCAATAAGTTAGGGATGGTAGTCCTCAACATGCTCTCTCCATGGCCACTGTTGATCCCAAGGGACTCTTCTTTCATTTCCTACCTTATAGGTAACAAAGCTGCTAAATTCTTCTTAAGCCTTTATGGTATTGCTGAAAAGACGCATCTTTAAGATAATATTACATTCTAGCCTCCATTTCCCTTCCATGACTCTGTACTCCTTGCTATAACCTCCCTCCATGATGCCTACTATCACCTCCCTTCATAATGCCTATTCTTCAATCCCATATCTTGATAGCCACTTCCCGTGTATTGCCTTGTTGAAAATTCTAAAAATCTTTCATCCAAGCCCTCATCCGAATGTGATGATCTTAGAACTAACTACATCTGCTGAGTCCCAGAAGAAGTTTCTCCTTTACAACATTTTTGTCACATTAATTGGAACTCTGTGCCTCTGTTTGAACATTATTCTGATGATGTGTGATTCTTTTGCGGTCAAAAAAGTGTGGAAATACCAACACTGGTCCCTATTTGGATGTATTGCACTAACTCAAAATATAGCTGGTGTAGGTCACCCCCACGAATTCTGAAATAAATTCACATAAACTGAGTTATGGCTTAATTTTTCTCCCTTTGCTCCTGCTAGCCCAGTATAAGCATATACAGCTGTCGTTTGTGCCACCACTTACCCTAATTTTTTTTAGCTATCTGATATTTACAGTGTTCTCTGGGAATGTTTATCTATAGTTAAACCTTTCTTTGGTTTAGCAAGGTCCTTCATCTGCAGGTTAACTGGTAATGTAGGTCTATTGATAGCTAGTTGCAGTTTAGTTTTCCTACTTTAGTACTCAATAGTGCAGATAGAGTTGCTCCTGCTAAGAGAATTCCTTTAGTTCCTCAACTAGCAGATGAAATGAGAGAGGTGCACAGCTTCATAGATTTTTCCACCTTTCCAAGAGAATTTACTCGCAGGATTACTTTACAGTTACTTTACTTATCAAAGAAATTTATCATTTTATTATGACTACATTGACTATTTCCACTGTAGCACTGTAGAAAAAGTTGGAGATGAAAGAGATTAATATCCTTTGCCAAAACTCACTAGGCTGAAAAATAATTCACCCTCTGTTGATGAGACTAAACTGGCACGTTTTCACCTTTTCCGATTCTTTCACATGAAGGATTATGATTGATTCAGGTTGACTTATGTATCTTGTACGTACTTTTAAATTGGTTTCTATATAAAATTGTTGGATGTATTAGGGAAAAAATGAACAGAAAAGCTGCATCATTTTCAAATTAAAAATGGAAGGTCTCCATACTACAAGCAATTTGAAGGAGCTTGTTTTACATAGTTCTAGGTGGATTACACTATGATAAGAGAAACAAAATTTGCTTCTCTGTCTATTTGAACATGCATCTGACTATATTAAGTTGCTATCTACACATCTTGAGTCTTGATGTAGCTCATTTGCAGCAGCTAGAGATATCAGAAGCCTTAGAAATTTAGAAAATTAGAAACCTAGAAAAATTGCGGTCTTGATGTTCTTTATGCCTTACCAACTCAAATGGACTTGGTGGGGAATCAGATATATAGGGTGTGGCAACAGAATGTCCCAGGAGCATCCCCTAGAACTTTTGTTCTTGCACTAATGTTCAGATTGTCTGGCAAAGTTGTTTATTTTGCTGCAGTCGTTGACCAACTTTTAAGCTCTTGCCTTGAGTCAGGATCTCTCTATTTACATAGATGCATGGCTGTTGTTTTGATATGAAAAATATAGGAGCTATAGATTTGGTACGTTTTGTTCAAGAAAATAGAAAATATTGATGTCCAACCAAACCATCGTAGACTTTGATAAGTAAGAAGTACTTAAATACCAGCAATTTGCCGAGTTTGATTCCACTTGATATATCCTAGCAATTGCAAGTACTATCATTTAACCTGCATTTTATTGACTTTATACTTTCTCAGTTCATGAGTTGCCTTCAACTAGTATTCTTTTTGTTTTCCACCGGATCCTATCCTTTTAAGGAGTTAAGAGTTAGTAGGAATATATGAAGATCCTCTATAAATTTCCTTGTTCACTGGATTCCGTGTCTGCATTGAGGTTTTCTTCTGATAAATTCCAGAAGCTGTTTTCTGTTATTTGTCGGAAATGTTTGGTTCAAAAGTGAGATCATCAACTATGGAGTGCATGCTGATTTTCTTGAGCGACACACTTTCAGTTTTCGTTTTTCTTGTATACGTTGGAGATGCGTCTTATATAATGGGATAACACTTCTAAGTTTGGAAACGACATACTTGTGCCTGTTCTTCTTGTCTATTATTTGTCTTCTATTTTTCTCTAACTCTTCAGCTTATTTTGCTTGGCAGACAACACCTACATGGTACCCTTTGTAGAATTTCATTTGATATTAGTGTGCGTGGTGTGGAATTTCTGTGATCTCAACAACCCTCAGTCCCGAAGATTTTCTTTAGTCTTTTCTAGTATATTCATTAGATTTCAGAATAGAGAACTTTGAACTTTTCCATTTTACTGATTCTTTATTTGCGTCATTGCACCTCCTTAATGGATTTTGGTACAACTTTCCATTACCACACTTCATTTATGGTTTCATGTTATGTTTTCTTCTTTTTTCAGGCAGAGAGTGCAATTGCAGCACTCAACTGCAGTGGTGCAATCCTGGGATCACTTCCCATAAGGTTGCTTTTTGATTCAGTAGAATTTCTGCTAAATCTTCCTCTCATATTTGCTGTGATTCTCATTTTATCTTTTATATTGTGATCTATGCAGGGTAAGCCCATCGAAGACTCCTGTGCGTCCCCGTTTTCCACGCTAGGCAGTGGTCGGCGTTGGTGTTCAGTTGATCTTTGGCTTATAAGCATATCTAAATATATACTGCATATAGTATTAGAGTACTTTTGTGGCATTTGTCTTTTAGTTTTGCGTACTTAATTTCAGCTGGGAATCTCTAATCCATACGAGGATTATTAAGCTTATAGAGTTGGGCTGGTTTATGAGAGCATTAAGTAGATTTATTAATTTAAGTTGGTATGTTATGTTTCTATCAACAATGCCTCGAGTACCAATGCTAGATGGATGTTCTTTACAGTTACATTTATCAGTAACTTTCGCAAAATGACATAGCTTTCTGCTGTTATTTGCTTCTTCATTTCTTTTTACTTGAATGGATGATAGTATTGAAAAGTTTTAGAATTTGACGCTACTAATGCCTCTGTCGAAAGTATCCGGGGGCGGTCAAAGCAACTGTCACGTCCTTTGACTAATTAATCTCTGGTGAAGAATGACAAAAGTTCCACGTTGATGGTTAATGAGATGGGTGGACTTCTTATAAGGCTTGGATAGACTTCCTCCCTTTGAGCTACTTTTTGGATTGTAAGTCAGGTTGAAGACCTAATTTTACAACCTCACCTTCTGAGATGGAATTAAATAACATCAAGTTTGAGGTATAAATTTATCTTGGGATTTAGGGATGCCTTTTGGAAAATAAACTTTTTAAAATGACAAAAATAATTGCCTGACAGGAGTAGGATAAAGCTAGTTCTGCAAGGGACATTTTTGTCTTCCCCACTCTTCAACACACACCATCTTCATTTTGATCTTTAGCTTTTTTATCCTCTTCACTTATAACAGTTATCTAAATTATACACGAATACTTTTAGGATGATATTTTTTTTCTTATATATTGAACACAACTTAAGAAAAAAAAACTGAAATTACAAGCCATATTGGTGGATCAAGATGCTGTATATAGTGCATCGCATTCCTTTTGTTTTAGGGCTGCACTAGGGATCTATACTGGTGAAATTTGTAAATGATGGTCAGACAAGTATTTTTGCCAATATTCTTCTTATATTATACATGCAAAAAATTAAATACATGTGCGCTATCCTGATTGTTTCAAATGTTGAGAGTGGGATTTGAACCCACGCCCTTTCAAACCAGGTTCAAATTCTGCCACCTTTCTTGTGGATCATCCTGTGGTTATCAGATGATGGGAATAATATAATCCATCTAATCAAAAGGAAGAATTGACAGGATGATGGGAATAATATAATCCATCTAATCAAAAGGAAAGATAGAGGTGTATAAGGATGAAGTGAAGATGAAGTAAGGATGGCTTGGGTGCCTCTGGAATTATGAAATCCTCTTCTAGGCATGTTCCCGATACTATACTAGTGAAAGAAGTTCCTTACCTTTTGTTTTGCTAGTGGATCGAGAAAGCAAGGACCCGTAGAGCAAGGACTAGAGTAGATAGAAAAGGTCTCGCGAAGCCAATAATCCTTTGTCCAAGATCCTCTCGGACTGGTTGAAGAAGGGCAGGTCTTGCGCCTTAGACCAACTCGGCCATCTCAACATGTTAGATTTTTATTTACATAAATGCTTATATAGACGTTATAGGAGTATATGGTTTCCTTAACTTATAGATTTAAGCTTCTAGGTGGTACATTTTATTTATTTAATTAAGAGGTGAAATAACTCATTACAACAGGCATGACCTTATCAAATACATATTTTACTTGCCAAATATATAGATGAACCCATGTCTAGAGACAAAAGCTGAGATTATTACAAAAATATGGATACAGTAACTATATCCAGGTACATCTCGTGACTGAAGAAATAGCTTTAACATTTCCCAATACGGTTGGTGTGAAGTATAAAGTATAATAATTTCGAAATAAAATATAAAATTATTTTATCCAGCATTAGGTTAGAGGTATTAGATAATCCTTGAATTATTTCTCCCACAATTTATACCTTAATAATGTGATAAGTTATTCCATATACATGATGGAATAACTTATTTTGGAATAAATTATTCCCAACCAAACAACCCCTTGGGGGCCTTCTAGTTTGAATACAAGTTACGATGAAGATAAAATAAGTTTTGTTTAGATAAGTTATGCTGAAATTATCTCTTAATGTATATTTGATTTTTTACATAAATTTTTAAGATATTGTTTGTTTAAGAAAATACCCTTCACTTTATTAGTTTTTTTGTGTTTTTTTTTTCAAGCTTTAGTTATTTAATATTCATTTTTAAAACAAATCTTTCATCTTATTTAGCTTAAATATTTTTATGTGAGCATTTCCATAATAATACCATATGCATATAAAATAAAACTTTCTTCTTATTTAATTTAAAAATAGAACGTCTATTTTTAAGTTTGTTAAAGTAAAAAAGGATCTATGAGAAATCAAAATATAAATAAACAAAAGAATTAGTCAACAAAAAGTTATATTTTATAGTATAATTTTTTAGTAGAAAAATATGAAAATTATCATAAAAATAAGGAGTGAAGGTTGTGAATATTGTTATATATTATATCAAAAATAATGTAAATATAAATGAATATAAAAAATGAGGTATAAAAAGGATTTAAAAGGATACCTTGATCATTTGCCCTTTTTATCTTGAGATAAACTATCCCTATACTGTCCAATAGGAGGGATAACTTATCCCGATATTAATTACTAATCCCGTTATAAATTATCTCAGACTTGTTTATCAAATAATAAATTAAATACCACCATAATTTTAATTATCCTTCACACTAAACGATTCGTTCGTGTTTGGACACTTGTATACAACTTGGACTAATTTTAAGGGATATTTACTATCCTTACCGGCATAAGTACCGATTCCCCTTTTACCGAGCCTTCCTCCATCCTATGTCACATGCTCATTGCGAGTGCTTGTTGAAGAACAATTCATAAATAATTTTTTATTTGAAGAAAGTTCGACTATTTTTACATAATCAGTGGCAATTATTTATAGCCCGTTTATTTCAATTTTGTTCATTTGAACTTTAGTGCAAAGTTTAAGAAATTTGCATTCTTAAACGAAAAAGACATAAAGTATCAAATAATTTTTTAATCTGTCATAGTTATGAAAAAAAGGAAAGAGACGTCTTTTTTCCATAACTGGCATTTGTCCATTCAATCCACCAACAAAAAACAAAAACAATGGCATTAAGTAGTTCAAAGCTTTATTCCCCCGGTGAGAATTGGATTAAATTTGAAGTTTATGTTTTGGGTCATAGGTGAAGCCAGCTTCAACAACACAAGGTCATGAACCAAAGCACATACCCTAAAATGAACCAACCATTCAAAGTTGAGTATTATGTCCTATTTTATACTAGAAGAAATTTGGCACAAGTATGTTGAATAGTGTAGTTTTGTGGTTTGACTGTATAGAATAACGCTGATCACAATTGAAAGTGGTGTTCAAGTTTGAGCACCTCCGAAGCAGCTTCTTCCTCTTCATCATCAATTGCAAAATAGGGGTTATGCGCTTGAGGCCTAAAGCTATACCCAGTAAAGACATAGAAGGCAAGTGTAGCCACTTCAGCAGCCACCACACTCGTCCACTGATACCCATAGGAGGTAATGGTCTCCAACGCATAAACAAACACCCTCGTGAAGTATATGTAACATACCACAATAATGTAATACTGCCTGAACAATGTCAGCTTCATCAAATTCACAGCAGCTTTTCCATCAGTCTTGGCTGCCTCACGCAAGTTCTTAATCGACCACACAATAGGAAATAATACAGCACAACAACACACAATATCTACAAGCAGGAAAACCTGCTTCCATGTATACGAACTCTCACCAAACGGTCCTGTTTCATCAATCACAACTTGAGCAACATTGGCCACGACTTGCAATGGAATGACAACCATCAAAACCTTTTTTTCTTTATCTTGCAAATAAGGCTTCACAAATGACCAACCAGTTCCAATCAAAACTATCAAGGTAAATAGAGTAATCCCTTTCAAGAAACTAAATATATAGAACAAAACATCCCATCCATGTGCCGTTCCTGTTCTCTTAATGAACGATTTATCTTCGGCTTCACACAACAAATCCAACGCCTTTAATATCAAGACCGCAAGCATAAAGAAATGAACTTTATAAACAGTTAATCTTTTCTTATAAAGGGTGTAAATCCAAACAGTCACCAACAACACATAGATTACGAAAAACAATAAATATATCACCGGAAGACAAGTTTTGCCTGCTGACAGAAAATCAAGCTGCCCAGTTTTAGGGTTGAAATTGTACATAGCAGAGTGGACATTCATGGTAACCTCCAAATTCGGCACACAATTGGCGAACACAAGAGTGAATTGATTGGCATCGGAGACGATGACGGAGGTGGTGAATTCACGCGCCGAAGGTTGCAATTGGTCGAAAGTGAAGACCTTTTTGATGAGATTGGATTCAAGGGGGCAGTGAATTTCTCCCTCTTGGAGCTGTTCGAGCACGTGTACCCACGCGTCCAGGGTACAGAGGAAAAACCCTAATTGCGACAAAGGGGTTTTCTGGTCGGAGAAAGAGATGTCGGTGACGGTGAGGTTTAGACGGCCGGCATGGGTGTACCCAAATTCATCAAACGGGATTGTAGAACGTGAATCGGATCTGATCTGGGTGTTTCGTATTTCACCAACGGTGACGGCCATCAACAGAGTCAGAGTAAGAGCAAAGAGGGCAAAATGGGGCGGCATTGTTTGAGGAGAGAAAGAAAGGAAGGTGAACTGAAATTGAAGCAAGAGTTTTCCTCAAGGTTCTGCGGCAAAGAGAGTTGATGGACTACTCAACTTCAACTCTTGCAATCATGATATTTTGGATTCTTGTTTTGAGAATGGAACATTTCTTATCGTGATGCGTACGATGTTGAATGTTCAACTGCTGCCAACGAGCTGGCAAAAATCAAGATTGTCGGTTGGGCATGGGAGATGGACTTGAATAAAACAAATTGCACTATGGTAAGACTATTTAATTTTTATTTTAATTTTTCATAATCTCACTTTTTTTTTTCTATTATTGTAATAATATTAAATGTTTAATCTATATTTGTCTGAAGAGAATTAATGGTTAAGGAGGGTTAGAAATTGTGTTATGTTTCTTTATTAAGAGATACAAGCAAGCAAGTACTTGAATTAAGAGTTGGCATATAAATGCACCTAATGAAAGTAGCAAACTTTGGGGATGACAGGGAGAAGGTATTGTCAAGTTTGATCTCTTGATTGTTTTAAACTTTTTTTTTTTAAAATATCAAGATATATTATAATTTTTGTTAGTTTTATATAAGATTATGTATTATTAATACCATTAATTTTTAAATATTAAATTAATAATGCAAAATGATTTAATAGATTTAAGATGTGTATTATTAATACTATCAATAAAATTTTTTATATTAAATAAATAGATGTTGTTTCCTCTTCTTTATTTGGTAGTGGGCTAATTAATCTCACCACTATTTTGACACAAGTTACATTCTAAGTTTTCAATTTATTCTTAAAATGTATCAAATCAAATGAAGTTTTACCATATGTACAGGATAAAATTACACACTATTCCTTTTATTTTATTTTTTTATAAATAAACGAATCAAAAGATGATATCTGATAAATAACACATGATAAATTTGATGAGTAAGAACCTATTCAGCCGGCAAAAACATTAGCTGAATTAAGTAAGGTTGAGAAGTTCATTATTATACAAGATTATGAGATTCTCGAATGCAATAATGAACAATTAATAGATTTTAAGAGAGTATGTTTTGTTAGTTTTTTTTTCATTGAAACACAGCTTTATACCACTACAAGTTCTGTACACTCAAAATTGTTAAGCTCAAATAGCCTAATTATGTCTCTTTAAACCATGTGTGTATATATATTTTAATCGTACACTTTAAGGGCTAATTTAGTAAGTAGATGACTTTAGTTAGAACGTTTATTTGGACACTGACTCTTGCCTCATTTATTTTCATATAGAGGTGAACAAAATCAATCGCAAATTATATTAAATCGATCAATCGAACTAATTTGAAAAATAAATGACTATTAATTTAATTTGATATTTAAAGAAAAATCGATCATAAGTGATTTGATTTAGCATTGTGACCGAAAAAAAATCAATCCCTAATCAAATAAATCAGACGTTAAATATATATAATTTTTAAAATTATTTTATAGTTTTTTTTAAAAAAACTTTGCCAAAGTTTTTATTTTTAACATCAGACTTGTGCTTACCATTTGAGCTCATTGGCCATGAGATAAATAAAGTAGAATTTTCGTAAAGAGTCACCTAGTGAAATATAATAGACGAAAATAACTATAGTTTCTAACATTACAATTCATAACTATAATCATGACAACTCTTTTATATAATCAAGTATTTGCAAAGGCATTATACAAAAAAAATTTATACCATAATTATTAATTTGCCACCTTTCCACATGGTAATTATGAAAACGATTACATAATTTAAGGAAGTTGAATATAATAAGAATTTCTTACATAAAGTGACACTTTCAACCCAAAAAGAACACCATTTGTGTCTGTTTGCCGATAAATCTAAAAGAAAATTGAATAATATTTTGCATTATTGTACAAATATCGAGTGAGAATAATTTTATGATTTTAATGGGATATATATTTTTGTTATAAATTGTATATTATACGAATTAATGTTATCTGAATCAATACACTTTGTTACGCTGCATTTGCATAAATTATTGAGTCGTTGTTTCTTGAATTTTTTTACTGTACATAATTTTTTGGTCCTATGGTAGTGTTTAATTTTGCGTTAATACATGTATGATTAGCATTTACGTTTGTGCGTTCATACTTGTCCAATTGCATCTTTTTGTGATGAATCTAAATCATACGAATTTAAACGGGGGAAAAATTTACTGAATGTTTATATAAAATATTTTTTTTTTATTATGGCTATATACGTGTGTATTTTGTATTTGCCAATGTGATTTATATGTGATTCATCCGCATCATTGTGATAGTGTATGTAAAGAAACGTATATTACTTTTTGTTAAATATTAGAATTACTTGAAGGATATATAATGCGTCTATTTGTATCTGTATGTCTCGTGTAATTTTGTATGACTATACATCTGTTTTATATGTAATGTGTATAATGTAGAGAACAATTATTTGTATTAAAATACAAGCGCGTATAATGCATAATTTGTATGAAAAGTCAAACTAATATAATTGTATTGTATATAGGAGTATTTCATGTGCTACTAGTTGTATTTCATTATTTGCTTTAAATATACAGTGTATAAATTGCAAAAGTATACATTTTTAGATCAAATTTTACTTCTATCTGTCAACCTCTATTTTTATCTCAAAAAAATTAAAAATAAAAGCTAAGGATGTGAAATAAAAGCTAAAGAAGCGACATAGAGTTTGACAAAAGTGTAAAATATTTTAGAGGTTGGTAAATTTGGATTTAAAAATGTATACTTGCAATTTTATCTTTATTTTTAACATCAGACTTGGGCTTACCATTTGAGCCCACTGGACATAAAGCCCAAATCAAGTAATTTACACCCCAAGTCCCAATGTTTTACTCACTTCCAAGTAGTGGTAAAGTAAGTTGTAAGCCCAAATCAAATTTGGTGGCAAACAATCTCATTTGGTTGTTTTTATGTCTTTTTCCGTTTTCATTTTCAACAATGTAGTGATTCAAATGGTCTGATAATAATTTCATCAACATTTACCAATTTTCTTTTGCAGTTTTGTGAAATGCGTGGCTGTTTGTAAGTCTTGAGATAATTAGATTTTAATTGTTCTGCAACTGTTTAAAGATAACCACAAAAACATTTAAAAACCTGCAAAATTCAACAATTATTAATTTGATTTGATTTATAATATGAAAACCTAAAATCTTTAATAATTTGATATTTAAAAAATCTAAATCTACCCGACTCCCTACTCTGGTTTACATCTTATGTGATGCCTTTTTTTTTTCCTTCTTAAAATAACAATCTTTTTAATCATTTGATATTATTTTTTTAAAAATATTTTATTTAAATAACATATTTTTATAATTCAAGAAACATCACGATACACTTTAAATTTATTTTAAAACTTGTATCGAATCAATCACAGTCATATAAATTAAATCAGAGGAACTTGATGCATACTCTAGAGAGGTGGCTAGAGACCATTTCAAAAACCTAAGCTATGGGTATGTTTGAAGAAAAATATTTCTTTTTTATGAAATTTTTTTGTCGAAATTTATTTTTTTGTGTTCTGTATATAAGGAAAAAAATTATTTATATATAATCTACACAAATACCATATGATGTGAATAGAAAGTGTGGGATGAAGGGTACGGAGGATGGGTTGAAGATAAGGTGCCTTTGACACAATCAATATAGAATATTACTTGTGTAACTTGTTTTCTCTACTTTAATTTAAAAATTTATTTTCCTTATTCTTTTTGCTAAAAAAATACTTATAAAACCTTTTGAGGAATCAAATATAAAATGATTAAAAAAATATTTTCTTTTGTACCAACACACCCTATGCTTATACTAAGTAATTTTTTTCACAGATTTACGGATGACAATTGGGTGGATTAGGTCAAATTTGGACGGGTTATAATTGGTCAAACAATAAACGGGTCAAAATCCAGCCCAATCCAAATTTATTTGGGTCAAAATGGGTTGAATGGATTATAGAGCGGGTTAAAATCCAACCCGACCCAACTTTTAATAAGTTTTACTTATTTTATTTGTTCTTTTTCAATATTTTAATACTTAATTAAATTATATTTTTCTTCATTATGGCTATATAAAACATATCAAATAAAGAAAATATTTTAAAAATATTTTGACGAGATCTCTCTCGAGTCAATTTAGGTTGCACATCAACTCAATTTTAAATGGGTTGAGATGGATTGAGTTGAGATAGATTGAGATAATAAATAGATGAATTATTAACTTGCTCAAACTCAAACTTCAACAGATTAAGCGAGTTGGACCAGTTATGGTTAATTTTACCGTCACAGTGAACCACTCTGATATGCACTACAGGTTGATACTGGTACGCAAAGAAAAAGTGTGTTGAAGGAGAAAAGAAACTAGAAGTCAAGAAAATCTATGTAACAGTATCCTTTCAGAAAATAGTTAAAGTAGTTACACTACAGTTAGTTATAATTATACTAACTTAATCTAAGTCTGATCTATTGTACATGTATATATACATCAACTCTCTTGTATGATGAAAAAAGAAAAAAAAAAGAAAGAATAAACAAAGAGGAGCACAATTCTCTTCTACTTTCTTATTGGATTTTCTCTGTTCTCTTATCTCTTCTTTCTTATTGTTTCTGATTAATGAGTGTGTTCATCAAAAACTATTTGAATTGCTGAACATAATATGGTATCAGAGCTATCAAGCTAGTCATCTAGTCTGTAAAAGCTTTTTTGGGAAAACTTGAATCAGTCTTGAGAGTTCTTGTCGTGACGAACAATGGCAACTAATGAAATTGGTGAGCAGGTTCTGAAATTCAATGGCCACCGCAAATAATGCAGGAAGTACTCCGGGTTCTGGGATTAATTATAATTATCCTTTGTTCTTATCACCTACTGATCAGAGTGGTATTCAAATTGTCTCTTTCCAGTTGACAGGAATTGAGAATTACTCAATTTGGTATAAATCAATGAGAATTGTCTTACTTGGAAGGAACAAGATGGGATTAGTGGATGGATCCTGCACCAAAGAGTCATTCCCTGAGTCAATGTGGAGTCACTGAGAGAGGGTCAATGCAATTGTCCTTTCTTGGATTATGAACACTGTGAAAAAAGGATTGCTAGGAGGAATTATCTATGCATTCACTGTACAGGCTGTTTGGGAAGATCTATTTGAAAGATTCAATAAAGTAGATGGTTCAAGAATCTTTAACATACACAAGGAAATTGCAACTTTGTGTCAAGGTACTTCTTCTGTGTCTACTTACTTCTCAAAATTGAAGGGCCTAGAATTTGAAGCTATAACTCCAATTGCTAGCTATAATTGTCCTAATTCAAAAAGCTATATAGTTCATCCGCAACAAATGAAGTTGTTTCAGTTTCTGATGGGGTTAAATGAGTTTTATAATCAGGCTAGAGGACAAAATTTACTAATCTCCAATTCCTACACTCAATCAAGCTTATGCCATGATTTTGAGTGATGAAAGCCAAAAGGCAAGTGTGTTCAATTCTGGAATTCTAGGTTCTAATCATGGTTCTCTAAATAGTGTTTGATGTAGCCATGTACTCTAGGAATACTGGTGGTCTCCCTTAGTTCAAGAAAAATTATGGCCTATAATGTGATTTTTGCAAAATGAAAGGGCATGTCAAAGAAAAATGTTATAAGTTGATTGGATATCCTCAAGACAGGTCCAAGAAAAAGGGTTATGGAAATGTAGGAGGATCACAAGGTCAAAACACCTCTCATAAGCAGAACACAGAGACTGCATATAATGTTTTATAATAGTATTTAACAAGGTCAGGGAGAACATTATGCTGGATCAAGATCACATGATAACAAAGGCAAACAGGTTCAAGGTAACATAAGTCAGGTCAGTGTTGAACCAAATGTGCAAGGAGGAGCTTATCCTTTAACTAAGGATCAATATGAGGAGATTATTAGCCTCTTGAAGAACAAAGCTGATACAACATTCTCAGCTGCAGCTACAAGTATCAGTATAGCTTTTTTTTTTCTTCTAACAATAGTAAATAGTGGAAAATAGACATTGGTGCTACCAATCATATGGTAGAAGACCAGAATATGTTGAATCTTAATACCATTACAAAGGTAGAACATCCAAGGAAAGTATATTTACCTAATGGAGAAGCTACTCTGGTTACACACATTGGTTCAAGCACTTTGTCTGATAGAAGCACTATTAGTAATGTGTTACATCTATCTCAGTTTAAATTTAGTCTTATGTCAGTTTCTAAGGTGACAAGAGAGCTGTAATGCTCAATTAGGTTCTTCCCTAGTTTCTGCCTATTTTTAGGATCTTTACAATGGCAGGGTGAAGGAGATTGGTAAAGAAAAAAGAAGCTTATACATTTTGATGAATCAAGCATGTCAATACTCCAGAAAATTGACCTTAACAACATCAGGTGATAAAACTGTTGTCAAGACAAATGAAGACATAAATTGTGGCATAGAAGGCTTGGGCATGTAGCCACTATTACACAACATAAGGTTCTACAGTACAGATGTTATAGCTAAAAATCTAAAGAAGTGTACTGTGTGTCCATGTGAAAAATAAACTAGATTAGCTTTTCCAAGCAGTAGCATTAGCACTATTTTTGCTTTTGAGTTGGTACACATGGATATATGGAGACCTTACAAGGTTCCTACCTTTGATGGAAACAGGAAACAAGTATTTTGTGACTATTGTGGATAATTTTTCTAGAATGACATGAGTGTTTTTACTCAAGTTAAAGTCAAATGTTTGTGTTGTCTTGGAGCAGTTCGTTACCTATGTTAATACTCAGTTTGATAAAAGAATTAAATTAGCAAGAACTGATAATGATACAGAGTTCTTGAATTCAGTGTGTACAGATTTATTCAAGTCCTTAGGGATTGTGCATCAAACAAGTTGTGCCTATACCCTCAGCAAAATGGAGTGGCTGAAAGGAAGCATAGGAACATACTTAAAGTCACTAGAGCTGTCAGGTTCCAAGGGAAGATTCCTATGAAGTTCTGGGGTATTTGTGTCCAAATTGCTGTATATTTGATAAATAGGTTGCCTAGTACTGTACTTCAAAGTATGTCTGCCTATGAGAAACTATATAACAAGAAACCTGTGCTCACACACTTAAGAGTAATAGGATGTTTGAGCCTTGCAAAGAATCTTCATGAATCAGACAAGTTGCAGTCAAGGCCCAGGTCGTCAATCCTACTAGGATACTCACCTACCCAAAAAGGATATATCTATTTGATATCAATGAGAATAAGTTGTTTGTGAGTAGAGATGTGGAATTCAGAGAATATCTATTCCCATTTTGAGAATTCTTATCAAAATGAAGTCATTTTTCCTAGAAATTCTACCGATACTTTCATTTATATTGAGTCTAGTTCAGTTATGACACCAGTCTTAACCAAGAAGACTTTTCTGTACTTAATCAAACTCAAGTTCAGCAACCACAAGTTACTTCAAACCAAATTGTTACTTTTTCTACTATTGAAAACAACACTGTTGTCACAACAAAGAGGTCATCTAGAGGAAGAAAACCTCCTATTTGGATGAAAGACTTTGTGTCTCTAAACATCCATCAAGATACACTTTATGCTCTATCTAAGTTTGTGTCCTATGATAACATATCTCCTAAATATCAGGCATACCTATCTGCCTTCTCTACTGAGGTAGAACCAACAAGTTACCAAGAAGCTAATAAGGATCCTAAATGGATTGAAGCAATGCAATCTGAGATAGATGCATTAAACAATAATAATACCTGGGAAGTTGTATCCTTACCCAAAGGGAAAATTCTAATAGGATGCAAATGGATATTTAAGATCAAATATAAAGCAACATGAGAGGTGTAAAGGTTTAAGGCAAGACTTGTTGCTAAAGGATATAGCCAAAGAGAAGGAATTGATTATCAAGAAACCTTCTATCCAGTTGCAAAAAATGAAAACTATAAGGACTGTGTTGGTTTTATCAGCAATACACAACTGGCATGTACACTAAATGGATGTGTACAATGCTTTCCTTCAGGGAGATCTCAATGATGAATTTTACATACAACTTCCACAAGGATTTCATTGTCAGGGGAGAACAAAGTGAGTAGGCTAAAGAAATCCTTGTATGGCCTTAAACAAGCACCAAGACAATGGAATGCTAAGCTAACAGAAGCACTGGTAAAGGCTAAGTTTCAGCAAAGCCAATTTGATCACTCACTATTTACTAGGAAAATCAGTAAAGGATTGACGGTGGTACTAGTATATGTGGATGACATGCTTATCACAGGTAGTAGTCTGGAGCTTAGCAAAGAGACCAAAGAGATATTGCACCAAGCTTTTAAAATGCAGGATTTGGGAGAGTTGAAGTATTTTTTGGGAATAGAATTTGTAAGGTCAAAAGAAGGCATACTCATGCATCAAAGGAAGTACATTTTAGAACTCATTTAAAAATAGGATTAGTTGGTGCTAAACCTACAATAACACCTGCGGATATCAACATTAAGCTGACATCAAGATAATATGATGAACATCTAGAAATTAAGAGTACTCAAGATCCCTCTACAGGTCAGGGATCCTAGAAAAGCTTGATTGGTAAATTGTTGCATCTCACTATGACTAGATCTGAGATAGCTTATAGTGTCCAAACTCTCAACCAATTTCTACAAGATCCAAAACAGACTCACATGGAAGTTGCACTAAGGATTGTAAAGTATTTAAAACAACAACCAGAGAAAGGAGTATTACTATTAAGTCAAGGAGATCTAACAATGTCAGCCTACTGTGATGTTGACTGGGCATCTTGTCCTATGTCAAGAAAGTTAGTGACAAGATATTTCATTAAGTTAGGAAGCTCTCTTATTACATGAAAGTCAAAGAAGAAAACAACTATATCTAGAAGTTCTGCGCCACTACTCTATCTAAGATTATCTGGCTAAAAAGTTTACTGAAAAAATTGGGGCTTAAAACCAACAAAGTAGTGGTAATCTATAGTGACAGCAAAGCAACCATCCAGATTACTGCCAATCCTGTATACCATGGGAGGATCAAGTATATTGAAATAGATTGCCATTTTATTAGAGAAAAAATCCTTCAAGGCCTGATAGTCACACAGTATATCCCTTCTCAGGAACAACCTGCAGACATTCTAACTAAAGGGCTTCCTAAAGTTCAGCATGAGTACTTATCTTCCAAGCTAGGTATCATGAATATTTTCATGTCCTCCCATACCTATCTTGAGGGAGAGTGTTGGAGGAGAAAAGAACTAGAAGCCAAGAAAATCTATGCAACAGTACCCTTCCAGAAAGTAGTTAGACTACAGTTAGTTAGTTATAGTTAGACTAACTTATCCTAAGTATGATCTATTGTACATGTATATATACATCAACTCTCTTGTATGATGCAAAAATAAAAAAAGAAAAAATAAACAAAGAGGAGCACAATTCTCTTATACTTTCTTACTGGATTTTCTTTGTTCTCTCATCTCTTCTTTCTTACTATTTCTGATCAATGAGTGTGTTCATCAAGCACTATTTGAATTGCTGAACATAACAAAGCGTTGTCCTCTTTCATTTATCATCATTAGAGGAATGAGTAGTTATCATTAACAATTCCAACCACCAGCATAAACTCTTGATTTTCTAACTTGCTTCTAGTTACAATTTGGTTTGTGTTATAAGTTTTATTCTACTTTGTTTGATACCTTTATCCTTTGAGGAGCCTAATAAAGTTCTTTTAAAGATCATATTCTTGGATACACTAAATCAAATAGCAATGAAAAAGAAGCATTTTCAACATAATTAATCTCAGTATTATTACTTCCTACATTTCATTTTACTCCCTCTATCCAACTTTACTTGGTCCCTATTGACTTGACACAGTTATTAAGAATTAGTAAATGATGGGGTAATTTTATCAAATTACCCTTTGAATATAATAAATATAAAGTCTTGAAAAATGTAATAGGGAAATGATTATAATGAATGATAAGGGTAAATTAGGAACTAAGTGTAAAATTGTCTCTTGATTTCATAAAGTGGACAAGTATTATTGAACATTCCAAAATAGTATAGGGGCCAAGTAAAGTTGGATGGAGGGAGTAGTTGTCAGGTATACTAAAAATACGCTGTCAATTCAGATAGTCAAGAAAGAATTAATTATCTTTTTCTAACTTTGTCTGCAACATTAATTATTCTAGAATTAAGAGACGATGAAAATTTAATTATTTATAAAAGATATATTAGTCAAACAACACTTTTTATTAATTTCTTTTAAAAATTGTATAAAATCTTATCATGACAAGTAAAATGGGATATTACATTCATTCAGTACTATGTTTGGCAATACATTTCTAGTGGTAACTCCAATTTTTATATACAAAATTAATTATTCAAGGTTAACTAAACATACAAGAAATCAGGAGAAACCTAAAGAAGGTGTCCAAAAGTTGTGAAATATTGAATGTGATAGAATGACATTTTTTTCTTTAATGGATAAACCGTCGTTGCAATAAACAAAAATAAAACAAAACACATTTTGTAGTGATTGTTACATCGAGCACAAGTAATTTGACAATTGAGCACTTGCATTCACATTTATGCTTTTATCTGTTTAGAAATTGAAATGAGGAAAATGATTTTCTAGATTTCTTATATGTAAAAATAAAAAGATGGATACAAAGTCAAATAATGCCCTCTATCATTAGCTAGATATTTTTTTTTGCATGATCGACTGCTAGGATTATAGAGAGTCCTCTGATTCTTAATGTTTGCATGCATTTGTAGAGAAATATAGTAGAAGAAAAGTATAATTTAGATGCTAGCCCAAGATCGTTAATTATGATTGAAAGATTCAACTAAAAATACTTGAATTGGATTTAAGTTTTTGATTTTTTGATTTTGATTGATTACAAATGTCTAATGTCATCCCTACTTATATTTGTGTATGAATGATTCTAGATACATTCTAGATATATATATCTATAAAAAATATCTAGGTATCATAACTCTATCTACTAACTATCTAATAAAACTCTAGATTTTTCTATAATTTACTACAAATATCTTTCTAAAATATCTTATGCTCTATAATATCCAGATTTTTCCTAAATATAAATATCAAAGATATTGTTCTACAAAATTTTAGAATTCTATAAAATATCTAGGATCTTTTGTACCTCCAAAAAATCATCTTTATTTTTCACAGTATCCAAATTACAAATTTGACAACATGTAGCAAGTAGAAGGAACATTCTGTTTTCCCTTCACTTGTACCTAAAAAAAGAAAAGAAGAGAAGTCGAAAGCATTGGAAACATTATTCGTAGACATCATAATTGTACATTGACCTACTTTCTATTTTTTTATTATTTTAAGCATTTTCTGATTCCTCCATTATGACTGTAAATAGCCTACCAGTCAATTGTAAGAGAGGGTGAAAACATATAGAAACATACATACATGGATTGAGAAACATATTTCTCCTCTCTTTCTTCTCCATTTAGTTTTCTAGTTTTTATTCCGCCCTAAAATTTATTTCAGTTAAATTAGATCCTATTTTATAACAGAAAGCAAGTATATTTGTATTTTTCAACACATTTATATTTTTAGTTGAAAAGGACCTCAACACCATATATAGGAAGACTCATGAAGAGAAACCACTTGTACCACGTCAAGCACTTCATTGGCATCCACTTACATGCATGTGATTATTTTTATTTTCTTTGGATCAAAATAATGCTATTAATTTTATTGTTAAAACTTTAAATGAATTTTATTTTCAAAGGCTATTAATTTTATTGTTATAACTTTAAATGAATTTTATTTTCAAGGAGGGTGTCATGATGGAGCGTCTAAAAAGTGACTTGTCTTTTTAAGAGACCCATTAGTCAAGGAAAATGTACACCTTAAATTAATTCACAACTAGTAGTTGGTTACAGTTCAGTTAGATAAATGTAGCACCATCCCCTGGGTTGTGTCAAACTCACTGAGAATTATCAACATGAGTTGTCATGCTGTGGTGAAATTGTTTCACCATTAATCAGAGGTTTCAGGTTTGAATTATGAGAATAAAAAAAATTCTGTTGGGAGCATCATCCCTGAATGAACCTTGTAATGCATGATCCAAATTTAGTCGGGGCTTCATGAGCTTCGGACACCGGATGAAAAATAAAAAAATAGCCACTAATAATGAAAATTTCATCACATGGGCTTAATGGTTTCTGTGCTCCACCTTTCTCTGCTTTATTGGAGTCAGATTAGTTTAGATTTATACTCTCTCTGTTTCATATTAAGGTAATTGTTAGAGAATTTTTTATGTTTCAAAATAAGTGAATTGTTCACTTTTCAAGGGATGTGTTGGAATTTTTTTTAATTTTACCCTTCATGAATTAAGTTTCTATGGTTGAGTTTTGTATGAGAAATAAATGGTGCATAAATGAGTATGTGAAGTTTGAAAAAGATAAAAATGAAAAAACATGATTAAATTTTGTCTTTATTTCTTTTTCTTAATATGTGTGAAATAATTCAACAATTTACTTAATATGAAACGAAGGGAATATCATCTAATGATCTATTTAAGAAGAACTTTTCATCAATTTTTTTTTTCATATTTAAGGATTACTTGAAATAGAGACTTGTAATTACATCAAAAAGCAGTCTCATCCACACCACATTCTTTGATGATCCACCGTAGCACCACATAATGGTGTCAATATTAAGCCAAGAGACGATCATTAGTTGGATTCGCACGCAAAGCATTCTGCTTTAATGATCAATCTCTTGGCCCTCAACGTATAGTCAAATATTTTTTCAAGTATTCCCTTGGTTCTTTTTTACATATCATCTTTTCGAATAACACTTATATAAAAAAAAAAGTGTGAATTTATCATTTTGCCCTTATTTAATTGTAATTATCTTTTTAGTTCTTTTAGTTAATCAAAAAGTATATATTTTCAAAGCTCATCAACTATCAACAACAAAATAGGAAAGAACAATGTCGTTCTTACTATAAATAGATGATCCTTAATATATGTAATTGGCTCATTTTACAAAATTAATGCATAAATGACATTGTTCTTCCTATTTTGTCCTTAATAGTTAATGAGTTTTGAAAAGATATATTTGATCAACTAAAAGAACTAAAAAACAATTAATGTACATTAAATAAGAGCATAATAGTAAGGTCACTTTTTTTCTTAATACAAGCATCATCACAAAAGATGACATATAAAAGGGACCACAAAGAGTATTTCTTTCATTCCATATTTGATCATTAATCATTATTTTATATAATTAAGATAACATTAATTATTTTTTTATCTACCTTTAAAATATGAGTTATTCTCAAAGTAAATAATAGTATTGATTACATACATAAAAGAGTTCCAACGAATGATTATTGATTGATATTATGATTATACAAATACCGATAAGAGTACCTTAAACTTGTTTAATTGACCTTGCACCCCATTAGTTTTCACATTTATATTGTATGTGCCCCTTAAAAAAATTATAAATATACTCCTTCAGTTCCATTTTATGTGACACCTTTCCTTTTTGGTCTATCACAGAAAAAATATCACCTTACTCTAATTGAAAACAATTTGGCTTTAAAATTTTCTTTTTACCCGTAATGAAATGAATCTCAACCACACAAATTTCTCAGAATGATTCTTGGACCACAAATTTCAAAAGTCTTACTTTTTTTTAAAACACCGTACCAAATCAAAATGTGTCATATAAAATGAGACAGAGGAAGTGATATTTTGGACAATTAATTCTACTGATATTTGAACCATTATATTTTATAATTTGTACTTATTTTATGACCATTAAGCTAAATGCTTGAAATTGCATCTTAATTCTTAGCCCTCAAGTTTTAAGTCGGTAACCAAAATTTTGAAAGAAATCCTTTTGATAATATATTCATGAGAAGGATATGCCAACACTCTTAGTAGTATATTCTTGTTGAAGAATAGATTTCAAATTCTTAAAAAGACAAAGAGAACACGTATTTTTAAAACAAAGTTAAAAATGACAAGCTGTTGTATTCAAATTAAATTTAAGAACTAATTTTTTTTTCTTTCAAAAAATTCAATTCTTACTAATAAGATGAAAATTCAGTTAATTAACTAACTGAATTATTGAGATAAACCAAGTATAAAAATAACATGTCACAGTCATAATTCTAAGGTCAAATGCGCGCTTCTGTTAGTCTTAAACATTATAGGAACGCCATGTGAAATTAAATAATCTTTCTTCACCTTGAGTTTAGGAATTAAGAAAAAAAAAAACCACCCAAATTACAAACACCTGTAACCCATCGGCATAATTTGGGTCACAGGGTTTTATAATTTGGGTGGGTCTTTTTGATTTTCTTTTTTTTCTTAATTTTATTTTTTTTTAAAAAAATAATAATGTAATCAAATTAAAACATGTCATGTGTAAAATTAATTTTGCAAAACTATTGTTAAAAAATAACAGTATAGATGAGTCAAACTTTTGATAAACGATATACATAAATGAATTCGATGGCATATTTAAGTTTTTTCCTTTTACGAAATTATGTGTCATAAACTACAACCTTGATATATATTTTGATTCAAAGAAAATGGACTGGATTGATCTTAATCCCATGCAATTAATCTACTTAGAGGATACATTTTCTTTTTAAGAAAAATGTTGTTTGAGATGATTTAATGCAAATATATTAATATAGAAAAAGGTAAAACTATATCACACAAAATATAGTAATGTTTTGAAATTAAAAGAAATCTAGTAAGTGAAGGATTAAAAACAATGAACAATGAAAATTATTAAGAAGGAAATATTAATATATTCTGGTTCCAAACAAAATATATACATTAACAATACTGAGAATTCACTCCAACCGAACCCCTAATTAGCTTTGGAGTGAATTCTCAATATCGTGATATTTTTTTTCATGTGCTATCAAGAATGATTGCTTGCCTTAAATATTTTCGTAGGGACCCATCAGTAAGTCTTCACATTTACATTATGAAATCCATTTAACACCATTGCATTACCCCCCAAGTCTCCCATTATTTGGATTATTATTATTCCTTCACATATGCTTCATGGCCCATCTGCTAATGGCAGTGGTAGAACTAATATTTTTGTCAAGGATGTATATAATTTTAAAATATGGATGAGTGATTTTTATATCAAGGATGTTCAATAATTAATATATTTTCAGAATATTTCTGTTTAACCTATATATTCGCAAAAATCTCTCACAAAGGGTGTTCATTTGACCACCTTTGGATGAATGTAGTTCTGTCCCTACCAAGAGGTGGAGCTAGTAAAGATGCAAGTTCATTTGAACTTCCTTCTCCTGAAATCTATACTATCTATATAGGATAAAAAATATTATTTTTTATGTATATTTAAATATATGTTAAACCTCTTTGACGTACTTTTTTCGTATGTTGAACTCTCTCAATAAAAATTCTGATTCTACCGCTATATTTCTTAGCCCTTAAATTTTAAAGTGGATAATCTAAATCTCAACACACACAAAATTTAATTAAAAAAACTTAGTGGAAGAAGTTAAATGTACTTTTCAATATTATTCTTCCTAAAGAATTGATGCAACTTCCATAAGAAACCGTGTCTTCAAAGTAAAATAAAGAAGATAACAGTTGTCCATTTATCCTTATCTTAAGAAACTAGTTTTTGTGTGATGAAACAACCACTGGCCTCATGCATCTTCCAGAAATAGGAATCAAAAGTATTGGACGATAAATATGGGAATGCCAAAAGCAAAGGAAAAGAAAAGTAACTTAAACCACTAAAAATGAAAGTTGTTTATATTGACGCAAGTATCAATAATTAATGTTATGACTTAAATAACGATATATAAATTACATAAAAATAATTCTATTATGTTCCAACGATTCCCTTAGCCAAAAGCAAAGAGATCATAGATAAAAGTATGAACAAGCAGGTCCACATTTCAATAAAGAAAAGAACAAAGTGGATGACATTAAGTAGCGTCGAAATATTTAATTATACAATTAAATGAAAACATTAATCGTCAAATTAAAATTATTTCTAGTTAGCTCACCCACCCCTGAAAAAGTGAAAACCTTCAATATTTTTAATGTGCAAGTTTTGCGCATTAATCGTGTTAAAAATATTCACACGCAGACCAAAATTCATAAGCTTGAAAAATTGAAAAATTAAGTTTTTATTTCATTTTTGTATTAATCAAAATGGAAATAGGAGAAGACAGCGAGTAGATTACAAACTAATGATATTAGAGATCTCATATTTGAATTCCGAGAATGAAAAAATTCTTTGATAAAGAGTGAGACACAAACTACTATAGTAAGACTAGATTTTTATAGCAAATTAACAGCACATCAAAAAAAAAAAACTATATTCATTCAATTTTCGTCATCGTCTTTCAAAGCAGTAGAGTAGATAAATCAGGTTTTGAAGCACCAGGGGTTGTGAGTATGATGATGTTGTGAAGTAGTCTCCTCATCAATGATGTGTTGAACATGTCTAAATTCCTCAATATGACAAGGAATATTAATAGGTCCATTATGATCAAATCCATATTCTTCCTCTGCTTCTTGCAACAGCTGCATAAAGAGGGGATGGTTTATGTATATCACCGGGATCACAAACCTCTGTTGTTCTTCGCCTTGTCCTACTGTTATTGCTAGACACCCTTTTGGGATGTCTTTCAATTCCCTCTTCCCATGATGATGAAAATGGAAATTATTATGACCCATTTCTGGTGAGAGTATCTTTTTATGCTATAGAGAAAGAGAACAATATACTTGTTATAAGAAAACAAGAGAGAAAGGCCAAGGATCAGAAGCCGAGATGGCGAGTTTGAAGAGGGTGAAAGAAGAATCTGTTAGAGATTTTGGGATATTTCTCATCATCTATATTTCAGATGGAATTGGGGTTTTTCTAACAGACGAACAAGTCTATTTATACAGGGGATGCCTATTCTTCAACCATTAAATAAATTTAGCTGAAACGGTCACAGAAAAAAATCCTCATAATTATCCACTATTAATAGTAATTATTTTTTAAAAAATACTTATTCAAATAATTTTTTCATTTACATGAGGATAATAATAGACCGTTTAAAAGGAACGCTTTGATGGCTTAAAGGGCAAATTAGACTTATAAGGGAAATACTAATTCAAACAAGGGAAGGTCATGATAAAAGGTCAATTTCCCACTTGATAGGAGCCAGTTATTTTTTTTACGATTTGTCCCTTTATAGAAATTAGCTTATCGACTTTAATAAAATATTATAAAAATTGACATTAAACATAATTCAGACATAATATTTGGAGTGCCGAGTCATCAAACGTGGGGCCTACTGAAGACTTAGTACCATTTGCGTCAGGGCTACGCAACTACATACACAGCACCCAATCTTCTGCATATTTCCAGATCAACTTAATTTTAAAATTGTAAGGTTGAATGTTTTATTAATAAGAAAGCGAATAACCAGACAGTTCTCTATTGAGAGAAGTATTAAAAATATTTTTGAATTTATCACAAATTATTAGTTTCATTTCTAAATTATTGATAGACTTAAAAATATCTCTCAACTTGATGAACTAAGCTTAAATACACCTTCGAACTTGACACGAATTATTATTTTCGTCCCTAAACTATTGAGAGGCTTAAAAACACCACTCAACTTGGTGAACTAAGCTTAAATACACCCTTGAATTTGAAACGAATTATTAGTTTCGTCTCTAAACTATTAATAGGCTTAAAAGCACCCTTCACCTTCATGTTTCTATAACTTATTAAATTTTGATTTGAAATTTTGTAGAACTTCATTTGTTGTCAAATTTTCACAATCCCAAAATCTTCTTGCGAGATTGTTATCCAACCATGAAATTATCTAGTTCGCCAAGTTAAGGGGTGTTTTTAAGCCTATCAGCAGTTTAATAAGTTATAGAAACATGAATTACTTGGTAATTTCATGGTCGAATGACAACCTCGTAAAAAGATTTTGGAATTGTCAAAATATGACAGCAAATAAAGCTCTAAAAAATTGCAAATCAAAATATAATAAGTTATAGAAACATGAAGTTGATGAGTGTTATTAAGCCTATCAATTGTTTAGAGACGAAACTAATAATTCGTGTCAAGTTCGAGGGTGTATTTAAGCTTAGTTTACCAAGTTGAGGGGTGTTTTTAAGCCTATCAATAGTTTAGGGACGAAACTAATAATTCGTATCAGGTTCGAGGGTGTATTAAACTTAGTTCACCAAGTTGAGGAGTGTTTTTACGCCTATCAATAGTTCTGAGACGAAATTAATAATTCGTGGCAAGTCCGAGGGTGTTTTTAATACTTCTCTCTTCTCTATTAATGTGTCTATTTGAGCTGCATGCTTCTTCCTCTTTATTATGGGGTTCATAAAAATATTTCGCGAACTTTTAAATTTACTTATTTTTAAGGCAATTGCTTTTTTTTTCTTTTAATGTATATGGAGACACTCCAAATTGTCATAATGTTTTAAATTTAAATATCTTAATTAGATTTTATTTCGATTGAATGCTTATAATAGATCTAAGATGAACATTTTAACACTGCCTAGCTTGAAAATATTTCAAGCGCTCTTACATGGGATAATTAGTTAATTAAATCACTTTTTGTGTGAAAGATGAACCTAAGAAGAAGTATAGGAAGTTGTTCAGAAGAGGTGTGGAAATGACATGTTTCAAGGGAAATCAATGATTTAAATTCAAAAATTTAAACTTATGAATTTTCAATAAAATAAATTAATATGTTATAATAATTAGACAAAAATGAGTACCGAATTATACACACACTCATGTATATGTATATATTTAAGAGTAACAACCTCTTAAATATTACAACATATTTAATGAGTACTAGATGACTTGTCATATTTTGAAATTGATCAATGATTTAGGTACGCTTTCAAATACTTCATCCTCTATATAATAATTTAAATAATCATTCAAAAATCATCACCAAATCAGTGTGAGTTAAAAGGAGAGTGTAAAATTGGGCTGCTCAGTAATAGACACATACTAATCAGGGCTTCTTTACTTGAGGATTATGTGCATCTGCTATCTAATCCCTCTTTTTACATTACTCAAGGGAATGCATCATACCCCATGAGGACATTTAAATGGAAACCACTTTTTGATCCTAAAGAGGAGACATCCACAACAGTAGCATGGATCTCATTTCCTTCTTTACCACCAAATTTTTTGGCAAAGAAGCGATATTTTCATTAGCAAGGGTTGATGGAAAACCACTGCAAGTAGATATGACTACAAGGAACCAAACAAGACCTAGTTGTTGATCACGCTCAAATAATCTCTCTCACTTCGAGGATAAGACGATCGTTATCAAGTATAAAACCTAACCATAGGTTAGAGTCGAATCCCAAGGGAATACGGGGTTTTGCCACCTTGATTAACCAACGATCATTTCAAGCGTTAATAACTCTATTATCTAGAAGTGGGAGGGGGGGTTTGCAATGATTTGTAATAAGATAAAACTATACTAATAAAGCGAAAAGACAATCAAATTGGAGAGCAACTTGGGAAATTGTGTTCCCCATGATTCACTAACTCAAATACCCTAGATAACACAACTTCAATTAAGACATTGCATGCAAGACAGTAACTTAGGTTCTTCAAATCCTCTTCTGAAGACGAAGGTCGAATTTCACTATGGCGCTTGGCGGGCTACCGTAGTGTGCCAAACTAACCGTTACCTATTGTCCCAGTCAACCTCTCCTTGGGCGGGTGTGGTTGATTAGACGAGAACATATCAATGAATCCTATCACCCATTTTCTTTTCCTATTCATCACTACCTTGATCAGGATCATGAAACTAGGCAGGCTTTAATGTTGGCCACCATTAAACAACAAGCAAAATGAACGAAAATGGATAATACATGCAAATAACCAACTTAAGAAATGCAAATAATCTAGGTTTTTCAAGCTAGCTACTCATGGTTTACACAACCCCAAGTTGTGGGTTTAGCCACTCATGGCTTGGGTACACAAATCAAAAATGAAATAAAGAGTCATAGAAGATTTCTTACCCAAGCAAAAATGAAGAACAAGGAAACCCTTTTTGCAAGTAGAGTCACAAGCTTGAATGATGAAATTGATTTATAAGTGATTCCAAATCTCCAAATTGAGTCTCCAAAGTAAAACCTTAATTTTCTACTCTAAAACCTCTCTAAAATCTAAGTGTTTTCTCCAGAAAAATAAAAAGCTCCTTCTAAAATCCTAACATATACTATTTATACTATTTACAAAAAGCTCCTTAAATAATTAGAAAATCTGATTAGCAGCTGCTACGGCTTGTAGGTCAACCTACAAGCCATAATCGGGCTTTTGTTGTCAACACTTGGCATTTTGGACTTGGCTGCTATGGTTCACACCTTCGAGTCGTAGACCCTACGGGTTGTGGTCTGGTCTACGACTCGCAGTACCTTCTCGTAGTCCATGCTTGCAGTTCTTGGTCCAATATTCAACAACGCTAGAAATGGCTACGAGTCCTCCTCCTACGAGTCATAGTGGGTCCTACGACTCGTAACTGTGGCTCATACAGTTGACCTTCAGAAACTCAGATTTTGTATTTTGAACACTGGAAATGCCTACGAGGGCACAGTACGACTCGTCACTTGGGCTACGGCTCATAATGTGGCTCGTATGTCCTGAATCTAGCTATTGGTAAGGCCTCTTCTCAGTCAGACTTCAAAGTCTTTACCTATTATTTCCCTTTTCGAATTTCTTTCAGTTGTGGCTATCGTGGACCTGTCCTTGTAGCTGTGTCAGATTATTCCAGTTAGAGGTTTCATAGATTATATGACAGGTGTTTCAGATCCTGACTTTTAGTTGTTATTGAGACATCTCACTATTCAGTTTATTAAATAATTGCAATATTTTAGTTATTATATTTTAGCCTTGGACTTTATCATTTGAGTCTTCCACTGAGTAAGGTAGCCAGGCCAAGTGGTTTTCTCAAGACCAGAAATGATTCTGGGTACTGGCCACACCTTGGGTGTGAACTCGGGGCATGACAAAGATGAGGAGCCGTATGAGCATTGAGTTTTGAGAGGAGTATCGAGCACCGAAATGAGTAAAAGTAAGAGCAAGTCCAACTCAGATCTGTTTGTGTCAGGGATCTCTCGGATGACTAAGAGAGAGGGCAGAAATGCTATGCTGATTGGGGATATAGACATAGCTAGCTTGATGACTTATGTGCAATAAGTAGAGGAGGAGAAAGTGTAGGATAGGAAGGAGTTCAGAAGCAAAAGGGCCAAGACATTAGTCCAAGAGACAGGCAAGAGAGGAGCTGGAAATGCCAACCATTCATCCTTTCAGCCTAGGACATGAGGACCAACACCTTCTTCTGCGAGTGCACCTGCACCGAGGGTCAAGAATGTGCAGGGATCACCTAACTATAGGTTTCAGGGTAGCCAATCACAAGGGAGCATAGCTCAAGGATCGTCTCATTTACAATTTGTGGTAAGTGGCAGGTCTCATCCAAGAGAGTGCCTTGTGGGCAAAACTGGTTGTTTCAGGTATGGTCAAGTTGGGCACTTTTCGAAGGATTGTCCTTTGGGGAGGCAGAACAACAGGGATAATAAGTCTTAGTTAGTTTCTTCAGCGCCACAGGGTAGGCCAGTTCATAGGGGTGCTATATTAGGGACAGGCGGAGGCATAAACCGCCTATTTGCTATGGCCACCAGACAGGAAAAGGAGAACTCACCAGTTGTAGTAACTAGTATGCTTAAAGTCTTTTCTCATAATGTTTATAAATTACTAGACCTAGGAGCTACTCTATCTTTTGTGACTCCTTACATAACTATGAAGTTTGAAATCAGCCTTGAGCTTCTTCTTGAGCTCTTTAGTGTATCTAGTCCTGCGGGTGAGTCCATTCTAGCTCAAAGAGTCTATAAAGATTATCTTGTCTCAGCTACCATAATGACACTTTAGATGATCTAGTTGCATTAGATATGGTCGTCTTCGATATTATTCTAGGCATGGACTGGCTTCATGCTTGCTATGCTTCCATTGATTGTAGAACTAGAGTTGTCAAGTTTCAGTTTCTAGATTAGTTAGTCTTAGAATAGCAGGGTAGTTTGGGTGTGCCAAAGGGTCATTTCATCATATACCTTAAGGTCAGAAAGTTAAACTCCAAGGGGTGTATTTACCATATGGTCAGAGTTAGAGATTCCAGTGCTGAGACACCCTCTCTTTAATCTTGTTCCAGTTGTAAACGGGTTTCCTGAAGTCTTTTCGGACGATCTACCTAGACTCCTTCCCGATAGAGAGATAGACTTTGGGATAGATGTCCTTCCAGATACCCAGCCCATATCAATTCTACTATATTGAATGGCCCCAACAGAATTGAAAGAGTTAAAACAGTAGTTAAAGGATCTTCTAGAAAAGGGTTTCAGTAGACCAAGTGTTTCTCCTTGAGGTGCTCCAGTCCTATTCGTGCGAAAGAAGGACAGTTCGCTTAGAATGTGCATAAATTATCGTCAGTTAAATAAGACCACAATAAAGAACAAATATCCCCTTCCCAGAATTAACGGTCTGTTTGACCAGCTTCAGAGTGCCAATTTTTTCTCTAAAATAGACCACAGATCCGGCTGTCATCAGTTGAAAGTCAGAGAAAGTGACACCCCGAAGATAGCTTTCAAAACTCGATATGGACACTGTGATTTTTTTGTCATGTCATTTGGCCTGACTAATGCCCCTACAGCTTTCATGGACCTTATGAATCAAGTATTAAAGCAGTACCTAGATATGTTCGTCATTATGTTCATTGATGACATTATAATCTACTCTAAAATGAGGAGGAACACGCTGACCATCTTAGGATTATCCTCCGGAACCTTAAAGAGCATAAGTTGTATGCCAAGTTTTCCAAATGTGAATTTTGGTTGGCATCTGTGGCATTTCTAGACATATTATATCGGGAGAAAGTATTAGAGTTGATTCCCGAAAAATTGAGGCAGCGAAGAACTGGCTAAGATCCACAACTACCACAGAGATAAGAAGTTTATTGGGTTTGGCTGGTCATTACAGGAGCTTTGTAGAAGGTTTCTTGTCTATATCAGCTCACTTGACCAAGTTGACACAGAAGAAGGTTAAATTCCAATGGTCAAAGGCTTGTGAGCAGAGTTTTCAAGAGTTGAAAACTAGGCTGACTACAACTCCGATTTTGTCCTTGCCCACGAGAACAGAGGGCTTTATTGTATACTTTGATGCTTCCAGAGTTGGTCTGGGTTGTGTAGTAATGCAGAGAGGCAAGGTGATAGCATGTACCTCCAGATAGCTTAAAACTCATGAGAAAAATTATCCAAGTCATGATCTTGAGCTTGCTACTGTGGTGTTTGCTTTCAAAATTTGGAGACAATATCTCTATGTGGGCATGTAGATGTGTTCACCGACTACAAGAGCTTGTAGTATGTATTCAGTCAGAAAGAGTTGAACCTGAGTACAGGAGATTGTTAGAGTTATTAAAGGACTACGACATGAGCATCTTTTATCATCCAGGTAAAGCGAATGTAGTTGTTGATGCTTTTAGCAGGGTATCCATGGACAACACTGCCCATATTGAGGATGAGAAGAGAGAGTTGGCCAAGGAAGTGCATAAGCTCACACGATTAGGGGTTCAGCTTGCTGATACAGACGGGGGAGGTGTAGTTGTTCTAAATGGGGCCGAGTCTTCATTAGTTATGGACATGAAAGAAAAACAAGATCGGGATCCCATTCTTCTCCAATTGTAGGAAGATGTCCAGAAGCAGAAAGTATTAGTTTTTGCAAAAGGGGGAGATGAGGTGCTAAGGTATCAAGGTAACTTGTGTGTCCCCGATGTGGATGGCCATTGGGATAGGATACTGGCAGAAGCCCATGGTACCGGATACTCTATTCATCTGGGCTTTACAAAGATGTACAAGGATTTATAAGAAATATATTGGTGGAGTGGCATGAATAGAGACATTGACGAGTATGTGTCAAGGTGCCCAAATTGCCAACAAGTCAAGGTAGAACATCAACAACCATATGGGGTGGCTCAAAATATAGACATCCCTGAGTGGAAGTGGGAGAAGATTAATATGGATTTTGTAACTAGGTTACTGCGGTCTCACAAGCATCATGATTCCATCTGGGTTAATAGTAGACAGAATAACCAAATCAACTCATTTTCTACTAGTTAAGACAACTGACACCGCAGAGGATTACGCCAGGCTACACATTCAAGATATTGTTAGTTTGCACGGAGTTCTGTTATCCATTATTTCAGACAAAGGAGCCAGTCCATAGCACATTTTTGCAAGTCTTTTTAGAAAGGGTTTGGCATGAAGGTGAATCCGAGTACAACTTTCCATCCTTAGACTGACCGGCAGGTGGATTGAACCATACAGACTCTTGAAGACATGTTGAGGGCATGTATCATAGACTTTAAATGTAACTGGGATGATGATCTACCTTTGATTGAATTTTCTTATAATAACAGTTTCCAAGCTAGCATACAGATGGCTCCATATAAGGCCCTTTATGGGAGGAGATACAGATCTCCTATTGGGTGGTTTGAGGTTGGTGAAGCTAGATTGATAGGGCTCGATTTGGTTCACCAAGCCATAGAGTAGGTTAAAATCATTCAAGAGAGGTTGAAAACCACGTAGAGCCACAAAAAATCATATACCGATGTTAGGAGGAGGGACTTGGAGTTTGAGGTACATGATTGGGTATACTTGAAAGTTTCACCTATGAAGGGTGCCATGAGATTTGGAAGGAAAGGAAAGCTGATTCCACGGTGTATAGGTCCTTATCAAATTGTGAGAAGAATAAGTAATGTTGCATATGAGTTGTAGTTACTAGCAGAAATAGGTGCTATACATCCAGTATTCCATGTTTTCATGCTTACGAAATGCTTGGGAGATCCCTCTATAGTTGTTCCTGTTGAGATTGTTGGGATTAAGGATAATTTGTCCTATGAAGAGATTCATGTTCAAATCTTTGACCGCCAAGTTCGTAAGTTGAGAACCAAAGAAATTGCTTTAGTTAAAATGGTATGGAGAAATCAACTCATTGAGGAAGCTCCATGAGAAGTAGAGGAAGATATGAAAGCAAAATATCTGCACGTGTTTGTGCCCTCCAATGAGGATCTTGAAGGTAAATTTCTACCCTTGATCTCGAAGATATGCATTTGTTTTAGTTTGAGGAACCTTGTATGCTTGAGTTAATTCATAACATCGCTATCATTTGAGGACGAATGATCACAAAGGGGAGATATTGTAACACTCGGTGAAATTATCAAAATACCCCTAGAAGGGAGATGTGTGTATAACACGTCTTCTCATGCTCCGATGGCAAATCCGAGGCTAAATATGTGATCAACACAAAAAATGGAGTGAAAAAATGGTCTCAGTTAATGTTTAGAGCATCCGGATGAAAAGATAACTTTTCGATGCAAAACCCAAAACAGTAAAAGTGTGCGACAGAGGCGCGCCAGGTCTGCGTCGCGGATCCAGATCCCTCGAAGTTCAAAAATTTTAAACTTTTTCGAGGGGCGTTCCAGGTATTTTCCCCACCATCCTTCACCAATACCCTATCTCTTTAATGGTCATTTTAGGCCTAAAGTTCTAAAATCTATGAAAATTCCCTTCACTTTTCCACAAACATTAGTCAAAGCAATGGTAGGGAATGAAAGAGGGATTAGGGCTTGGAGAAGGGTTCTTCAAATCTTCAAAAAAAATTGTGCTGGGTATGTAAGGCCTCCAAAAGTTATCCTACTATCATTTTAGTATCTATAACTATCAGTTTCTATCCAAGTTCATATTTGTAACTTGAGATTAAGATTTCCTCCATTACTAGTTAATTCATCAAAATACATGCTCATGCATTTTTTCTCAGTAAAAGTCATGACCTTTACTGATTTTGGTACTAAGTTAGGCTATTGAGATAAGATTTACAATTATTGATGCATTTATGAGAACCCTGTATATATTTTATGAAGAGCTAAGACATTCACAGTTTTAAGTTGAGTTTATGAAGTACTTAAAGCTTATGTATTTGCAAGATAACTGAATAATAAAGGTCATGTTGAAGTACCTTGCATTGATACAACTTTCAGACAAAGAAAAGAGTTAAATTGAGAAAAGTTTAAGAAAAACTAATGTTGGGCTAAATCCCAAAGAGAAGAAAGTAATACTTTGAGCAAGAATATCCTATAAGTATGAGCATTATAAAAGCTATTTTGGGAGTAGTATTGAGCACCGATATAAGTGAAAGTAATAATAACTTGAACTCATAAACTACGTAGCCAGCGTAGGATAGGATTGTATCAAAAGTACAACTCCTCATTGCCACTGAGATGACACAGCTTTGGGATAGATCTACTCCCCTAGATTTCGTTTCTTGCCTCGGTAAAGTATGAGATGGCTCTAGTAGCATGGCAAGACACTTTATAATCACGAAGCTTATAGTGGTGGTTGTCGGTTAGAGAAACTCTCTATGTTAAAGTAAGCTAGTTTCTGCATGCAGACTTTTAATATATGTTCTACTTTCAGCATGTATTTCATTATGACTTTATGTTATCTTATATTAAAACATGTTTTAGTTACTTTGAGTATAGTATCATATCCTATGTTCTTGTTTTGACTATTTTATATATTGTATATTCCATGTACTGACGTCCTTTGGATCTGCATCATTTTATGATGTGGAAGCAGACGACAGAGTCCCTCAAAAGACGCTCCGTTGAGGACTAGCCATCTATTTAGCTATTGATGAGGCCTCTTCTCTGTCAGAGGCTTTGCAATCTTTACTTATGATTTCCCTTTTCAGTATTTCTTTCAGTTGTGGCTACCATGGGCCTTTCCAGTAGTTGTTTCAGATTATTCCAATTAGAGGTTCCATACACTATATGAAAAGTGTTTCAGATCTTGACTTTCAGTTGTTGTTGAGACATCCCATTAATTCAGTTTATTCAATAATTGCAGTACTTTAGTTATTATATTTTAGCCTTTCACTTTATTATTTAAGTCTTCTGCTGAGTAAGGTAGCCAGACCAAGTGGTTCGCTCGGGAATAGAAATGATTATGGGTGCTAGCCGCACCTTAGGTGTGAACTCGGGGATGAGCATTGAGTCTTGGGAGGAGTATCAAGCACCAAAATGAATAACAGTAAGAGCTAGTCTAACTCACACTTATTAACTACAACACCAAGCATAGGAGTAGACTGAGTCCGTTAAAGTTAGACAAGATCCTATCTTGAGGGCTAAGTTCCATTAGAATCAGATAAGTTCTCACCTTGAGGGTTCCATTAGAGTCGGACAAGTTCTCATCCTATAGATTAAGTTCCGTTAGAGTCGAACATGTCCTCACCTTATTGTCCTGAAACAAAAGGACTTCATATGTTAATTGTCTGGATCCCTTATGCATCCTAGGCGTTCCTTACCTGGCAAGTACCAAACAGTTGTGGCAACATCAGCGAGATTGTTGTACAATCATTGGCTCATAAGTGATTATTGTCGGATATGAGAAACTCCAAAAGTTCCCACGTTGAGTACTCTGAGTTGAGTTGAGCTGATTGATGAGGTTTGATTAGTTGATGGGCGACTTGTCTACTCTTTATTCTTGTTAGAACCCGCAAGTTAGAACCCGTAAGTACTTAATTGGTTCAATTCGGTAAAGTTTGGGACCAAATATAAATTTTCTTCTAAGTTTAGTCCTTAAGATTTAATTGTTGTGGGGTCATATGTTGTGGTTTATTGTGATTGGTGCA
>JAPFFP010000094.1:10473690-10497986 GCA_026153255.1 Solanum medicagineum | reverse complement strand
CTTCTGCACAGCTCCCAAAATTTATCTTCAATGGCCATCCTCAAGCATCATCTCGAGTACTCCCTTCGATAGAAATAACTATCGCTAAGCATAAAGCTTAGTGGTGTAAAAGCAAAAAGCTGAGAACCTTAAATCCCTCAATTTACCCTTCTTAAGTGAAAGGAAAACACAATTGGAATATAGTAAATAGACCAAGTGAACAAATATACCAATAGTATCCAATAGGATATTTAAATATCTAAGTACCAAGGGTTCCTGGAACAACTTTAACAAGACATTCGAATGACAAGTTTCTCCTAGTATGTAAGTCATTTCATCACACCAAACATAATCAAGTATCAAGGAGCACCAAAGCCTTGTATCAAGAAGGGTGAAAACCCAACTATTAAGAGAACTAAGGACCATTTAGAGTAACTTTCTAGTTCGTACATAAGATGGACTGCATCTACACTTAGGACGAACCAAAAATTCACAATCAAGATGGTAACTGATCCGAACAAGAGGCATGTCAATTGTGACAAAGTCACAATCACAAGAAGGATAAAGTCCACTAGGATGTCAAGTGAACAAGCAATTTGTACAAATGGGTGAATTAAACAAGTTCCTTACAAGTCCTAAAATATATCAACACAGCCAGATAAAATAATAAGAACATAGCTGAGATACGAAGATAACATTCAAATGTATCATCAGGTAACAAATGCACAAGAACAAGTTTTTACACGAACCGGAACCTTTTAGGACACAACCGACCCTACTGATTTCAAGTCGTCAATACAACATTCATTTCTTCAATCAATTTCCTTAATATTGTATAAGAGTGTGAGCACCTTAATATTCATTTACATTCTCATTTAACATTCAGCACTTTTAACAGGTAGCAACTAACAAGAGAAATGCCAAAATTGAGTCCCATTTTTACAATTTGACTCTTCTCAGCAGTTTTACTACCTTGCAACGCAACTAGATTTCGGTTTGGTAAATGGACAAACTAGGCTTTCCAGTCTCATGAAAACTGTAGGTATATGAATATAGGTTGGATACGATCAACAAACACTTCAAAATACCCATTGTACAAGTATTTATAATTGAAATACTAACAATACACCCCTACGGATTTCTATATCAAAACTCAGGATGGAACTTGTCCTAACTTGCGTCCACTATTTTGAATCCAAAACTACCAAATTAGGTCCCAACATAAACATAAGAGTTATATATACATGTATTGGGGTTGCAAAGAACTAATAATCATCACAAATTACAACTTACATATCAAGATTTTATTAAAATGCTAATAACAGCACATAGAAAGCTTCCCAAACAGAAAACTGGCCAGAACTTTTACTATGTTTCACGCCTTCTTTTGATACCATACAAGTAGATTTAGATTTTTGCATAAACATAAAAGTTGTAGGTATGTGAATTTTCTTTCAAAAACATATTTACACACTAAAAACAAAGCTATATACAATGACATATTCCACAATTACTACACACTATTCCATCTAAAGACAGAATTCAGTCACTTATCAAAAAATAGAGGGTTTCTTAATTATGCTCCAACGAACCGATTGTTTTCGTGTGTGTTTGTGAAAATAAGGATAGGATAGAGTTTATAAAGTCTTATAAGGACAATAAATTGACTTACTTTGGGGAAAACATATTTTATATGAAAAGCATCTTAAGAGGAAAAAAAAGGTCCAATAAGGTGGCTGCCCTACTTTGCTCTTTTTCCTTCCTTATTTATTTGTTCACACATAATAATTAACATTAAGGATGGTTTAACATGTATAATTGTATATAAGTAAGTACATTTCACTAAAATGAACTCCTCCCTCATTCCTTTTGACGATTCAAGAAAATCGATTTATCTAACGACACAAACTCAAGTCAAATAGTTGTGAAGTAGGGGTTGATTTCATCTTTGAGGGAATATTTTTTTAAAAGTGACTACATTATTTGATAATAAGGGCATTACACTATGGGCCTCTGCTATGATCCTCTCTCGAACACCATTGACATCCAGAACACACAGTCTGCCTTGGTAACCTCAATACTCTATCTCCCCCTTTGGCGAAAGCCATCAACTTTTGCTTATGCACATCCTCCTTCAACTGTAATAAGATAGGATCTTGATCTTTTTTCTCCTTCACCTTTAGTACTAGAGATGATGTAGACCCATTATACACAAGAACTCCTCCTTCACCCGATTCACCTAATTGAACTCCCAATCGTGCCAGCCTATGAACCTCGTTGGCTAACTCTCTCTTCTCCTCCTCCACATGGGTGGTTCTTCCCATAGACAACCTGCTAAGAACATCAGCAACCATATTGGCTTTACCTGGATAGTAGAGGATGCTCATGTCATAGTCTTTGAGCAATTCAAGACATCTCTGCTGCGTCAAGTAAGCTCCTTCTCGGTAAAGATATATTGCAAGCTCTTGTGGTCTGTGAATACGTCAACATGTGCTCCATATAAATAGTGGCACTATAGCTTGAGAGAAAACACCACTGCCGCCAACTTTAAGTCATGGGTGGGGTAGTTCTTTTCATGTACCTTCGGCTGTCTAGAAGCGTAGGCATCCTAATCCCACTCTCGAAGCATCGCAGTAGATAATAAACCACATCATCCCATCAGGCAAGGTCAATATTGGTTCAGTTGTTAACCTCATATTCAGCTCTTGGAAACTCTTATCATACTCATCAGACCATTGAAACTTCACCTTCTTCTGAGTTAGTTTTGTCAATGGTGCAGATATAGATGAAAAGTTATCAACAAACTCCGGTAATAGCCAGCCAATCCTACGAAACTTCTTATCTCGGTCGGTGAGGTTGGTCTTGGCCAATTCTTAACCACTTCAATCTTTTGAGTGTCCACTCAAATTCCATCTCCAGAAACCATATGGCCTAAGAAAGCCACTGATTTGAGCTAAAACTCACGCTTAGAAAACTTTGCATATTACTCATTATCTCTGAGCATCTACAAAGCGATCCTGAGGTGATTGGCATGCTTCTCCTCATCTCTGCAATACACCAAGATATCATCAGTAAACACGATCACAAACATGTCAAGATACTGTTTGAATACTCTGTTCATCAGGTCCATAAAAGTCACGGGCGCATTTGTCAACCAAAACGACATCACCAAAAACTCGAACTGACCATATAGTGTTGGAAAAGCCATCTGCGGGATGTCACATTCTCTCACTTTCAATTGGTGATATCCTGATCTGAGGTCTATCTTAGAGAAAACTATAGCACCCTGAAGTAGGTCGAACAAGTCATCAATCCTTAGAAGGGGATACTTATTCTTGACTGTCACCTTATTCAACTGGCGATATTTAATACACATCCTCAGGGACCCATCCTTCTTTCGTACGAAAAATTGCGGAGCACCCCATAGAGAGACACATGGCCTTCTGAATCATTTCAAGAAAATACCTCAATTGTTCCTTCAAATCTTTCAACTCCACAGGGGCCATTATATATGGTGGGATGGAAATTGGTTGGGTGTCAAGAAGAATATCAATTTCGAAGTCGATCTCCCTATCAAGAGTGACTCTGGATAGATCCTCTAGCAATACATCAGGAAACTCACTCACAATCAGGACAGACTCAAAAGTAGGGGGCTCAACATCGTCAGACTTGACTCGTACGAGGTGATAGATGTATCCCTTAGAAATTAGTCGTTGGGCCTTGAGGTGAAAAGTAAACTTACCCTTCGGTGCTACAGAATCTCCTTTCCACTCATCAACAGGCTTATTCGAAAACTAGAATTTCGCAATATGATTCTGGCAATTAACCGAGGCATAACAGGCATGAAGCCAGTCCATACCAAGGATCACATCAAAATCGACCATCTCTAACTCTATCAAATCGGCAAAAGTATCCCTATGATAGATAGATATCACATAATCTCTATAGATCCTCTCAGCTCAAATAGACTCACCAACAGGAATGGATAGAAAATGGCTCAAGTAAGCACTCAGGAAGAATGTCGAATCTACTTACCACATATGGCATCACAAAAGAACAAGTTACACGCGGATCAAGTAAAGCATAGCAAGGAAAGGTAAAGACTCAAAGCATACCTGTCATAATATCTGGTACAACCTCGTGGTCCTGTCGGTTCCCAATCACATACAGACGATTTCTCCTACCGCCTGCCCCAGGTGCAGCACCTCTCTAGTTACCCCTCGCTAGTGGTGTTGTGGTAGAAGATTGGGCCTTATTGCCCCACAGACACTCCCTCTGAAAATGGCCCAGCTAGCCACACTTGTAGCAATCATTCCCTCCATCTCCACATTCTCCTAGATGCATCCTGCCACACTTCCCACAAGGTGGCTTCGTTTTAGAGCCAAGAGCCACACTTGCCTGAGATTGTGCACCCTGTGCTCTAATGTTTCGCCAACCTTGGGACTTGTTATCATACCTGAAGCTTAGAGTTGGTGCACTAGCTGAAGATGGTGCATAGCCAAAGGACCTCTTCTGGAAGTAGAGATTATCTCCCTTACTCTCCTTGATCTGACTTGGATCAGACCTTGTTGACCTGGTCTTCTTACTCAGATGCTCCTCCCTGTCCTTCTTTTTATCCTCCTCAGTCTGTTGGGCATAAACCATCATTCAAGAAATATCCATACCTGGGATCAGCAATGCCGCCTTGCACTCCCTCTTCACCTGTCTACCTAACCCAAACATGAATTTTCTCATCCTCGCTCTAATGTCCTGGACCATCTCTGGGCCATACCTGGATAAATGAATGAATTTCAAGTTGTACTCTTTAACAGTCAACCCCTCCTGTTTCGGATTCACGAACTCCTCAAGCTTTGCCTCTCTCAACTCCTGAAGAAAGAAGTGATCAAGGAAGGCACTCTCGAACTCATCCGAAGTAGCGGGCTCAACATCCTCACCTCGATTCTCTTCTTACTGATTGAACCAAATGTTAGCCACATCTTTGAGATGATAGGCAGCAAGCTCAACTCCCTCAGTCCCCGTTGCATGCATAGTCTTCAGCACTTTCCACATCTCATTAATGAAGTTCTGAGGGTCCTCCTCAACCTTTGACCCAGTTAAGACTGGTGGGTTCATCCTCAAAAAGTATCTCTGTCTGGTGGAAGTCGTTGGCTCTTGAGAACTAGATGTAGGAGTCTGTGAGCCTTGGTTCCCGCTATGAGCAACTACCAATTATGTGAGCATGGTAATGGCTCCTCTAAAGTTAACCTCTGCAGTAGAACTAGGTGGAGCGGTAGGTGTCATAAAAATACTAGAAGTCCTTGCTGGTCGACCACGGCCCCTCGTTTCCATCGGAGGAGGCACCTCTGAAGTAGGGTTGTCAGCATTGCTAGTTAAGGCATTCCTTTGGGTTACGGTGCATCTTGGAGGCATGATCTGCAATCGCATAATGCAGATGTTAGAAAAGAGCTTTGTAGAGTTTTAACTCTACCGCATGAACTCAGAATACAAGAAAGGGTAACAATTCCTAATGTCCTAGTCTTCTGCTTATGAAGTGTGGTGCACAACACACCCATAAACAAGACTCTACTAGACACGGCTTCATAGACTCCCTAAAACTCTTGAACTCTAAGCTCTATTACCAAGTTTGTCACGCCCGGGGAGGGTACCCTTGGCGTGGGCAGCACCCTGAGACTATTGCTAGCCCTCGAGCGAACCACTTGACCTCATTGTCACATCGTACTCAACAGCAGAAGAATAATGCTCAAATAAAAAGTGCATTATATGAATAGAATATAACTCAACTAGCTCATTGTTTTCAATAAATAAGTTTGGAATACAAAATACTAGACAATCCTCTACTCAGTGTATATGAAGCCTCTATCCAACAATCTAAATTATGCCATGGCAGGCCTTGGGCACCTCAATCAAAGAAAAGTACTAAATGAGGATAAGAAAATAAAAGG
Organism: Solanum medicagineum; assembly: GCA_026153255.1. Taxonomy (NCBI): domain Eukaryota; kingdom Viridiplantae; phylum Streptophyta; class Magnoliopsida; order Solanales; family Solanaceae; genus Solanum; species Solanum medicagineum. The sequence continues at coordinate 10,492,065 of JAPFFP010000094.1, read as the reverse complement.
GCTCCTCTGGAATGTAAGGAGAGCTTACCAACTCTGTAATTGTACTGATGCGGACCTCAACGATGCGCGAGTTGAAGTCTTTTATCACCTATATCTGCATCATAAATGATACAGACCCAAATGGATGTCAATACATAGAATATACTAGTATGTAACATAGCTCAAGAACATAAGGCTCAACTCACTCATCTTGACTCAATAACTCATGCTCAACTTAGTACATGCAAGTTTAAAGTAAATCATGCTTTTAAAATATGCTCAGTACAAATGAACTCAGTTTAAAATGTCATGCTCAATCAATGTTGCTTAGGAGTTTCTCTTAACCGACATCCACACCTCATCATCTTTAGTTTGCTGATGTACAATAAAGGCAACGTGTTGCCACGCCCGCCCTTAGCTTGCCACGAAAAGGGCTGATCAACTTTCTCATGGATCCATAGTAAATGTCCACTTGCGGGACAAGAATTTCCAAAACGAGCTATACGACTATCCTATGCTGGTAATATAGTTCTATGGGTTAAAGTAAATATTTAATTGCTCCCTGATCGGTGCTCGATACTCCTCCCAAGACTAAAACATGTTCAACTCATCAATCAACTTAATCCTTAATACTTAATCAATCAACTCAAATCTCAACCTCATTGGATTATCTCATCTCAACTCATCTCAGTTACTCATCAACTCAGTCAATCAATGCAGACTATCAAACTCGACTCAGACTCAAACGGTGATTTAGACTCACTCAACTTGACTCATCATATAGTGCAAGAAAGATACACATGTATAGTAATGTATGTGACTCAATGCAACATGTTTATCATACTCAATCATACTCAAATTACTCAACTCAGATACTCAAACTCAACCTCAACTCATTAACACGAATAGAATTTCATAAAATCATGAAATTTAGGATTTGTGCTATCAAGTATAAAACTCTAACTCAATGTCATATAGAAATTATATAATGCAGCAAGTCTTCATAAATTATCAAGGAATTTGTAATAAATGCAGAATTTCAATATTAGGATTATAGAATTTCTCAAATCTCAACTCCTTTTTCCAAATCTTGACTCAAGAACATGAAGGGCGTGTGGAAGAAGGTAGTCCACACTTTGGTAAGCTTACATACCTGAAAATAGAAGAAATAATCGAACCTCAGATGATCTCTGCACTTGAATTGGAGACCCTAGCTCTTATTTCTCCTGTAGTGCTCTCAACAACCTTTAAATGTGAACTGGTGAATAATACGCCTAGAGTTCTGTTTTAAGGCTTTATTCAAGCCTAAGAGACCAAGGATTTGACTAAATAGGGATTGGAATGGACAAACATACTCTTCTTAAAAACTATCGTCTACGAGACCTCATCTATGGGTCATAGATGATTCTACGAGTCATAGGAGGCCTCTCATAAAATAGGGGTCTGAAAATCCGAGTTACTTGAAATTGGCACGAAACTCCTCTCTACGAGTCATAAATGGTTCCACGAGTCGTAAATTCCTCTTGTAAATAAAGAGGGGGGGTCTGGAAACTAGAGTTACTGGAATTTATCACCAAGCCTCCTTTACAAGCCATAGAGCATTTTACGAGTCGTATACTATCTCATATTTTAACCTTAGACTTAGAAAATTTCACCAAGTCATCTTAGGGGTTTTACGAGACTCATTCTACGAGTCGTAAACCTCTCTACGAGTCGTAAATGCCCTTGTAAGCCTTCTTCTGCAGCTTTTTCTCAGTCTTTTCACAGCATCTTTTGCACATCTACTACAAATCAGGTAGAAGAAATTAGGGGGTGTTACAATAGCGAATATTTAGGAAGAAAGTGATAATATGATTCTAAATACAAGGAAGTGTGATGGTAAATTTTGAAACCTCATAAAGAAATATCCTATCCCTCCTCGAGTCTTAAAAGTGATTCAATTATCTGGATTGTATGACGTTTATAGGTCTTATTGGACTGTGATTGTTCGTAGTTTGATCACTTCATTAGTTGAGAGATGGCATCTTGAGAAGCACACTTTTCACTTTAGGACATGTGAGACAATTATCACCTTGCAAGATGTAGAGGTGTTGTATGAATTACCTGTGAATGGTCATCCCGCACTCGGTAATGAACCGACGAGCACTATAGGAGATTTTCAAAATATTTTTCAAAGATTATTAGGCTTTATTCCATTTCCTCGCGACTTCAACTGTAAGCTACATTTGGCTACTTGAGCCTTCATCAAATGATCGATGGTAATGCATCGACAATCTCTAGAATGATGGTTGAGCAACCGGTTCTGCAAAATGAGGTTGACTAACCGTGGCAAATTCATTTCATGTGATAACCATGCTGACCATTAATTTGAAATACATCTTTTTTTCATTTTTATGGTCTTTACATACATCTCTAGAACATTTATATCAACCTTATCCGCAAATTTTTGAGGTATGAAAAGAAAATGTAACAAAGATTGGTCATTCTCAATATTAAATTCAGTGAACCTTATATTGTTACTTGAATTGAACATGGACATTTTTCAGAAATATCCATTTGAATATTTTCACTGTTTGTTCCCATCTCATGCAACAAACCAACCAATTCAACATAGTTGGTTGAGATAGACATGCTAATAATCGTTCTAGCACATTGAGAATACCTAAATCTATTCATGTCAGTAATTATTTCGCCACCCCAATACAAAGCAATCATCACATTTTTTTTAAAAGCAAATTTACCACTAGATATAGTGTCTAGCAGCCTTTAATTAAAAATAAATAGGAATAAGTACAAGTAAGGGGGGCTAGGCCTTACCTTAATAACCCTAATGAGGTAACTAATCTCTATTAACAAGAATGAATAAAATAAGAGCTAAAGAATACTAGGTATTTTGTGATCATCGCAAAGTCTGTAATACACTCTATGATGATATTACAAATGAGAATTCTTAAATAATATAAAAATATAACAACCAAGAAGAAAGTTGAGTTATCGACCTCAAACTTTCTTTTACCATTGCATGGACTACAAGAAATAGAACGCCCATCTAAAGTAACTTGAAGTATTTCCTTCTTGTCTTCTTCTTCAAACCTACCCAATAACACTTGATAATTCTTCATTTCTTTATGGATTTCTTGGATCTTGTTGAGCCTATTGTTACAGCCATATGATTTTGCTTTGTCACCTCACATCAATTGATGCCTTGGAACAAACTCCTCAAATACTTTACCATCCCAACTATGTTGCCTTTCATGTGTCTTCTTTTTGCTTTTGTTGCTTCCACTTCTTTGTTGCCTAGGTGATATATCCCCTTCCCTAGCCACTCTATCAAAGCATATGTCCAACATATTATTTTCCTCATCTTCATCAAAACAATCCTCGCCTGTGACAATCAATTGTTGTGTAGGATGAAAAGGTGACGAAACACAGGCAATGCAACTAACCTTAGGCACAAAGACTGGTGCTTCAGGGCTCAATTTTCTATGAGATGTGGCATGCTCATCCTCTTCTTCTACGATATTCGCCCAATTCTCATTTGCAACACGTCATGTTTCCCCTTCAGCCTCTGTAGAATGCTTATCTTGTCCAGCATCTCCATTTTGACAATAATTTTCATCTGATTCATATGCACATACATTATCTAGTTGCTTCTGTGAATCACCTAGTGATGCATCAATTGTATTCTCTAGCCTTTGCGATTTACCATGATGTACAGTCAAAATAGCAGTTGTAGATATTGAAGAACCAATTTTTGCCATATTCTGATTATCCTCAACGACCACCAATTGTGATGTTTCAAAATTTTCCAAAGTTCAAAATCATGTTACCCTATTCACATGATGTTCTAAGTTTGCCATTTTTATCCTACAGATAAAAATAAAATATTTTTTTAATTAATAAATAAATGAGATAAGATAAATTTAGAGTTATAGTAAAAACTTATCACACGATATATTAACTTGACTTATTTAATTCATAGTTGATGAAATCTTTTGAATAATATTCAACAATGGGTCACACAAGTAAAAACTTACTGAATATTGTTGGAATATGCAGAACATTTTTCCAACAACATGCATTTTATAATCGTATGTGATTAGTTTGAAAAATAGAGGAATATCACTTTAACAGAGTCGTAACTGACAATCATGTTTTTAAGCTAATAAAATGTTACAAAGAGCAACATTTTAATACCTAAGGACAAAGAATCTCCTACTTTGCAGGATTGATTCTATATTTGCAGGGCCCGTTATCGGATTCTTAATAAATGTTAATCACACAGTAACGTTTTAAGCATAAACATACTTTTGAAGTACGTTTTATAAAGCGTTACTCAAAAGTACGTTTTACTTTTAAAACGTTACTTACAGTAACGTTTATTCATTTACCATCGTCAGTTTTTGCCCATTAGATTTTTTTTAATAAAAATAGCCTAAAACGTTACTGGGAAAATGTTTATACTAATTTTATAAAATTTAAAAAAAAAACGTATTATTTTAGTGAATTAATTTAAATAATGGCTTAGCTTGGTCAAAAATTTCGTAAAAAGTAATAAGAATGTAGATCCAAATATCTCAACTGTCAAAAATTCCTGTCAAATGAAAAAATGGAGAGAAAGAATAATCATGGCAATGTTTAAAGGACGAATTGCGATATCATTTTCACAAAGTTGGTATTTGATTCTTTCTTTTTTTGGTAATCAAAAGGATAATATATATTATATTATATGTATCAATATACAGGAGTGGCAATAACTGTCGTTAGTTTTGGGGATATTGTTAATACAATCATTTACAAAAACTGGGTTAGGGGTGGACTTTCAAGTCCTAAGAAAAAAGGTTCCTCCTTTGTCTGCTTCCAGCATGACTGTAACATACTTCGGCGGAACTTCCATCCACAAAAAGACGCTATCTTTTGCGATTTTAGTCCCCTCCTTCGCAAGCGCATCTGCCACTCTGTTGGCTTCCCTAAAGTTGGTATTTGTCGATTACATGCAAAGAAAGTAAAATACTTTAATTGCAGTGTACCAACAAAATTGGCAAAGTGGGCATATAGTTTCCTAGACGCATAGAATTTGTAGCTTGGAATAAAAAAGCAAAGACCTAAGAATAGAAAATGATAAAATATCATAATTGATACTTACCCCTTTTTGTCAACTTATTGTCAAGGTGGAAATGTCTTGGTCTTCCACAAATTGGCTCATGTTACATGCTTACCATTCCATTGACGACACGGAGCAGGAACATCTTTTTCTCAAAACTAAAACACTTCGGATGTCCTAAGAATATATCTACTTGAATTTAAGATAAGTTACGTGAGTCGAGAAAATTGCTAGGAGGTATCAAAAAGTTCCTAATTTAAAAAAAAAAAAAAACATTAACTTGATCAGTTGAGATTAAATGAAATGTGGATTTAACGGTAGTGACTAAAACCTTAGGGAAATTACCCCAAAAAAAAAAAAAAAAAAGTTTACAAAAAAAAAAAGTAGTCTATGTTTATTTACATAAAAAAAAGCTCAAAATCAGCGAAACTATACAGACTATACAATATAGTTTGTAAAAAATTATAGAAAGTATACACTACTATACAATGTATATGAGTTATACACTAAATATACACTAACTATACATACCTGTACAACGAAGGCTATTTCTTTTGTAATTTTTTTTAAATTTAATGTCTCCCAGTGTAATATATAAATATTTCTAAAATTTTGAAAATTCTTCCCTTTTTAAGTTTCAAATTTCCATCATTGTTTTTCCATTCTCCCTTTATTAAAATTCGCACGTGAGTAAAATAGAATTACATACTCAATCAATCTCATTAATAAATAACAAATATATATATATATCACGCATTACAATTTACATCCTATAACTCAAGAATTTGAATAAGCCACGTTTACCCACCTCGCACGTCCCTTGATGACACGTTCTACAATAACCTAACAAACAATATTATTCCCTCTTAAAGGTCATTTAATCTTAAAAATTTATGGTCAATTCAAATCACAAGTTGCAACTCACTCATATAGTCATAATCGTCCCACTGACTTGAGACTCCAACAACTATGATAGTTATATTTTTTTTTATTTTACACATATAGTTATTAGAGTGTGACCTCAAATGAATGAGAAAAGCGAAAAAAGAAATACAATATCAATGGTCAATTCACTTTCATCTTCCAAACTATCATCAAAACTCTTTAAGTTCTAGAGCTTGATAATATTAGATGATCCAAATCATAACTAAATTGAATGTTCCAAACAAAAAATCAATTATTACTTTCATAATATGCACCTTAATTATATTCCCTTCCCGACCTTCTTATTGTAGAAATCTGATGAAATTAGGTCTTGGGCCTAATTTACACCCCAAAAGCTAGCTCAAAGGGAGGAGGATTGCATAAGTCTTATAAGGAGTCCCAACATGGGATTTTTCGTCTCAACACCCCCCCCCACACCCAGTGCTTAGCATCTGGTGCGTGCACAATTTTTTCGGGGACCCAATATTGGGTGAGACGTGCCCTGCTCTGATACCATGATGAGATTAGGTCTTGGGCCTAACTCATACCCCAAAAGCTAGCTTAAAGGGAGGAGGATTGCCTAAGACTTATAAGGAATTCACCCATCTCATTAACTACCAATGTGGGACTTTTCGTCTCAACACCCCCCCTCACGCCCAGTGCTTAGCATCTGGTATGTGGGCAATTTTTTTCGGAGGCCCAACATGGGACTTTTCGTCTCAACAATCTACAAAAGTCTATCCATTAATATAATTGGCACTAACCTTAGTCACCAAATCCCCTTTTTTTTCGAATTCTGCAAGTTTGTGACTAGAAGCGGAGCTGTATGGTATCTAGGAGGTTTATATATATATATATATATATATATATACACACGGTGTCACATCCTGGAAAAGTCTCCCAGACGTGGCCGACACTCAGAAATCATTACTGGCTTCTAAACGAGCCATTTAAGCTCATCACATCGTTCAATTAGCGAACGACTTAATAGATTTAAGAAATACTGCAGTGAGCTTTAGGATGTCACAATCAAAAATCAAGTAACTCAATATAACTCAACAATAATTATATATCAATTAAAAAGATTTTAAATAGACTCCAAGTACATTATCTGACTTTGTCTATGAAGCCTCCATTGACTATCAAGAAGGTGCCAAGATAAGTCTAAGGCTACCTCAAACTTCAAAAAGAAAGACATAAATTTGAAATAAAAGATAATCCTCTGAATGCGAGGAAGCCTTACCAAAACTATGAGAATACTCGAAATCTTAAACAAACTGTCTACCAAGAATTCCTAACACCTGTATTTGCATCATAAAAAATTTCAGCATCAAATGACGGCAGTACATGGAATGTATAGTATATAATATGGCTGAGTTGAACAACATGCATCAAATATACTCAAGGAAATAAAGAAGATCAACTCAACATCAATGTGCTATGCAAGTGTAAAATCGTAAATAATGTTTTCATCAATCATCAATATGTGTATGCAACTCAATAAAATAATATATTTTCTTACTCTTAGGGAGTTTCTATAATCCACATAACCCTCACCTATGAGCAAGTAATGATACAATGAAGTGTCGTCGTTCCCACAATCATCCAATACCTTAGCAGGGTAAAAGACAAAATGTCAATAGATCCAATAAAAATTCTCTTTTGAAACAATAGAGGCATAGACCCCATCCTATGTTGGCTACATAGTTTATGAGGTTTGAGTTAATTATACCCTTATCCAGATTGGTGTCAATACTATTCTCAAAACATTTGCTCACATCGTCATCACATCTAGTCTCATTGAACTTTAACATCAAACCATCGATTTCATCTCAAAACATCTTCATCATCTTTCACCAATAATTATAATTTAAAAATCATTTATATCTTCATCAAAACATCATTTTTACTCAATACTTAAACTCATTAAAACTTGTTAAAATATACATAATCGTCTCAATTGAAAATAATCCTTTATTTTATGCATGCAACATCAAATAATGCATCGGAAAGTCATGATCAACAACTCACTTAGAATTCATGGAAAAGTAGCCACGATAATAATAAATCATAAAAAATCTCATTGAACAACAACAATAACAATAACATATCTAGTGAAATCTCATAAGTGTGGGGTCTGGGGAGGGTAGAATGTACGCAGACCTTACCACTACCTCACAAGGTAGAGAGGTTGTTTCCTGGGAACCATCTTCTCAAAAACCCATAAGCAGAATAAAATATATGTAAAAAAAATGGAAAGGAAAAGAAAGGGAAACAGAAAAGGACGACTAACAACACAAAGCACATGATAGTGTGTAAATCAACATAATATAACGATAACATCAACATGTATATGACAGATAATGACAACACATGATATAAAACATGACTACTCTTACTATTCTACTATAACTCTAGGCCAGACATCAAGCAAACCCTACCAACCAAATTAGCCTACTACTCTAATTCACGACATCCACTCCTTTCTATCTAAGGTCATGTCCTCGGTGAGATCAAGTTTCGTCATATCTTATCTGATCACCTCCCCCCAATACTTCTTCGGTCTACCTCTACTCCCCTGTGTAACTCCCAAATTCAATCTCTCGCACCTCCTAACAAGAGCATCGGTACTTCTTCTCTGGACATGTCCAAACCATCGCAGTCTTGTTTCCCTCATCTTATCAGCCACAGGGACCACCTCTAGCTTCTCCCAAATGGTCTCATTCCTAATCTTATCACTCTTGGTGTGACTACACATCCATCTCAACATCCTCATCTTTGCGACCTGCATCTTGTGAACATGTGCATTTTTTATTGGCCAACAATCCAACCCATACAACAAAGATGGGGTAAACAATTATATAAAAATTAATAAAAGAAAATTAACTCAATTGGAATTCATAATTTAGGTTTTGACTCAATTCAATACTCCAAAAAATAGAAGTAGATGTGGCAAACTCAATCCAATGCTATGATAGTCTTACATACCTGAAAAGATTAGGACTTAACTTGGAATTATAATACCTTGATAGAATGGCTTGAACTCTAGCTTTTTTTCTCTTGAATTAGCTCTAGTAATTATGAGGATATGGGTACCATTGAGTATTTGTATGGATCTTATTTTAAATTCAGAACCTCCAATGGATAAAAGTAACTCTCATTAAAACTAATGAACTGACCTACGAAACCCCATCTATGGATAGTATAAACCAGTCTATGACTTGTAGACTGGAGGTCTCGTGGTTTCTTGAGAAATCAGGCCTGGGCCAACGATTGGCCTTCTATGTATCATAGACCCATCAACGAATCGTAAGTGGATTAGTCCTTTTGAAGGTGACCAATATCCAGAGAATGAAATTTTTTACCTTGAACTACAAACTTAGTTGATGGATCGTAGGATGAATTATGGATCATAAACACCACTCATTATTAGTCTAGTACTTAGAAGAATCTAATGAACTTGAGGTTTTACAGACCCTCTTGCAAATCATACACATTTGTATGAGTCGTGAAGACTCTTGTGGATTGGGCACAGTCCAACTGGGAAGGGGACTATGAGACCACATTGATGGGTTGTGGTCCGGACAATGGGTCATAGACTCTGTCCATAGAACCCACTAACTTAAGTCAAGTGGTGAAGTACGAAATCTCTTCCTATGCCTTATAGAATGATCTAAGGCCGTAGATAGGGTTCGTAAAACCATTATGTTGTAAAACTTGATTTTATTTTCTGAATTTTTGAACTTCCTAAGTTAGAATATTATATGTTATTTTAAAAAAATAATTATGAATATTTTAGAGCGTAAGAAAGAATGAATTGTAATTTACAATGAATTTCTTTTGTATATTTATTAAATTAAGTGAAACTTGCACGTAACTTTTTAATATTTTCATAATTAAAATTTGAAATAATACATCCTCTCATACTCATTTTAAGTCAAACATTTAATTGATATTGATTTGATTCAGAACTCTTATATGTCCCAGGTTCAATATTGAAAGAGATTAATTAGGAATAATATAATTATAAGTAAGTTTAAATAAACAAGATTGGATTTTGGAAGTATTCTCGATTCTTATATCCTTCGATTGCGGATAATTGATCATAACTCAAGGAAAAAAAATGTGTTTTTCACGTGCAAATCAAGAATTAATAGTATCCTCATTAGTAAAGTTTTTGCAAATTATTTTATCTTATTTAAATAGATTTTTTTGGATAATATAATCTTTTGTGTTTCTCATTTAGTTTCAAAAATTGAATGACGTATATACACAACAATGATGGAGACAATACCCATAATCAAAATTTAAAAGATACATTCTCTCATATCCATTTTAATATTATCTCATAATCAAAATTTAAAAGATACATTCTCTCATATCCATTTTAATATTATCTAAAATACATATTTCCTTTACTTTATTATTCATGCTGAGATAGAATTAAATTTTATTTAGTTAGTTACTTATATATGATCCAATTTGTTCATATTTGACCTAAGCCAACAGATTTATTTATGAATACTATTAGCATGCTTAATTTTTTAAAAAAATTTCTCAATGAAAATTACCAATTTCACGATTGCTTTTGATGCTACTTTGGACTTGGATAGCTACTTTGAGATGATAATAAATTGAAATACTTTAAATCATATGACATTTGTCTAGAGTGTAATAGACACTTTGAGACATTTATCAGGGACGGAACCTATAGATTCATTTTACATCAATATGACAACACCATCACAAGTCAAGCCATCAAACCTAAAAGATAATATTTGAGATAGAGATAGAATCCAACAAATATAATTTATTAGGTTTACTTTATATAACTTATTGATATATATATTTAATAAATTTTTTGAAATCTAAATATAGAATATTTTAACTAAATCTTTCAACCTATACTAAATAACAATAATAAACACAATATAATCTTATGAGGAGGGGTAGAGCCAATATATAGCTCAGGGCTCGATTGAACTCAACAACTTTGATCTAAATTATATATTTGTCTTTAGAAATTCATCAAATATGTTCCAATTATTAATTTAACTCGATTCTACTCACAAAATAAAGCTTAAGAATAATAATAATAGGTAAAGAACTCTTATTCTTATATGGTTAATTCAGAAAATATCAATAAAATATATACTTAATCTATAATTAAAAGGTTTTTACTTTGAGAAATTCCAAGATTGAAGGTAGTTTAACGTGGGTGTTTTTTAATTGAGAAGAAAAAAGAGTGACCCAAATTGGCCGCAATTTGTAATACTCCCTCTCATTATCATTTTACTCTAATTATAAATAATTTAATTTTAAAATTCTCTTTTTACTTTTAATGAAATGAATCTCAACAACATGAATTTTTCAAAATAATTTTAGATGATAAATTTCAAAAATCTTACCTTTTTTTTAAATACTCTGATAAATAAAAAAGTGTCACACAAAATAATACGGAAAAAATCCTTTTTTTTGGTCTTCCTCATGGTTATTAATGATCTCAAAGAATTATATAGTTCTCTTTTGTCGTTATTAGGTGACGATACCCATCAATTTACTGACAGCACATCTATTTTAATCTTAAAACAATCTTCCTTCCAATGAAACGCGATATATTTATGCTATGCAATATAATTTTTTTTCATTTATTTTGTCACCAAAATAACTTGCTGAAAAAATATACGATAGAAAGCAATTTTTTTATTGGAATTTTTTTTTTTGAAAAACTTCTTAACTTTTTCTGGCTAGTGAACGTTTGACTGTGAAAATCAAATATTATTCACTCTATTTAAAATTTCTAAATTGATATTTGAGTTGAAGTTCAATCCCTTTTTACTATATAAATATTACATTTTTTCGCATATTAAAAATAAAATATCACATGAATTGAAATTAAAAAAGAAAAATACTAGACTATATATGCATAATACAATCAATACAGTAACATAATCACATGTATCACGATTATGCATAAAGAATGAATTTATTGATTTAAAAATAAGACAGATTAGGTAGAAGAATATATAAATTTCTCCTTTCATCAATAAGAATGCAGATAGTTATCTTTGACTTGTCCTATATAGAATGCCATAATGTTGCATCATTTATTAGAGATGGGATGTAGCCCCAAACTAAAAGGATAAAAAGAGGCCCAAGATTGAGATTGTCCAAATAAAGTGATAGGAGTAGAAAAAGATACACGTAAGCTTAAGCAATTGGCTTATATTCAACAGCAAAACTACAAGTCTCAATCACTTGAGAGTAAGCAAACTAGATATTTTTAATTATTGTCTCAACTTTCGCACACCTCAATTAATTATGAGATATATGTGTTATCTCTCACCACCAATAGATATCAGGTAACTCTGTTTACCTTCTACGATAAGCTTGCTCTATATTAGCAATAGAAGCCCACCTCTTTAGACAAGTTTCCAATAAATTAATACTCATATTTCTTATTCCATTAACAAAGTGATGGAAGTAATAGAAGACAGTCCAGTTGAGTGTTCAAAGAAGAGTGAAGATGGTAAAAGGTTTAGTGATGAACAAGTGAAGGTGCTTGAGTCTATGTTTAAACAAAAGACAAAGCTTGAACCAAACAAGAAACTTGAACTGGCCAGAGATCTTGGGCTGAAACCTCGTCAAGTTGCTATTTGGTTCCAGAACAGAAGGGCCAGATGGAAAACAAAGCAACTAGAGCATGAACACAGACGACTCAAAGATGAATTCGACAATTTGGCTATGAAATTCGAATCAATGAAGAGAGAAAAGGAATCTTTGCTCAAGCAGGTATCTTATTAACTCCCTTCACTTTCTCAATATGCCTCGATCCAAGCAAGTTGGAGTTGGCTATATAAATGATGTATTTTGTTCTGCAACAGTTGCAGGAACTAAATGATCAGCTGAAAAACAACCATGCTGGTTGTAGCAGAAGCCACGATTCAATAGACAGTGAAATCTACCCAAGCTCAGAGAATGTAGATTTGAAGGACAACATCCCAGGTTGCTTAAATACGAGTTTAGACCACAAGAGGAGTACAGGAGCGGATAGTAACAGAGAAGGAACACTAATCGAACACTCGAGGTGGAAGAAAGAAGCAGAGTTTTGGAACATGGAGGAATTAGGAGACAGTTCGTTAGGATCACCTGAGCACTGGGATGCTGTAGGCCTAGGTGATTCCTTCGATCTGTCATGTGACAATTCTAAGTGGTGGGAAGTTTGAACTCAACAAATACTACAACACTTTCCAAGAAGTCAGGTTCCCAAGAAACAACCTCTTTACCTCTATGAGGGAGTGGTAAGGTCTGCATACATTCTAGCCTCCTCCTCAGACCCAGCAGATGATCAAACTTGCACCAACAAAGAAGTCCCTGTTTTTTACGCACATTGATAGAGCCAAGGTTTGTGTGCAGAGAATAGGGGGAACTTTTTTCCCAGTGATGTTTAATTTATCAGTTCATAAGAAAGAGAAACAATATATATACGACTTAGCTTCTTTGCATAATCACAATAAAATATAACGGATGTACCTTGATTAAAAAAAGATCAGGTCGAATAGAGAAACTCCTAGTAGGTTTCCATATTGATGGATTTTTACAAGGCTAAGAGAATTTCGAATCCCTCATGGTTAAATATGTGAAGCTGTCGAAAGTGATTATTTTTGTGCTTTGGTTCTTAAAGCTAGTGACAGCAATAAAATGCCTCAATCTAAACAGGAAAACAGTTGGTGAAGAAATGTAAACAGCAACAAATTATGGAAGAGTAATTCTCTTTCAGCTAAAACAGGGCGTTCAAGTTTTTCCTGCATATTGCAGACGCTGCTTATCAATGAATAAAGAAGGCACTAATGACCAACTTTAAAGCATAGAGCTTCAACCTAACTTGTTATGCACTTGAAAAACTCAAGTGAGTAAAGCAAATGGAAGTGCTAACACTTTAGAACTTACGTTATATGGTGAAAAAAAAAAAATCAAAGGACAAAATGAAGTTAAACAAGCAAATAAAATACAAAAAGGTGCCAAATAATAATGCGTCTTGACTGCAGAAGTGCAACAACCTGTTTACTTATCTTCTTTGGCTCAACTCAAGTAAAAATAGGAAACAGAAGAACCATTTATTATGTGTTAGTCCTGTAATTTAATAGCAGTGCAGAAAATATTAGTAATTTTTAGTTTGTGGACTCACATATTAATATATTAGTTTAGAGTATGTGCGTTGCACGTGTATGTCTCGTTAATATTATTAAATTGAATATTACAACTATTTAAAAAATATTTTAAGGACCTTCATATTCTTAAAATAATATTAATTTAGTATATGTGTACTGAATGTTATGTGGAGTGATATGGTAAGGTCCTCACTCTTCTTTCAGTTGATCGGCCCGCCGAATCTCACACCTGCATATAGTCAAGAGGAAGTTAACAAGCTCAGGGATGAAGAAGTTATAGTCGAGATGCGAAAGAACAAACCTTTGATAGCTGAAACAGGTGTTGCTTGCCACATGGTAAAGGAAGTTCTACACCCACAAGTCAAGAAAGAGGGAGTGAACGGCCGGCTTCCACGGGAGCATGTTATGTGGCGGATGAAGGAGAGAGAGATTAGGGGTTTAGTTTTGGAAAGTAACCCTAGGTTACTTGCTTTGTCTACTAATTATTTAAGTCGGTTGAACCGACTTATAATGGACCAACAATGTATAATCCGGATTATGTTAAATTTTAAGGAATAAGATGGGCCCCAGGCCCAAATCGAATTAAAAAAAAATGTGTATCATGCGTCTATTAATAAAAATATATATAAGAAAATATACTACCTCTACTTTAACATTTTCCTCCCACAAAAGGATAAATTATTAAAGACACTTTTGTCATTATAAGACTCAAAAAATTAAACTGTATAAAAATATTTTCAAGCCTTTTTTTTAAATTTTTGGAGTATTGCGATAAAGTTGACTTCAATTTCGTACAGTTAACCTTTTTTTTTTAATTAACATGTTTTCTATATAACATAAAAATAATATGACTCTTTAGATGTCAATTTCTTATTGACAAAGATAACATAAATTTTTAAATTGTTATTGATCTTTAGCTTTTTCTTAATATAGGCAAATTTTAGACTATTTCAATATAAGTATATTTATATTCTAACAATACAAATTTATAATGAATAATACAAAAATTAAAAAAAAATGATACAATTAAATATATTTAAGTATTATTATTTGTAAAAGTCTAATATTAGGAAAAAAAATTTCCAAAGAATTGTCGGGTTCTATTAGTAGGTTTGTTCTTACTAAAAATAATAACTTGATATTGGATGTTGTTTACTCTCTCCAAGCATGAGTGTTACTTATCGATGAACCCAATCTCAATCTCTTTGTTTACCAATAGAAATTTTGAATTAGCATATTTAATGCGTCCATTTATGATGTAATAAACTTTGTCTTGTTGCAATTTTTCGTTCTTACAACATGATTGTTAAATAGTGTAGCATTAACTTTTGTGCTCTGTTAAAAAATTAAATGTTAACGACTAAAAGATCTATATGTAATATTAAAATATAAAAATAATAAAGGAAAAATTATTACCTCTTCGTCAACAGATATTAAAGTCTTTCAAGTGTCTTCATTGGTTTTTTTTATATTGTTTTATTGGTTCATTGCCAATAAGTAAAACTTTTATTATGTAGTAAAAATCATATTTTTTTTTAATAATTGTCACAACTTCATTGATCAAGTCCTTTTCAGAATCCATGGCAAGATTGTCTAAAATAAATTATTGAAAAAAATAATAACAAGAATAATATATGAATTTATAACATAAAAAAATTATAAGATGAAGATTAAATTACCTTACTTGAGATATTACTTTACGTGAATAGATGTAGAGGTTAGAAACAAAATAATAGAAGTTTTTAATAACGAAAATTTATTAGACTAAACTAACTAAACGAAGACCATAATATAATTCGAATAAAGCAAGTTAATCTGTCATAACAATTAATATTATTTTCTTTAACTTCAAAAAGTGAAAAAGAAAGAAAAAAGAATATAAAACAAAGAAAGTGAGTGTGCAACATAAGGAAACCAGATAATCAAATTGAAGTTCGAGAAAAATCGTAAAATAAGATCCAGCATCACTCAGCATTAATTATGATTCATGGTGAAATTAGAAGAACTTTTATTTATTTTTCAAACAATTAATATATTTTCCCCTTTTAAATTTATTTTTTTAAAAAAATTATTATTTGAGTTTCCTCTTCAAAGCGGGAAACTTGTGTTACTTAAAGAAAAAAAAGTAAAAAATAAAATTAACCAAACCGTGTTCCCTACAAAAAAGAGAAGTTTTTTCCTTAAAATTTTTTCTCTTTTTTACTTTGGACGTGTTTTCCTTTTACTTTTTGTCTTTTTGACTAATTTCCTTTTGCACCAAGTCTATTTTAGTTGCAAAAGGATTGAATTTTTCTTTATTTAATTTTTATTTATATTTAGTATTATTAAAATAATAATTTTTTAAAAAAAAGTGAAAAGACGACTTTATCTAAAGCGAAGTCTTTTACTGAAGGGTAAAAAGTCCAAACAACATTATTAAGGATTTTCACACTTTTAATATAGTACAGATAGATTATACATGGATATGTTATCATTAAATTAGCTGTTTTTTTATGTAATAAAGTATGATATAAATTTGGGCATAAAATATAAATATGGGAAAAGGGCCAAAAAGACCCTCCAACTATAGGAAAAGGTTTATAAATATCCTTCATCCATCTTTTAGTCTAAAAATACTCTTTCATCCACCTTTTTGGCTCACTTATAGTCTTTAAACTAACAACCCTTTCTTTTTTTTTCTTTCTTAAATATTTGTTATGGTATTTTTCTTTATGGAATAAAATAAACCCCCACTTTATTAGATTTGTTTTTATAATTGTTTTTAAATCAAAACAATGTACCTCTTTAAAATCCTCAATTTATTTTTTAAAAAAAAGATCTAGAAGGTTTTTTTTAAAGTTTGTTTTGAAATTATAAATAAAGATAATGTTTTAACTTGGATAAAATATTTGGAAAACTTTTTTAAAAATTTGAATAAACTAGTACTATTAATACATATTTTGAAAATATTAAAAAAAAAAAAACAGCACATACTTATATTTTATTTATATAAAAAATTTAACTTTTTAAGGATCAGAGTGTTTTACTAATACCAATTTAGTTTTCTTTAATTTTTTTAATTTAATGAAACTGAATGATTATTGTTATTTTATTATAACATTATAAAAATAAAAGCATACTCTTTGGATAAACAAAAACTTTTTTTTTTCATTAACTTTATATTTAAAAGAAATCTTTTTTAGATTTTTCTTCGTAATATATCTAAGTCAAAACAATATACATGCTTCATGATCCAAAAAGAAAACAAAAAGAAATCTAAAATAAAAATAAACATTAGTTTATTTTTAAATTATTTTTAAAAAATAATTTATCTAACTCAAAAAAACCTTTCTTGGTGACCCCAAACCAAAACAAAAAAAAACTACAAATTTTTTTTTTACTTTGGAGATTTTGAAGAGGCATTTTATCTTATTTTGATAAATTATGAAAGAAATCTAGGATCTAGAAGTTTATTTTTTTAAGTTCGTTTAGAAGTTACGAAGAAAGAAATTGGTTTAACTTGGATAAAATATTTGAAAAAATTTTTTAAATTTTTTTTAAAATACTCCTTCCATTTTTTAAAAAAAAGCTTCTAGAACTTTTTCTTTTAAAAAAATAAGGGTTTTAAAGAGGTACATTGTTTTGATTTAAAAAAAATTATGGAAACAAATCTAATAAGGTGGGGGTTTATTTTATTCCATAAAAATATTTAAGAAAGAAAAAGAAAAAAGAGAAGGTTGTTAGTTTGAAGGTATAAGTGAGCCAAAAAGGTGAATGAAAGGGTACTTTTAGACCAAAAGATAGATGAAGGGTATTTATAGACCTTTTCCTATAGTTGGAGGGTATTTTTGGCCCTTTTCCCTATAAATATCTATTAATTTTTTCTTATAATTATGATAAAAACTTATTAGAAAAGACATCTTTCATGAAAAGGCATACCTTTCATGAAAGGGTATTGCAGAATCTTTAAATACTTGGTCCCTAAATCAGAAAACAAGTTTTTTCTCTTTCTCTCCATCTCAGAAAAAGAATACTACAAAATAATCTTCAAGTTTTAGAAGATCAAGTTCTGTGAAAAATATGAGAGGAAAAATATTATTAAGTTGTTGTCTACATTATTACATTGAGACCCTATTTATAAATACTATATTAGACTCCTTTTTCAACTAGGATACTATAATACAATCCTTTTCCAAGTAGAATCTCATATACTATTAC
>JAPFFP010000094.1:10456739-10473590 GCA_026153255.1 Solanum medicagineum | reverse complement strand
TGGGATTCGTTATGGTTTAAGATTAGTCCAAGTGCCCTATCGGCACTAGTCATGGCCCGGGAATTCGGGTCGTGACATCTCCAAATTGGCAGGGCCCATTTGGGTATCATCATTTTTGTTTAAGGCATTTGAAGGCCAACTTTCAAAAAAATTTAAAAATGTCACTTTGAATATTATTTTATGGGCATCTGCAAACCATACTCAAGAGAAAAAGTTTTTAGAAAAAATAAAGATGATCAAAGAGAATAACACGGAGGCATATGTGTGGTTAATCAAGAACGATCTTGACAAATGGACATTGCACAAGGATGAAGGTAGGAGATGGGGCATGCTGACGACAAATAGTTTTGAATCATTTAATGGGTTGCTTAAGTCAGTCAGGAGCCTACCAGTTACTGTAATAGTGAGACTCACTTACAATCAAATTGTGACACGGTCATCTTGAATGGAATGCATTTGATTCACATTAAAGATGAACGCTGCTATCTCATGCTTTAAGTTCACAAAGATCTTGTGTTCTTTAACATATTTAACCAAAGCAACAATGGATGCCTAAACCATTCAAAATATTTGTGGATAATCATAAAAAGATACAGTATCACACGCTCATCAACTATCACCAACAAAGGGAGAACATATTTGAGGTGCAGACACATATGCATCATGGTCATGGCAGTAATATACATATTGTAAATGCGTCCCAAAGAACATGTCAATGTGGTAAATGACAATCATACCACATTCTGTGTTCTCATGTAATAAAAGAATTTGATCAAATTGAGTACCCCGTATGGGAGCATATGGCACCAGAATTCAGTGTGTGTAACTATAAAAAAGCTTATTCCAGATAATTCAATCAACTTGGCGGTGAAGTATATTGGCCTAGTAGACCCTTTACTATGATAGCAAAAAAAAATATTTATGAAAAGTAGGTAAAAATAAAACTACCCGTATACACAATGAAATGGACATTCCAGCAAGTACACTCACTCGCAAGTGTTCAACGTGCAAACAAATAGATCATGATTGATGCAACTGTCCATCACGATCTCAAAATGCTTCATGTGGTGGGAGTACTTAACAAGAATAGTTGTGTTATTTTCCTTCGTATGTAATCTTTTATTTTGATGAATTTACTTTGATTGCTCTAAAAAAGTTTCGATAAAACTTTCTCTTTATTGCCTTGGAACTAGAAAACATTAATAGAGTATAAAAACATTAATATAAAAATTGTTTGATTAAAATATTCTTCAAATATCAAACGACTTTTGCGTCCTTAAAAATTTTAAGTTACGGTAAAATGGTTTAAAAAAGAAGACCAATAAATAGTAATATAGTATCCTAACTTATTATGGGCAATGATTTGTTCAATTTGTATAGTAGAAAAGAATAACAATAAATACTAATAGAGTATCATAAATTTATTATGGACAATGCTTTCTTCTATTTGTATAAAAAAAAAAGGTCAAACATTTATTTTTTTACACGACTACTAGCTAATCGAGCAGTATCTATATCAAACTAATAGATAATTTGTTTAAGTTATACAAATAATACTAAGTTCCACAACCTTTCTTTGGAATTCGTAAAATATCTTTCAGCCTAAGTCCCGTGTACCCTACATCATCTTCGTTATTCCTCTTTCTCTTCTTAACAGGAAGATCCTTCATGTTCACTTTTTTTACAACTCTCTTAACGATTTTTTCTATTGTAGGTGTTTGAGGCATATCATCCACAGGCATAATGAAAGTAGCATCTGGAGATGAGTTTGGAGATAATGCAGTATGAATCTACAAAATAAAATAATATAATTAAGGTTTAAAGTTCAAAAATATGATCCTAGCTCAAAGTTTAAAGTTCAAAAATAAATAAATAAACATGTGCCTCATCACGATCTTCAGTGGATGTCGGGGCGACATCATCTATGATCATCTTAGAGTTGGGATTAACGATGGATAAAGGCTCTGTAGTATGAACCTAAAAATAAAATAAAAAATTAATTTAATATAAATATTACCATGTAAAATTATTTTAAAATAAATAAATAAAATAAACATGTGTCTCATCACGATCTCCAGTGGATGTCGGGGCGACATCATCTATGATCGCCGTGCTTGGCGAGTTGATCGTTCCCACTTATCGTAAGCAGACTTTTGTTCATTAGTGGTAGGTTCATTCAAGTCTGCAGGACGATCAAATCTTAATGCATAGTCAAGATCCATACAGCCAAGCACTATCATAATATGCTCTTTTCATTTCTTAAAGTTTGTGCCATTAAGCACGGGAATGTTCATATTGGCAGATATTGAAGACACTATAAGATAAAATAAATAATGCTCACAATTAATAATTGAATAAATCATGTATATGTGAAGACAAAGCAAATTAAACATAACTAAGTAACAACGATAAATAATTTATAATATATTTATCAAACACACACACATATACATAAAAGTGAGCCCATCTCAAGATATCTAGCACAACATTATAATTTAGTTTTTGGGCAGAAATAATAACTTGTAAGTGGTACTTTTATATATAGTTCATAAATATTGATTACTAAAACAGCCTAAAAATACGCCTTTCTTTGGACCAACATATTATTAGCATATATTAGCTGCACAGTGCATATTTAATCTCGATCACAAATTAGTAAAAAAACTTAAATTGCAAAACTTTTTTATGAATCATTAATATCTTCATATCACGTCTAACAATTTAAAAATATCATGCTCTGATATCACTTGTTAGAAAACTTGAAGAAATCACCAGGATCATAAGTAAATCATTAGACATGAATATCAAATTATAAGAAAGATAAGAACACTAACCTTGTTCCATTGCAATAAATTATTTGAAGAACTTGATCTTCTAAACCTTGAAAACTGTTTTGTAGTGTTCTTTTTCTAAGATGGAGAGAAAGAGAAAAAACTTGTCTTTTTATTTAGGGACGAAGTATTTAAAGATTCTGCAATACCCTTTCATGAAAGGTATGCCTTTTCATGAAAGATATGTCTTTCCATGAAATGTGTCTTTTCTAATAAGTTTCCATCATAATTATCAGAAAAGGTTAATGGATATTTACATTCTATGTCCAATTATATTAATACTTTATTAGATAAAAAAAGACTAATTTTATGATAGCATATCTATGTATAATATATTAATATGTGGTCCAAAAATTAAAAATTACTAACAAAAGCTCTCTATAGAGACAGTCGGACAATACTTTTTATGTTCTTGTGGACAAAAGATGCCCAACTTTTTAATAATTCAAAGGAAGAATTATCACCAACTTTATTTACTATATTACCTCAGCAAGCGGAGAAGAACTTTCTCCAGCCACATTCACAGCATTATCAACTAACCTGACTTCCTGGAAGTAATAAGTAGACTACATGAATTGTCAATATAGAAATTGCTAAATTATTATGTTTCATAACCAATTTTTGCAATTATATAAAAAAAAGATAACAATTCAAACTTGCCCGAATCTCAAAAGATGGAACATAGTCTTTTGCTTGAGTAATATTTACAATCTGATCTACTAGGGTTGCTCCCTGCAAAATGAGTAGAATCAGAAAGGTATTTTCCGCAAACAAACAATTCAAGAAAGCAGTAGCAGTGAGCATACAAAAAATCATTTTCTGTTTGCAAATACAACTCTTAACAACACAACTTGAGCAAAAAAAATCATCCAAACAGTGAAATAAAATACTCTAAATCCTTCCCAAGATTCAACCTTTCGAGCAGAAAATCAGCAAAACAGTACATGTAAAGAAGGTTTGGTTGCATATGTTTAACTAATTTGATTTTTTTTTTTGTAAAATATATCAAGGTTTGATTGCATATGTTTCCCCTACTGCTTTACAACTTCATCATCATTATTAGACTTTTTTCTAAATGAAGAATAGAGTTTGCAGATCCAGGACACCACCCCCCTTAGCTGCTTTTCCATAAGTTTCTACATATCACTGAAGTTCCAATTGAAGTTGTTCAACTTCGGACAGATTTTCTCCAGAAAGAATGTACAAACTGTGAGATTGAGGATATGAAATTTATTACTTATTCCTCACTAGGATCTCCAGTAATAGTCGGAACGTCATCTTCTATAGCCATCGTGGAACTATGATCTATGATGGATGAAGGCCTAATAGCATGAATATAAAAATAAATTTAAAGTTACTATTAATATATTATCAAATAATGAGTTATTAGAAAAAAAATAAAACCTGCGAGTCGATCGGATCATCAAATAGTCCTTCCATAAAATTTTGTGCTACTAGGAGCAGTATCTTCGGTGACACAATGAGCAGTACTAGATGTCCTATACAAGAATATATAAATAGCTATGAATCAATTACAATTATAAATATTACAAATCAAAATAGTTTTCAAAACTCACCGGCATATCTGGTTTATAATCTCCAATGCCTATAGTCGGTCTCGAATAATCATGAAATGGCATATCTAAAAGATCCATTAAGTCAGAATAATATGCAAACCTCTAGTCTCTACCCCAACCTCTGCCTCTACATTTGGATAAATATGCAAACTACCTGCGCCACGTCCTGGAGCATGTCCTCATCCTTTCTGCCCCCCACGTCCTCGCTGTCGACCATCTCTATGTCTAGGGATAAGAGGAATCCCCTTCCTCAAGCACGCACATGCTAAAACAAAGGATCTCCCTCAAAACATGGCACACTAAATTGTATTCCAGCATCACGCAATGTATCCCTCACAATTTGAGCAACCTCCTCACCATGTGAACTGAAGCTGTTTCCTACTGCCATTGTGATGCAAGATTGTATAATTTAAAAAGTCCTCTCGACATCGCAATGCTAGTACCAGCAGAAGTCTTGTGCTACATCAACCTTTAATGCAGGTCTGCCTATAAACAACCATCCACATTGCATGTACCATTATCTATATCTCGCCTCACTGGTATCACCATTCACCTCAACCACCAAACTCTGATGTTGATTGCCCCAATCATGAAAATGTTTATCCAGCATCTCACGAACCTCCAGTCCAAATCTCTTACGTTGATCATGAATATGGTGGTCAATTTCCCAACTAGGCATAGTAGGTATATATTGGGGACGACCAAACTGATGCATTACTCTATTGGGCGCGTGCACCTCAACAATCTCTAAGCAAAGCATTGGCACGCATGTCATCCATAAAGGCTCATCGATCGTGCATCATCGAGGTAGTGTATGTAATATTTCAGCATATGGTGTCCATTGAAACTATATTGTAACAATTAGAAACATAAAGCTAAATTATAAAAAATTAAAAATTAAATATAGACCATACTTGATCCTTCGTCATATGGTCTAGCTGATCTCTAATTGGAATAAGAGAGTGATGTGGCTCAGTATTTCGATCAATCCCTCACATCGAACGTCTGTCGTATGGAAGCAGTACATCATCATCATGAGGTGGGAAGACTGATGGTTGTACAAGTAAAATTCTCTCCCAACATCATACCTTATTGTGACAAATAAAATAATTTAATTTTCATAATTAATAACAAAAATATGTCATTTTGCACATACTTCAACAACTTCATCAACACATTCCAAAATTGACAATGTATAAATTTAAATTTCTATTTTGAGTTAGAGGTTATATCAAACTTTATGGATGAAAGGTCTTAATTTTATAAAGAGATGTAGGAAAATATTTGTTAAGCTCAAAGTATACGATGAGAGAACTTTCAGGAGTTTTGCATTTTCTCAAGTTGATGATATTTTTTTGTGGGTGAACAAAGATTAGTGCACATATTAAGTAAGCATTAGGAATTACTACCTTAGTAATTAATACACAGTTTAGTACAACAACGACAAGGTACCTAGTGAAATCCTGCAAGTGGGGTCTGGAGAGGACAAACTGTACGCAGACCTTACCACTACCTCATAGAGATAAAGAGACTATTTTCGAAAGACACTTGAAAGCTTTAAACTGTGAGTAAGTGCCCAGGCTTTTGCTAAGTTGGATTTAAAGAAGTTAAAGCAAGACATCCAGTGATGTACTACATATCTTACATTCTTCTTCTGTTTTTAGTCCTTTTGTGGGAATGTAATGCAAGTGAACTATTAAAGAAATTATAGTAAAGTTATGTCATGTTCCTCACACTTAGGCGTATAAATTGAATCATTTTGGAGCTACAAGTAGTTATAATACCCAAGCCTTGTGTATTTATACTGTATAGCTTAACTTTATTCCCAATAATTCTTAATCCCCGTTCTCATTTCGTAATAATTAATGACACTTCCTAGTCCTGCATGATAAATACAATTAATACTACAGTACCTTTCTCTTCTAAGACTAATTTGTAAATGGTTTACATGTACTTAACTTTTTGAATGTGTAATAAGACAGAGACGCATAGTGTTACTACAAGAAGTGCGACAAATGTTGGGTGCTTGTGAATCAGATTTATCTTCCTACTTTAACCAAAACATATAACTTCATGCTAGAGTTAGCTATCAACTAAAATGAATGTTGCAAACTTTAGTGGAATGGAATTACTGGTGAATGGCAATTTTATCTAGTTCCATCGAATTAATACACAGTTTAGTAATTACTATATCATGTTTGTTTGTTTGTCATAGTATAATTATAAATGTATTGTTTGGTTGCACAAGTGTAATTATAAGGTTAAATTAAATTTTTAAAAATAAAACTTAAGTTACCTGAAGGAGAGGAATAAATCCACATACGTCAACTGCCTCGTCGATAGATGCCAGACATAATGCGCAGTATAAATAGGCCAAAACTGCTTTGCCCCAACTGTACTTACTCACATCCTGTATCGGATCTAGAAATGCCAGATATTGCATGCTAATAAGGTTTCCCGATGTATTTGGAAATAAGATGCCCCCCAATACAAAAATAGGTAAATTCTAGCTATTTTCTCAATCATCTCCACTGGAGTAGCATTTCGTATCGGGTCTACCTGTAACTGATCTCACAAGTATCTAGTAATGCTATGCATCCTCATCCTGCTCGCGCCATCCATATCGGTAGGTGTTATAGCGTGTCCTTTGAGTGTCTCTAATAAAGTACGCCATGGCCGACTCCTTTGTGCAGCATCCTGCAAGTACACAACATATCGATGCGCAAGTCAAACAAGACTTGCACATCCTGCAATGTAATCATGACCTCACTGAACGGTAAATGAAAGCAATGAGTCTCTAGACGCCAACGCGCTCAACCATGGAATAAGGGTACAATCATACTGCATCCTACCTACGCAAACTACATGATATAGGTCAGACCTATGTAGGATCTCCTCAAGACGTTCATGAGGTCGGACATGGAATAAATTCCAGGCATCATTTGTGCGCAATATCTTCAAAAGACTATTAAATGGTATCTGACCTTTTCATAATAGTTCTGACTTTTGTTTATCCTGAAAGAGGAGAAGTGTACAATCAACTGGCCCAAGATTCACAACGCACTCCATTATATACCGTAAAAAAAATAAATTATTAGTTTCTAATAATACTTATTAAGTATTTACTTTAATTTAACTAATGACTTAAGTATTTACTATTTGCAATCAAATGAATACATATCAGTAGACTAATGACAGTATTTAAATTTGAAGTCCACTTTTGGTTTGCTTACGTTCAAGTCCACTTTTATCATATTTAAGCACGATATTTCAAATTAATAACTTTCAAATGTTCTTGGATTTAAGGAATAAGGAAAACCTATACTTTAACTATCCAAGTCAACTTTCTACTAAATCAAAACGATCATTTAACAAATCCACAACAGTCAACTCCCTCCTCAAACCACTACATTATTATAATAAAGGAAGTGGCAACTTAGACCCATCAAACCAATTTATTTTCTTGAGTTGTAGTTAGTGTAGGCATAAAGAAGATGAAAAATTAATAAATAAAAGATGAAAAGAAATGAATACCCGATTTAATTCTTGTTATGTGTTTTTAATTTATGAGAATCTTCAAATGCTTATATTAATGTGTGGTCAGATCTGAGTTTGGGGACCAGTGAAGAAGAAGTAGAGCTCAAGAATGGACTAGTAAAGTCGGGTATAGGACCAAATTCAGGTCAAAGAATGAGTAAAATATTGATTTTGACGGAAGTAAGGTCGTATGGGGGGGAGGGGCAGTTTTCGTCGAAGAAGAAGAAGATAAAGTTTTTGTCCGTAAATGTTGGGCAAAAGATAAAGTGTAAGACAAAAGGGAAAGACAAAGTCTAAAAAGGTAAAGTGTAAAAATTTTTACACTTTACAAAGTGTAAATTTTTTTTTACACTTCATTGTTAAACGGCTCCCTATTCAACAGCCCGTGATAAAAAATATGCAAAGTGTAAAAAAAATTTATACTAAGCTTATATTTGTTTACTTTTAGTTTCATGACCTATTTTGATAACTTTAGTACATTTGTAACTTATTTTGGTATTAATTCATTTTCACACATCAATAATTTACAAACGAAACCTACAATTATGGTATATACGATTAAATAATAAATATAAAATATTACGATTGCACCACACCAAATCAAGTACCATTGACAGAATGGGACTTTTGTTATCATCTGAAGATATCATAAATAAAATTTAAACAGCATAAAAATTAATATTATATTTAAATTAATAAAAATAAACTAGGTAAATAGTTAACGACCATGCAGAAAATGTTACTTTCTCCATCCCAAATTAATTGAATTTTTAAAAATATTTTTAAGGTTCAAAATAGTTAAATTGTTCAAAATTTAAGCTAAATATTTGAAGTTTTTTTTATATTTATCCTTTCATTTATTAAAGTTCTATATTTTCTAGAAAATAAATTACACAATATATTTATAATTTCAAAAAGAATAATAATAAAAAATATAATTTAAATTTTTTTTAAATATTTCTTTTAAAATGTGTGCATATTCTCAATTAAAATGGAACAAAAGGTGTATAACATTCCGTTGGAATGACACTGAAAAGTGTTATGGGCTGACAAGTGTTTTTCATGTGCAAATTATAAGTGCAAAAACATACACTCTCCAGATATAGCTTCAGATTTAGGGTAAAATGGCAACCCAGAAAGGGAAGAAGAGGGTGTTAAAATTCGACTCTGAAGAAGATGTATCAAAGGCACTCGCGAAATATACTGCTGATCTGTCGGAAAAGTTCATCAAAGAAAAGGGTTCTTTCACTGTTGTTCTCTCTGGAGGTTCTCTTATCGATACTATGAGGTAAATGTAAGCTTCATTCATCAAACATTGTTTTTAGGCTTTTATTATTCCCTCATTCAGATTTCTAGTCGAACAGGAAAGTGGTGGAGCCGCCCTACAAAGATTCAATTGATTGGTCCAAATGGTGGATTTTTTGGGTGGACGAGAGAGTGGTGCCTCTGGATCACGATGATAGCAATTACAAACTTGCTTGGGATGGGTTTCTTTCTAAGGTACGGTAGTAGATCCATCAGATTAACTTACTGGACCAGAATAATCAAATTAGGATTAAAGAGCTGAATTTGTTGAGATTCTGTAAGTTTTCAATCTCATCGGATAAGCTATTAGGTTCTGTTGCACATGCAATTGGGGATATGGCTAAACTGGTGACCTCCGAAAATTAATTGGATGATTGGCTTCTTTGTCAGGTTCTAATCCCCTCTTCTAACATTTATGCGATCAATGACAAGGAGTCACCTGTGGGTGCAGCTGCTGATTATGAGGCTCGTCTGAAACAATTGGTTGAGAAAAAAGTTCTGCCGTTATCAGCGATTACTAGATTCCCCAAATTTGATCTCATGCTATTAGGTATGGGGCCAGATGGACATGTAGCTTCTTTGTTTCCTTCACGTCCCCAGCGCCATGAGAAGGAGCGGTTAGTCACATTCATCACAGACTCACCAAAACCTCCTCCACCAAGGATTACTTTTACCTTTCCAGTAATCAATTCGGCTTCAGAGATAGCAATGGTGGTCACAGGAGCAGAGTTAGCTAATATGGTTGATGTGGCTCTGGGGAGTGCGCCTCCTCCTGATGGGATTCCTCCCCCTTGTACTGAAGTTTCAGCTGAAGGGGAACTGACCTGGTTTTTAGACAAGGATGCTGCATCAAAACTACAGACCTCTGGATGATTTTGCTATCTATGTGATATGGAGTAGTTAATAAGGTTAATCCAAATAGGATTTGACCCCTGAATGTGTTGCCTAGGTATGGTTAAACATCACTGCTTTGTACTTCTTTCCTGACATTGCCTGTGTTAGTCGAACTTGAACTATATCTTCTAGAAGGTAAAAGTAATATAATCTATGAAGAATTGCATATTCTATTAGTATTATATCGGGAGGGCTTTTCTTCTCTTGGGGTCGTTCGGTTGGGAGTAACTATCCCAGCATAAGTATATCTAAGATAAGTTGTCCCACCATGTATATGAGATAACTTATCCCACAACTACCTAATACCTCCAAAGACAAAATTATGCTGGGGATTATTATATTCTGTACCGCACGCCAAATGACTAAAACTTAAACTATGACCATCAAAGTATTAGAGAGTGAGGAGGTTACGGAGGACACATATTTGTGTAGAGGAATAGTAGGTAGTTTAGTGTTTTTTCGCTTATTCTTTCTATACCTAGTCATAGTATTTCTCCTGTGGTTTCTTATCCTAGGATTTATTGTCGCTTGCACTTCAATTACACTCTATCCTACATGTTGTAAGACAACTCATCTCTACTTATCCTGCTTTAGGCCCTTTGGTATTCAGAATTAAGTTGTAGTGGCTATTGCAAGCATGTTCTTGATTACCACAACTCAACTGTGGTGTTACTGCTATTTTGACAGACAGAAAACATCTGTGTTATGCTTTACTTTTTCATGTGTGGGTGATGCTGAAATTGTTTGTCCATTACTATATATGCAAATAGAAGAAGAATAATCTCATTTTTTATACATAATGTAAATTTTACAATAATATTTAATACTTATCTATCTCGCAAACAATATAAACAAGCTAAGTACAACGGTAAAGGCTGCTAGTAAAGAGAATTGATCTTACGAGTTGATCATGGAGTTTGTAAAGATTCTTAATCATATAAGATTGTGATATAAAGACAATATTGATGTACGTTCAAATTATATTCATTTTAAAACAAACACGAAACTGATGATGAATTGTCACCGAAAAACATAAATCACTTATATAGGTAGACCAAACCATGCTAATTAGTGGCTTAGCGTCACTGTAGGGAAAAGATATTGCCAACAGTATCCTCGCAGTTCCTCGGTCTGAAATAATTATATTATAGATTAAATAAACGCAACAATAGTAGCCGGTCAAAGTTATATATAATGTGGGCATTAGTTATAATGAATATAACTATTTTTACACTGATCAATTATCCATGTATCAGTTATTCTACCTTTTATATTGCATAAAATAAAAAATAAATTCCCTCATAACTTATATGCATAATGCAAATTTCTAAATTGTCAACCAAACATCCTATTAATTTATTCGTGAATACTTATTTTTATCCACATACTAAAAACCTTATAAATTAGATGAAAATTAATGTATGAATTATTTCTTATTCTGCTACAGAGAGGACCTCTCTGATAGTTGATGGAAAAGAAGTAGCAGGAAATAACGCATTGAAGTCGTACACCACAAGAACTCGGACATAATAATAACAAGAAAATCAACGGAAATAGTCATGAAAAATAAAAGAAATAACCGAATAACAATTGCAAATGGAAGTTCTGCAGGACAAATAGGGATGGCAACGAGGCGGGGCAGGTTTAGAGCTATGTGAGGCGGGATATTTACAGTTTATTTGGATGGTTGTTATGTATTGTTTCATAATATATTGTATTTTGTTGTACTGTATTGCATTGTCTAGTACTGTATTATTTCAATGACTACAATGTTTGGATATATTGTATTGTTCTTTACCGTTACATAATGTCATACATTCATAATTTGAATGATAAACCTATAAGAAATTGAAGGGTATGTGGTAGATTCCATGAAAAGATAAGGTAAATGATAAAATAGAATTATTAAATAAATAAATAAAGTAAAACATGAGAAGAAGATATTAAAGTAACGACGCAACCACACCAAATCAGTCGTTACATAAAATTGGTCTTTTCATCGTTACCTAACGATAGAATTAAACGATACGATAAAATAGAATTTAAGTAACAATCAAAACAAACTAACTAACAATACAATACAATACAACGGGTAACAACCATCCAAACAAGGGGCTAAAGTTATGTGGGGTGGGTAGCGGGTTTAAAGAATCAAATAGGAATTCGAAAAAAATAAATTTATTATAATTATTAAAAATCAAATATATAAACTTTTTATATTAAATATTGACTTTAACTATATTTTTTCCCTAAAATTTAAACTAGACATGTCGGTAAATTGTTAATTGTTGAAATGTTAATTAGAGACTTATTTTAAAGATTAAGAAACAAATATTGAAATGTCAACTAAAAATAGTTAATTAGTTGTTGAAATGTTAATTCGTGAAAAATTTAAAAACATTACAAATATTTATTTTTCATATTAAATTCAATTAAAAAATAAAATAAAAACTCAAAAATTTAAGCGGGGCGGGTTAAAATATTTGCGGGTTGAGATCAACCCGCCCCACCTCCGCCCCGCCCCATTGTCATCCCTAGGTATCTGTTTAAATTTATTCATCTTAAATGGGTTGGGTACTCTACTCATTTAAAATGGGTAAAAAAAGAATAAAACTCATAGTATTCATTTAAAAAAATGGATAAAATGGGTAAGAGAGGTCAACAACAACAGTGGGATCACAAAGTAGAGTTTGGGGAGGGTAAAATGTACGCAAACCTTAATTACCACTACCTCATAGAGATCAAAGGTAAAGAAAATAATTTTGAATTTTTTTAAAAGATACTTCCTCCGTCCCAAATTAACTTAATTTTTGGGCTTTTTTCAATATTCAAAATAGTTGAATTGTTCAAAGTTCAAGATGAATATTTAAAAAAAATTTCACGTTTGTCCTTTCATTTATTGGGGCTTGATACTTTTGAGACGACGGTCTTCCGGAAACAGCTTCTCTATCTCTATGATGTAGTGGTAAGGTCTGCATACATTTTACTCTCCCCAGATCCCACACTTGTGGGATTCCACTGGGTATGTTGTTGTTGTTTGTCCTTTCATCTATCGAAGTTTCATCGTTTCTAGGAGATAAAGTATTCTACGTATTTATGATTTCATAAAGGGCAATAGTGAAAAGTATAATTTAAATTTTGTTTTTGCACAATGTTTAGTACAAATAAACCTCCACTAAGATATCCCTTCCGAACAAAGTCTCCTCCACGAGAAATAATTATTTTATCAGCTTCAAAAATAAGTTTAAGGTCTGGTTTGTTGAGAAGTGCTCCAGAAACTAAGTTTCTACGGAGGGAGGGTACGTACAAAACATTGTTCAAGGCTAAAGTTTTTTCAGAAGTTAATTTAAGTAAAAAAATTTCTTTACCCATAACACCAGTAGTAGTGGACTTACCCATATAAACACATTCATCACTATTGGACTCCTCAAGTTCATAAAATAACTCCTTATTGGCACAAAGATGTCTTGAAGCACCTGTGTCTAACACTCAATCTGTCTTATTAGCCACCAGATTTGCCTTAAGCTTTGACAAATCAGAAAAAGTTTTGTTCAAGGAAATAGCCATTTATCAATATTGTATGTAAGGAAATCGCTTTCAAATTGTTGGAATAGATACTACAACATTGATACTGGACTGAAATTAAATAACTTATCACAAACACTGTGTCGTGGCAAGCCACTGCCTTGAAAGCGATTTTGGCTCGACTCCAGTGCAAATCGCTCTAGCTGGTCGCTCCCCAAGGTTCCACAGCTACCCTCAAACACATGCACTCGTGGTTGAAAGTTGGAGGTGCCCAAAAATCAATTGCCCAAAAATATTCAAGAAGAAGAAAAGAGGAAGTTATTATTTTTTTTCTTTTGGTTAGTGCATTTTATAATGTTCACAAACACACTCTTTATGTAGGATTTACGAGGGGGGTTATTGTAAAGAAAAGAGAGTTGAATTTGAGAAGCGTAAAGTGAATATTAATAGTATTAAAGAACCATTATATTACGTTCACTGAAATACTCCTTTTCTTTTCTTTTGTTTAGGAAAGAAAATATTTTTCCTTTGTAATGTATTTTATTTTATATTCTTTGCATTATTCAAAAATTAATAACTCTGAAATTAATTTTACAACTTGGTGTTGCTAAGTGGTTCAAATTCTATGATTGTTGAACAACAATAGAGTAGAAATTGCTAATCAATGGAAACAAGGCACGATTGAATTCTTTCTAATTTTGTTTACAAGGTCATGTTGCTAAAACAAATCTCACAAAGTAAAAGCAGATCGAATTGGCTTTTAAACTATTTGCTCTATTTATAATTTAAATATAAAAAATAGCAATAATTATAGGATTGAAGTAGGGGTGGAGCTACATAGAGCTTAAGAGTTTATTCGAATTTTCATTGTTAAAAAATTATATTGTGTATAAAATAAATCTTCCTGATGAACTATCTTAGCATAAGCCAAAGGCTAGGGTCAGTAATGAAGATGAATCATGATTTCTCAAGCTCTCGATGGCTTCACAGTTTTGAATCCTTGCAACAATCTTCTTTTCCATACTTTAACCTCCACCACTAATTTAAAGTTTCGTCAATAACAGATACTAATTAAATTGTTCTCGAGTTAATTACCTCATATAAAAGATGCAATAAAATAATACCCTTACATTTATTTGACTTAAATTTTATAACATCAGATTAAATTTAAAAAGAAACTAATTAAACAAAATGTAAAGTTGATTGTGTTGATGATGAATCATCACTTTGGTTCAGGTAAAAGGGGAAATTTTGTTTCTTGCGTACAACTCTTATATAAAAAATTTGTTACACTAGTAAATCTATCTCTCACAAATAATATGTCGTATTTCTTTGTTAAATAATCGTTTCAAAAATTTTATATGTAATTTCTATTCAAGAATGATTTAAAATCTTACAATTTCATATCATCTTGATATTTAAACTCATACAAATATTTATAATTTATTTTTAACTTTTAATAAAATTATGATTCTTTCTTCTTTTCATGTTCAATTAAATATAACTATATAAATTGAGATTGCAAAATTAATTCAAACAATTGTTTCTACCTAAAAGGTAAATGTAGCGTATATGCTTAAACAAAATAATCAAACCCGATCCTTTGTTGCATCCTTTCGAAGGGGCAGAGGTAGTCGTATATCATCAGAGTTCGACGAATCAATAGTGTTGATCCGTATTTAAAAAATTACTAAATATGGATAAAAATTAAATTTACAACCTGATGACTATAACAATTAATCTCATATTTTAGAATTCAAAATTCATGTGCTCAATATATCTCTATCCTTCCATAGGCATAATAAAGTATAAGGTTCATAATCCACCACCAGAGATTTTTCACTATTGATGATTTCTAAAAAAAAAAAATCAAAATATTCATTATCAAATTCAATTATGTGATTTAAAGGAGAAAGAAACAATATGATTATTTTGTGCCATTAGGAGGTTGGTGGTAGGCCTAGCCATTAATACTTTCTAATAAAAATAAGGCCATATGCTAATGTTTTGCCTTCGTTGATTATATATAATTATGTGTCATTACGATCCAAGATTTGTCAATTGCACATGTATTGTTGTACAATAGGAATTATGTGAATACTTATGCTTTAGTTATAACTGGAGTGTATGTTACTACATATATTATATATTTATTGATTTGATATAAATATAGAATGTTTTTATTATATATATGATTTTTATTTTTGACTAAGAATCATCAAGTGGAAAAGTATTTCTTGACAAATTTTTTCAATCACAAAATTAGAATCTGTTAAAAATTCATTTAGATACTATATGAAGTGAAAATTTTATTTAAATATAAGATTAAATTCTTTTTTATTTCTTATTATATGTTCAACCAGAGATAAGGGTTGAAAAATGTCATCCATCCACGCTACATGGATGGTTGGTGGTAAATTAATCATTATTACGCTTGGCCTAGTTGTGGAAATAATATAATGTATTTTTTAAAATTAATTTGACTATGTTTGGTTGACCTAAGGAAAAGAAATGGCACCTTACCAGCTATGAATCTTAATGAGTCCTCCCTAAAGTTGACTGTGCTTATGACGAATCATCACTTGACTTCAAAAGCAAAAAAGACAAAAGGAAAAGATTATGTGTAAAATTAGGTAGTGGGTAGTGAAAACATCAATTTTTTGACGCTTAATGACTTGTTAATAAGAATAATTGAAATAATCAACAAGAACAATAAATAAAGAAATAATAAGCAAAAGAGATTAAGGGTGTGTTTTCTTATGTTTGGTTAGAGAGTGAAAAATATTTTTCAGAAAATTTTTTATAGTTTGGTTAATGAATAAAAATATTTTTTAGAAAAAACTTCTATTTTAGCTAGAGAGTAAATAAAAATTTGTAGAAAAATAATTTCTAACAAGAAAATATTTTCATAATTTAAAGTATTTTTTAAAAAATAAATATTTAAATTCTTTTTTGGAGGGTGTGGATGGGCGGCCTAGAGTGTGGGGCGCGGGGTAGTGTAAAAATTAAATTTTTCAAAATTGAATTTTTTTAAAAATATATGTTTAATTTTTTTTGTAAATTTTCAAAATTTTAAATTTTTTTAAAAAGTAAATTTTTAACTTTTTTGTATGGGGTTGGGTCGAGGTAGGGCGGGGCAGGGGTGCGAGGTGGAGCGGGAGGAGGCTGGGGGTGGGGTGGAC
>JAPFFP010000094.1:10429211-10456639 GCA_026153255.1 Solanum medicagineum | reverse complement strand
TATCTCGGCTTAAATACTCAATCAACACAACAACAACAACCTACAATCGCCATACAACACTTCCAATGCTATAAATAGCGAAGATACCATAAAACGCGATTTCGGCATAGAATGCAAAAACAGGGCAGCCATCATTTCAACATATATTTACCATATTCAATACCTTCTACACACTTCAAAAATCATCTTACATCACCCCAATGCTCAACACAAACTCTCGACGCTCAAAACACCATATTATACCATTAACGGGATTCTAATTCAAGTTATCCTTTGTATAAACGTCTAAATATAGTTCTAGTACTTCTTTCATCCCACAAACATAACTTTCATGACAATTAAACACCACTACATAGCAAAAATCCGATATATAACAATTATGCGAAATTTCTCCAATTCAACCCCAACTCGGGATTCACAATTCGACTATCAAACAATCCGATTTTTGTGTTTTTCCTTTACTTTAACACATTTCTAACATATTCACAACCTTTAATTAATCCAAACAAAGCTAAAAATTAGCATACCTTTAAACCCCTTCCAAGACTTAATTTCTTCGTAACCGCTAAACCGCGCGTTTTCTCGACAAACCAATGCCTCCACGCAACTTAGGGGACTCAATATACCGAGCTTGAAGCGTCACATAACCGAAAACGCGAAAAAATGGAATTTCCCCTTTTGCTACAGTGAACCCGAGAGGGTCTCTTAGCTTTCTCTATATTTTTGTTCTTGAATTTTGGCTAAGTATGGGAAATATTGGTCTTGTACAAGGCACACATGTATATATATACACAAATAACCCACCAAGCACTTGGTCCAATTAAAAACTACCATATATGGATAACCCCACAACCCTTTATTTTAAGGACTCAGCTTTGAAGAATTTTTACGTTTGGTCCCAAACTTTCTTAAATCGAACCAATTGAGGACTTTCGGGGTCTAAGTTAAGTTACGGGTCCTAACAATAATTCAAATGTAATTGTGTGTGATTCTCATTGTTTTTGTTGAGTTGGATCGAACTGGAATTTAACTATCATATTTCCTCTATTGATTTACCCATTTGTCAAGTTTGTATTTTAATCTATACATATAATCTATACATATACTTATACCTACATATACATATACATATACATATAGGTATTCATTGAATTATAATTTGGTCAGTCATGGTCAAAGAAATATTCTCACCGATATTTATTGATAACAACACAGATAACATGAAAAGTATTCTTAACATTTCTATTAGATATTTTCAGATTTGAAAGTTCGTTATAAGCATTACTAAGCGAAAGCCCAGAATACATGGTATTTAGACCCATAAGATCACGTGACTACTTATACATTTGACATCAGGAGAACAATTTGATCATTCAGATGTGGATTTTCTTTACTTGTTTTATGAATACGTCTCAAAACAAATTTGCATGCCTTTGCAGTTTTGGATTCCCAGAACTTTCAACCCCTGAGTTGTCCGAACACCTACTTATATCAAAGTTACTTAGGTAATCTGGTGATTCCCATAGTTGTTACCTATTGAGAGGTAGCAGTGTCTCAAGATTGAAATTATTGGATATAATTGTTATCACCTGTTGTATTTGAGTTATCAAAATGCTATGTTGAGTCGCTAAGGCCTTCACAAGTTTTCAAGATTTGTATATTTTTTTTGACTCTGTGGTGATGTGATATGATAGGAGCAATTTCGTGTTCCACTTTTCAATTACTTTCATCATATTCAAAATTTTCCTTATTTTGATGGTTCGATGGTGGCTTTGACCTGCTCATACATTAAAGTTAAGAGTATCATCTTTATTTTGAATTTGGTCATAAGATACTATCATTTCTTTGAAATGTAGTGGTAGCTCTGTAATGTCACGATTTAATGTGAAAATATCTTTTTGGAGTACCACATAATCCCTTAGTTTCAAGTAAATTGATTGTCTTGTAGAACTTCAAACTATATTATAATTTTCTTCCAAAACAAAATATACAAAATCATTTTTCTGCTCCAGAAGTCTATAATGTTCGAAGTAAAGATGCTAATGTCACCTAGTGCAATGAAAGTGTCAAATCCATGATTCAAAATAATATTTGAATTTGTAGCACAAAAATTATATAGACTAAAATCAATTACTTTGATGCTTGGTAATTGAAATAATCAACAGGAATAGTAAGGAAAAATGAGTAAATAAAGAAGAGTAGCGTGAGATTGGGCTTGTTGGAACGGCGAAAGAGTGCGAAATTAGGCACAACAGTGACCCGGAACTAACTTTAACTCTCAGATCCGGCGTGCGCTCTCCCTCTCTCTCCTGTGTAGGCAGTGTGTAGATACAGTACAAAATGGAAGTTGACAATCCCCCTTTATTAGGAGACTCTTTTT
The DNA here is from genome assembly GCA_026153255.1 of Solanum medicagineum. Taxonomy (NCBI): domain Eukaryota; kingdom Viridiplantae; phylum Streptophyta; class Magnoliopsida; order Solanales; family Solanaceae; genus Solanum; species Solanum medicagineum. The sequence goes on along the minus strand of JAPFFP010000094.1, from coordinate 10,454,259 downwards.
AGGTCCCCTCAACTCATCAATTTTCTTCAACAAGAGACAAAAACAAACACAAATCTTAAACGAAAGCGCAATCTATAACAAAAACAGTTAAACAAAGACAAAAATACATACAGTTTTTGTTGTGAGTTATGGTGGAAACGGTATAATCCACATTCCTTAATCTGCCTTTTCTTTTTTCCTCCTCAATGTTGTTCATTCAATCGGCATCCCTCCGGCCTTCGCCGGCGGCGGAACCAGCACCAGCACCGGTGGTTTCTCCAATCTTCAAATGCCAGAGTAGTTAGTTTTTTTAATTCACGGCCTTGGCATTTCCCCGCCGCCTTTATCTAGTTTAAAGAAATAACCGGCTGAATTTTGTAAACCGATAAGGAAATTACGTTTGTCTCAGTCATTGAAAACCCTAGAAATTTGTTCAAAGAGTACACTGATTTGATTCTAAATGAAAGCTCTCAAACGAAGTCAGACTTCATCGTCTTCAAATTCACCTTCACCGTCTTCATCTTCACCATCGTCGTCGACGGCGACACCATCATCCTCGTGGATTCATTTGAGATCAGTTCTATTTGTTGTTGCGTCCTCCTCGCCAGCTTATTGTTCTTCATCTGATCGGTGAGTCTCTCTTCTCTTCGATCTGCTTCTCAGCTATTCCTATCACTGTAGTTTCTCGATTTAGCTATCATTTCAGTTAAATTTAGTGTATTACTCTCAGATCTCGATCTTATGCTTTTTGTTTATCTTTTTTGGTTTTGCCTAGGCTATTTCAAAGTGTATAAGTTGGATACTCCTCCAAATCATTTGCTCAATTCAAGTGTCCTCTATTTGTATATAGTGTTCGTCGATAGATTGATTATCTTTGTCTGTAATTTTGGTTTTCGTGATTGTTGTATTTATTCTTAATTTGGTATCTTCTTAGTACTTTGATTTGAACAGCTCATGATACTACATCTTGATTTATATCAGACAAAGATTGCTAATTTACATTTTTGATCTCTATTTCAATTGTTTTAAGTTGTGATAAGGTGATGGTATTTTTTTCATTTGATTGTTTCTTGGCTGTAGTCTATATATTTTAGCTTATTTATTTGACAAAAAAAAAATGAAGGCTAATAGCTTTTTGGCTTCTTGCTGCTCTCTTGTCTTTCCTTTTCTCCTCTTTGGGTGATGCCGTGATGCAAAACAGGACTGACTATACATCTTTTAAGTTCAGAAAACCATATTACTATTTGCTTCTGAGAATTGATTCAGTGGCAAAAGAATAAAAACCATAATACTATTTGCTGTTGATTTTTTAAAATTCTTTTTTTTTTTTTGATTTGCACCGGGTGTCCGAGTCTCTTAGAGCCCCGACTAATCCCTGGGGTGCACAGGCCCTCGGCAAGGAGTTTCCCGCAAGTGCACTACGGTTAATTCAGGTTTTACCCAATCCGATGGCCCTCAGAAGTTGTTTGCACCCAGTGGGTTTCGACCTTGAGACCTTGAAAGGGTGCAAACCCCAAGGCTCAAGTCTATTACCACCAGGCCAACCCCTGAGGGTTTTTAAAATTCTTTTTGTGGATTCTCTCTTGTTTTTCTTGCATCATAGTAGGTTTTAGTTTCTTTTTGAGAGCAGTTCCAATCCTATCAGACATTGCGATTATAATTACTTGGTACACTAGTTGCCCTTATTTTCATTTCCTTTGGATGAAAAAGGCTCTTTCGGAATTGATATGTGATCTTCTGCCTTATGAAGCACTTTTTATTTCTCTGATTTGTTATTTATGGTATCTTCTTGGATTGTGTCTTTTCACGTGAGTAAGTGAGTTATCATTTGGTAAACATTTAGTATCTTCAGGATAAGGGCATAAATGTTCTCCTTTATAGTCTATACTGGCATAAATCCCCAAGTACTTCGGCCTACGAAGCAAACTAGTATGATCTGCCAGTTACGGTTTGTTGGCTTTGTTGTTTGAACTTCATGACGGAACTTCCCACATTGCCATTTCAGATAGAAGACTGCTTACCCCCTCGCATAATTATACCAGAAAATTTGCTTCTTATATTTGGTTGCTAACATACGGTGAATACATTAACAAAGTTCCATGGAATCAAGTAAATGATGGTTTATTGGAAAAAAAGGGTCCTCTCCAAAATGCTAATTTTGGAGGTAATTGATGACAAGAACTTTGCTGAATGCCTCTCAAAGTGAGTCTTTCCATTATATAGAGAATATACACAATACATATCCCTAAAGATCCGTTTTCCTATCCATAAAGATCAGCTACTCAATCCCTGTAAATCTTCCACTAAAATCCCTCTAAATCTGCTATGCTATCCCACCAAATATGCTATGCTATCTATATGATTACTACAACAAATCTCTATGATTACACTTATTTATAACATGAATGTATACAATCATTCATAATCTAACATCCCCCCTCAAATTGATGCTGGTGGATCAAGAAGCATCAATTTGCCTACTAGAAACCGATGACGTTGTTGTGCCATGGATTTTGTAAACACATTAGCAATTTGAAAATCACTGGACACATGTGGAAGAGTAATGACCCCTTTATCTACAGCTTCTTGTATATAATGACAATCTACTTCAATGTGTTTGGTCCTCTCATGATAAACTGGATTAGTAGCAATCTGAATAGCACTAGTATTGTCAACTTGGAGAGGAGTAGGATGAGTTTGAGGAAATCCAATCTCATCAAGTAATGCACGAAGCCATACAACCTCCGAGCAAGCAGTAGACATGGATCGATATTCAGCCTTTGTTGAAGATTTTGACACACGATCTTGCTTCTTACTCTTCCAAGATATCAATGAATCTCCAAGAAACATGCACCAACCAATGATTGAATGACAAGTATCAGGGCATCCCACCCAATCAGAATCATTGAAAGCACTAAGACGAATGGGAGAACCACTAGGAAAGAACAATCCACGAGTAGATGTTCCTAGAAGATACCGAATGATGCGACGAACAGCCACCAAGTGGAGATGTTGGGGAGCTTGCATAAATTGACTAACTTGTTGAACTGCAAAAGAAATATCTGCTCGGGTAATAGTAAGATAATTTAGACTCCCAACTAATTGTCGAAATATAGTTGGATGAGGAAGAAGATCGCCTTTCTCACGACAATACTTCACATTCAATTCTAATGGAGTATCTATAGAGGAGGAATCCTGAAGGCCAGCCAAAGAAATCAAATCCTGAGTATATTTGTGTTGGTTTAGAAACACACCCGATGCATCCTTATGAACTTCCAAACCTAAGAAATATGTAAGAGTACCAAGATCTTTCATATTAAAAGAGTCTTTAAGCTGCTGCTGGAGGCTAGTGATCAATGAAGAATCGGTTCCTGTAATTATGATATCATCTACATACACCAAAAAAATAACACAACCTGTAGATGTTTCCGAAGAAATAAAGATGAGTCATATTTGCTCTGTTCAAAAGAAAACTGCAGCAAAGTAGACCAAAACTTGTCAAACCAAGCTCTAGGGGCTTGTTATAATCCATACAAAGACCACTTCAACTTGCATACATCTGATGTAGGTGATGAGAACAAACCAGGTGGAGGCTTCGTATAAGTATCTTCGTTAAGATCACCATGGAGAAAAGCATCTTTGACATCCATTTGATAAAGAGACTAATTTTGTGAAGCAACAATGGCAATAATAGTTCGCACCGTAGTCATTTTTGCTACGGGTGCAAAAGTCTCCTCATAGTCCACACCGTACTCCTGTTTGTTACCAAGAACAACCAGTCGAGCTTTGTACCTATCAATAGTCCCATCAGAATGAAGCTTAATTGAATAGACCATTTACATCCAATTGGGCGGACATTTGAAGGACATGAAACAATGTCCCATGTGTTTTTTTCTTTAAGGGCCAAAAGTTCTTCCTCCATTGCTTTCTGCCAACGTTCATGGTTGAAAGTTTGTGAGTAACAAGTTGGAATAGAAATGTTGGATAAAGTAGAGGAAAAGCCATACCAATTGGGAGTACGAGATGCTAAAGTAGATTGCCGAGTAGGCTCAACAGGATCAGATCTCAAAGAATTCTCAAATTCTAGTTGTAGTGCAGTTTCAGGTGGCGGAATCAATCTCGGGATGGGGTAAAGTTGGTCGAAGTCGTTCATACACAAATCCAGGTTTGAACCGCTTAAAAGAAGATGATGAATCCTCAAAAGTAGGAAGAAGAAGAGAGACAAAAGATGATTCAATATGAGTAGGAGAGAAATATTGATTCTCAAATAAAACAACATTTCTAGAAACACGAAATTTGTTAGAAAATGGATCATAGCAAACAAAACCTTTATGTGAAGTACTATAACCCATAAAAGCACATTTCTATGCAGAAAATTTACTGCGCTGAGAAGGTGGCAAGTATTTTGGCACAAACAATATCTGTAAATTTAGCCCATAAGTTCTGAAATCCAGAAAAATACTCCTGAACAGAAAGATCTCCTTGAGTGTAACTAGCAATATCATACTCTAACTGAAAGTGTCTTGCGCTATTATCTTGCTTGTAAACCTTTTGTAAATAATCCCACATGGCCTTAGCTGTCTTGTATGGCCTGAGATTAAGAACAATAAGAGGGTCAACTGATCCTAAAATCCATGTCATTACCCGAGCATCTTTAATCTTCCATTCACTTAACTTTGTAGGATCAGTAGGAGCAGGATCACTTCTATCTATATGATCCATAATTCTTTTACAGTGACAAATAACTGAAATTGAAATTCCCAAGAAGAATAATTTTTTCCAGTGAAACGAACACTGAAGGATTCAAAGTGATGTGAATTCATGCTTTTGAATGCTATGAAAACAAGAAAGACTCAAGAAAATAACTAGAGTGACCAAGAACAAAAGTCCTAGGTGTTAGGACTGATTGTCGACGATCAGTTAACAAAAAAACCAAGATTTCAAAAAATTTGAAAGAAACCACAGAAGAACTCTATGAGACAAGACAACTAAGAGTAGACTCTGATCCCAGGTCAAAAATTTTGCTGAATGCCTCTCAAAGTGAGAGTCTTTCCATTATATAGTGAATATACACAATACATATCCCTAAAGATTCGTTTTCCTATCCCTAAAGATCAGCTACTCAACAACAACATTACCCCAATGCCTCAAAGGCTCCCGCCAATTGCGGGGTAAAGGGGGGTCGGATGTACGCAGCCTGACCCCTATGTTTAAAAACATAGCGCGACTGTTTCCGGATGACCCATGATGAGCGTCGAAAGTTGCATTGACTTACTGCTACTTCACAATTGAAAGAAGCGCAGACAGTTTAAAGAGCCATTTTGCTTTATTCCATCATACACCAAAGCCAAAAAATAGTGAATCTTTGGCTCCATCCAAGATTGATCAGCTACTCAATCCTTGTAAATCTTCCACTAAAATCCCTCTAAATCTGCTATGCTATCTATATGATCACTACAACAAATCTCTATGATTACATTTATTTACAACATGAATGTATACAATCATTCACAATCTAACAATTGACAATGCTTGTAAAAGGATATTTGATTTAAAAGATATATGACGTGAATGGTGAGACGTCACAAAGAATTGACCTATTCGTAGATTGTATGGGGCAGAGTGTTGGCCAGTCAAGAAAGAACTCCTGTGTTCAAAAGATGCAAGTCACAAAAATGAGGATATTGAGATGGAGGTGTGGGTACAATATAAATGATAAGATAAGGAATGAGAATGTCTGGGACAAGGTGAGAGTGACCTGCATAGTGGACAAGATGAGGGAAACAAGGCTAAGATGATTTGGACATGTGAAGAGGAGATGCAAAGCGGTGAGGAGGTGCGAGAGGCTGGATGTAGCGAGTACAAAGTAGAGGTAGGCCGAATAGAGTATTGGGGAGAGGTGATTAGATAGGAGATGGCATAACTTCAGATTATCGAGGACATGACATTAGATAGGAGTGTGCGGAGGCTGCTTATTAGGGTAGAAGATTAGTAGGTGTGGAGTGTTGTCTTGATTTTCAAGGGGTTCAACTTTTCTTATAGTGTTTTGCTTTTGATTCCACTATTACTTCTTGTCGACTGTGTTTAGGTTATTGCATTATTTCGTGGTTGTTACTATTTTCTTAACAGTTGTTTTGTTTCTCCTTTGTTTTTTTTCATTATTTTGCTATGTTATACTTGAGCGGAGGGTCATCTAGAGACGATCTCTTTATTTTCATGAGATAGGAATATGGTGTGCTTACACTCTATCCTTCCAAGACTCCACCTGTGGGATTTCACTTGGTATGCTGTTGTTGTCATATAGAGTGATCCTATGGTTGGTACAGGCTATATACTATGTCATTTTCCGTTCTATTCTACAACAACAACAACATACCCAATGAAAATCCTACAAGTGGGGTTTGGGGAGGGAAAAATGTACGTAGACCTGGCCACTACCTCATAGAGACCAAGAGGTTGTTTCCAAAAAACCCTCATCCCAAAAAATCATCCCCAAAAGCAGAAAATATTAGATATGAAACGACTAAAATGGTCAACTAATGAAAATATATAGAGATAATAAAAGTAACAAAATAAATGACAAATAATAACAACATAATATATAACGACACGGCTACTAACCTACTATAACACAAGACCCAACATCATCCTACCCCTACTAGCCTTCCAGCCTTCCGCCCTAATATGCGACCTCCACTCCTTTCTATCTAAGATCATGTCCTCAGTGATTCGAAGCTGAGCCATATCTCGTCTAATCACCTTCCCCCAAGACTTTTTCGGTCTACCTCTACCCTCCGCATAACCCTTAAATCTATCCTCTCACACCTCTTGACAGGAGCATCAACACTTCTTCTATTCTAATTCTGAAAATAAAAAAATAAAATAGACGCACATCTACTTATTGCAAATCACACCAGTCAAAGATAAACCGATGGTGAAGCATACTGAGAGGTTAAGTTGTCCCTATGCATAAGCTCAGTAAGTTAATTGAATACATCATTGTTGTGTCCGGTGTTGTTGGATTCTGTTCAACAGCCCAAGGACTTGGAGCACATCTTTTGTTCTTTCCACTGCTTGAAGTGATTGTTACGACCATGAAGAAACGTTGTTTCCTGCTAATTCTCGATTTTCAAGTTGTTCAGCCTCAACTTCTGGATAAAATTGTTAGAATGGGTTGTATCTGTTAATCTTTGTAATATTCTCAATTTGATCTTTTTCCCACTCAAGTTGCTCGGTTATGTGGATAAAAACGGAATTGTGCTAATCTGCTAATCACCAGTGTACCACGACCCAAAACTTTGTCAGATAAATTTCGACTCTGTATAATTTAATTTGTAGAGCTTCCTTATTCCTTCAGCATCTATCTTTTATTTTGTAATTAATCCTGATAATGATAATCTTTATTTTTTGGGCTGGGTATCTCTTACTTCAATAATGCACCGAGCAGATGAAAAAATTATTTGTATAAGCTTATCATCTCCAAAATGTAATGATTGTGAACTTGTGGTCTTTAATTTCCTCTGGTTTGACCTGTGTTAGCACTGGTGAAAATTTTTTCCATGTCACCTTTATGCTTTTCCTTTTTATTGCTGGATTGTTGAAGTTGTGAACTTTTTAATGATGCCGAATTTCTGTTTTATGAGATAGTAATTTGGTCTGCTAATGTAGTTATTTTTAACTGTAGCTGTCATTTACCAAAATGTTTAATTATGGCTGTTTCATTTCAGAGGTCATCTCAAATCACCATGGTCTCATAGAAAGAGAAAACATGTCCTTTCACCCCAGCGGTGGAGAAGCTTTTTTACACCTGATGGAAAACTTCGTAATGGGGGAGTTAAATTTCTAAAGAAAGTTCGAAGTGGAGTGAGTTCCTACCCTGATATCTTTTGAGAATTCCATTTTCCATTTATTCATTTTATTTTACATATTAAAACTTTTAGGGGTCATTTGGTAGGGTGTATAAGAATAATGCTAAATAGAATGTATTAGTAATGTTTGCATTAGCAATACTTGCATTATTTCTTATGCATTGTTTGGTTTGGTGTATTAAACATAGCATGCATTGCATAATTTTTTTAAAGATATTTATTTACAAATATACCCTCTACAAGTTTGGTGGAAAAGATGGAAACAAAGTTTTGAGGAGCAATAGGTCCCATAACCATGTTAATGCATGCATTAAATCCCCTTGCATTATTAATATTATGGATTTTCATGTATTAGTAATGCACTTCTCAATACTCAATAGAGTGTGTAATTACCGCAAACATTAATTATACATAGGTTGAAAAAGTGTACCAAACAAGGTACTACTAATACATAAAACTAATGTATACATCATTTCTGCTACTACACTCTGCCAAACGACCCCTTAATGTTTGTTTGAAAGTGTGAAAGGGAAGGGAAGCAAAATGGTGGGCTTGTTCACTGAACTTTGCCTCTCTTATGCAGGGAGTTGATCCTAGCATCAGGGCAGAGGTTTGGCCTTTTCTCCTTGGGGTGTAAGTTTTTCATCGCTCTCGTACAAGTTACCGCTTACCAGTATTAAGATTGAAATTTGGTGCATTCCGCACACTACTTCCCCTGTTACGCTTTCACTTTGGTGTGCCAATTTAATTTAACTAACTTTCCAAGGGAGATGATGGAATTCCATTGTCCAGATAGATGACATTGAATTTTCTTCCAGGTCTGTGATTTAATTCATTTCCATAATGAGTGAGACCAGTACTGCAGTTACTCTGCTGGATATTTTAAATGGATCCTCTTATTAACCTGTTTTTATATATTGTTGGGTCCCTGTTTCGCTTGATCTGTGCTGTTAGGGTTGTTTTCTCCGGAATATTATTTATACGAAATCAAGCTCTGGTCGCTAAGTCTGAAAATAAATTCATTCATTGGTGATTTAGTCAGTTCTTAATTTCTTATGTTGGTGGAGTGATGAGCAGGCAATGTTTTTGGACAGTCTGCTTTTGTCTAATTACTTTATGTGTCAAGTTTTATACCCGTGAAGGCTTGGGTAAGGGCTGATAATTATTCCTTGTGTCTCTGCAGCTATGAATTGGACAGTTCCAAAAAAGAAAGAGATACTCTAAGAAAAAAGAACAGGTACTGTTCCCAAAATCATCTGCTCCACCTTGACAAAGGTGTCTTGCATGAAAATCTTTTTAATCTCTGCTTTTCATTTGACAAGTCATAATCACCTTTCTATTATTTGTAGTTCCAATTTATTTTTTGACTCCCATAGTTCATACTCCTTAATGGTGCATAAATATGTGAATGCAGAAAGGAGTATGCAACACTTCGGAGGAAGTGCTGCCAGCTACTGAGACACAATAGTGAAACCTTTAAAATGAAAGTGACGGCAGGAATTGGAAACTATGGAGACAGTGGAAATCTCATGGAAGGGATGAATTTCCACGATTATGAAGATGTTGTCAGTGCCCTGGAACCCCTCTCTAGTGGGGACAGGAGCCCATTTGTTGAGGATTCAGAAAATCACGGCAATATAATGTTGGATTTATTTTCTAGTTCCAAACGAGCCATGGAGCCAAATGATATCTCAGACTCTGAGTCGTCAGATTCTGATTCCTCTGCAGATCATGATGTGAGTCATAGTTTCCTCTCTATAAGAAGCATGTATGATACAGCCGAAGTGCATTCCAAGGAGGACTCTTCTCCTTCAACGACAGAAGTCCAGCCAGACCCCTGCAATGCTGAAGATTTCGCTACATGGCAACGAATAATTCGGGTTGATGCAGTTCGTGCTAATGAAGAATGGATAGCATATTCTACACCTCATGCTGGAGAAGTATCAGATGGCCGGGCACGCTGTTCTGCACAGGCTGTTGGATTGAAGGACTATGATCACCTAGAGCCCTCAAGAATCTTCCATGCTGCTCGGTTAGTTGCCATCCTTGAAGCCTATGCGCTTTATGACCCTGAAATTGGCTATTGCCAGGGAATGAGTGATTTGCTTTCACCAATAATTACCGTGATGGCAGAGGACCATGAGGCTTTTTGGTGCTTCGTTGGTTTCATGAGGAAGGCTCGACATAACTTCAGGCTTGATGAGGTTGGAATTAGGAGGCAATTAAATATTGTTTCTAAGATTATCAAACATAAGGATTCACATCTCTATAGGCACTTAGAGAAGCTCCAAGCAGAGGATTGCTTTTTTGTGTACAGGATGGTGGTAGTACTCTTCAGGAGGGAATTAACTTTTGAGCAAACACTCTGCCTATGGGAGGTAATGTGGGCAGACCAGGCCGCTATTAGGGCTGGGATTGGGAAGTCTGCATGGAGTAGGATTAGGCAGCGTGCCCCACCAACAGATGATCTTTTGCTTTATGCAATTGCAGCATCTGTATTACAGAGGAGGAAACAGATCACTGAAAAGTATAGTAGCATGGATGAAATTTTAAGGGAGTGCAATAACATGGCTGGTCATCTTGATGTATGGAAGCTACTAGATGATGCCCATGATTTGGTGGTCACTCTCCATGACAAGATATAGACACCTTTCATATAGTGCCTTCCAAGATTTTATACCACTAATTTATTCTCTTCGCTAAATTCAGCATTAGTGAGTCCGTTCTCTTCAAGTCTTCATGTTTTTGTGGTGAGAAAGAACTTTCTGCCTGACAAGTGAAAACATTGCTGCTGCTGCTGCTCTTTTTGGTTCAGAGATCTGGATTATCTATAACTCGCAACTCTGCTGAGTACAGGCACTGCTATTTGCTCGATTTCATTGTAGCCATTATTAGAAAGCCTGTGTTCCAGACTATTCTACCATGTTCAATATATATCTTTTAAGTTCTTATTTTTAATGCTTATAGAGTGATAAGTTATAGGGTCTATGAGTAGTAGGAAAACTCATTCAAAGTGGATGTCTTGTGTCCATTGCTCAACTTGCTTGGGATCAAGGAGTGGGGTGTTGGGGTGGGAGTCGTGTGGGCAAGCATGAGCTAGAATAGTTATATATTTAAGTATCCGTTGTTGGTCATGAGAGCCTTAACAACAACAACATACTCAGTGGAATTCCATAAGTGGGATCTGGGAAGGTAAAATGTACGCAGACTGACCACTACCTCATAGAGATAGAGAGATTGTTTTGGAGAAATCCTCGTCTAAGAATCAAGCCCCATAAGGAGAAGATACTAGATATGGAAAAAGGGAAAGAATAGAAACAGGATGAACGATCAATGATGAAAAGCAAATGATAGTATGTAAATACAAAAAAAATAATGATAAAAAAGTGACAAATATAAGAAGGATAATGGCAACAAAGGATAAAATCTACTACTCCTACTAACCTACTATATCACTAGGTCAGACATCATTCTACCCTTACTAACCCATTAGTCTGCTACTCTAATATACAACCTCCACTCCTTTCTGTCTAAGGTCATGTTCTTGGTGAGATGAAGTTTCGCCATATCTTTCTGATCACCTTCCCAAATACTTTTTCGGTTTACCTCTACCCCTCCGAGTAACTCTAACTCTAGCCTTTCGCACCTCCTAACAGGAGCATCGGTACTTCTCTGCACATGTCCAAACCAATGCAGTTTCACTTCTCTCATCTTGTCAGCCACAGAAGTCACTTTTAACTTCTTTCGAATGGTCTCATTTCTAACCTTATCACTCCTGGTATGTCCACATATCCATCTCAACATTCTCATCTCCGTGACCTGCATCCTCTGAACATTAAGTTTTTTATTGGCCAGCACTCTACCCCATACAACAAAGACAGTCTAATCATCGGTCGGTAAAACTTACCTTTAAGTTTAGGTGGTATCTTCTTATCACACAAAACTTCGGAAGCAAGCCTCCATTTCGTCCATGCTGCTCCAATACAATGTGTGACATCATCGTGGATATCACCGCTACTCTGGATAATGAATCCAAGATATTTAAAATTTTGTCTCTTGGGAATGGATTGAGTGTCAAGGCTCACTTAGAGTTGTGCATTTACACTGTTTGTGGTGGTACTTTTAGCAGTTTGGATGTGGAACAGTTGGTGTTTGGTTTTTATGGTTCGACGTTGTTATCCTGTTTGCCTGCAACTTGGCTTGCCTCAAATTCGGTGACTAAATTCAGCTACTTAAATTTCAAACATCCCTTTTGAGTCATTTGGCTATAGCTGCAGCAATATTTTCTAGTACAGACTGATGTAGTGCACAGAAACTACTCAAAATGAAGGAAGACGTCTGTCAAATATAAAAAACATAAAACCCAGTGAAGTCTATAGTTTACAAGACGTTACTACGAATAGCAACTGTGAAGCACATCCAAACTGATAATCAAGTTCAGCTACTACAGCTCCTTAATGAACTATAAACCAAGTGTCAATTGACAACTACATAAAGCAAACGATAGTTGTTCTGACAATCCAAATTAGATTGTGATCGATTTACTTCTCCTTGGTGTAGTGTCGCACTGCAAAGGCTAAGCCCAAAATCAAGAGGGGCACAAGGATTTGCAAAATTTTGATAACAAAGTCTGAAGTCTTGTCTGGATTGTATGGGGCTTGTTGCGGAGGAATGTAAGCACGTTTTAGGGGAACAGTTGACTGATCAATATCTCCAATGCAGTATTTATCCATCATTTCTCTAGCAGAATCGCTGTGGCCAACATCTTCAAAGTCATTCGTTGCATCTTTCCCTGTCACACAATCAAATGAATTTAAGATACCAGGCCATCGAAAATGCGGTCCCAAGACGTGGATAAACTGTGTGAAACACTCACGCATTACCTGTTGCTGAAAGCAAAACTTCATCACCACCTGGATGATCTTCCATGAATGGAGTCACATCATACACCTGGAGAACAATTGATACCAAGACATAAATCAATATTTGTACTACAGAAGGAGAAAGATAAGAACTTGGATCCTCTAAAGTAAGTGATGGAGGGGATATGATTTGGTTTAGATAACATTGTAATGACCGGAAGTCATGGGCGGAGCTACCTTGGGCAAAGGGTGGTCTAGTGCACACCCTTCTCTGGAAAACTAAGTGGTGTCGAGGTTAAATTTTAGCTATTATGAGTGTATATTTAATTCTGCACACTCTTAACACAAGTTAGAAGAAAATTTGCACTCTTCGCTAAATTCCAGGGTTTGCAACTGCTGGAAGTATCCAAGAAAAATCAGATGGGCAAGGGAAGTCAGGTTAAAACATATTTAACAGCATAAGTAGCTTAAGTGCCTGCTTGGATAAGCTTACAAAAAGTAACTTATAAGTCAAACCTAAAAGCTATAAGTAGGGGATATCCTACTTTTGGCGTATTTTTGAACTTTTTTGGCCTAAGCAGTGCTTAAAAACATTTTCAACTTTTCCAAACATCTCCAAAACAAATAAGTGCTTAAAAGCCAAAAGCACCTAAAAATAAGTTATTCCAAACATCTTCTCGTCTTTTAACTACAGAAAGCTTATTATGTTTCTGTTTTATGCCATAAATTCATCGATGTGACGAGCCTATTTTCAATATATGTGAATATTTGTCACAAATCTTTCAGGTAATATGATGCTAGTCACTTGTTACCATAGCAACATTCATGGGCAAAATCTATTTGTTAGGGGAATCTTAGTAGCTCAGTTGGTTGACTACCTGAACTCCCACTTTGTTGGTGAAGGTTCGATTCCCTCACATTGTAATCCCCCTTCCCTTACCCCAATTTTTTTTTGAAAAAAAAAAAAAACTTAAGACACTGAGAGAAATGGAAAAAGAATACTGGCTTTATCCACCTCTACACAAATATAAAGTTCAATTGTTTGAATCTACTCTGAACTCCTGATGTTCTACATTGCTAATTTATCTACGAAAAGTCACTTACTTACGCACCCCCTCTCAGTTTCCAAGGGGCAAATCTAAAATCTAAACTTACGTTACCAAGATAGACCTTCTCAGCATTCGCAAAAATGTTATCTTAATTATAGAAGAGAGTTTTAAAGCGACAGTAAATTTGTCTCTGAGTGACCTACAGGTCACGATAACAAGCCTTGGAACACCAGGTAGATTGCCTACATTACACTGCGAAGGCGGGATGCTTTGTGTACTGAATTGTCTACATTATTACCCTCGTTTTCTCTTTAACACCACTAATACCAAATGGGTGCAAAGTCAGAAAATAGACCGAGTAATGTAAAGCAACCAATACAACACCAACTTAAACAAAATTATAGCAGATTAAAGTTATCCCCAGATTACAAACAATTCAACAACTTCAATGAACATAACTTTTCAGAACCCCACTTATAACTGATAATTCATGTCAATAAGTTGATTTATTGGCCAAAAAGAGAAGAAGAAAGAAAATCCATCAAGATAAAGACTGTCGGTATCTTAGTAGTTGGAATCCCAATTTGATGATAAGAATATAGAGTATAAAATTAGTAGGAAAGATGTAACCTTTCCACTGATGATAAGCCAACAATCTTTGGTCTTGTTGTGCTTTGCAACCTCCTCAAATACATGAACTTTCTGATCTGACCCCATCTCTTCTTGCTACTGAAAATCCACACATAAATAAGCAAATCAAAGAAATTCCAAATAAGCAAATCAAGTATAAATGGAATTTGTACACACACCAAAGATGGTTGGATTCTCCAAATCTAAACAATTAATTGCTCACCAAACATTTTGAGTACATAAATAAATAGGAGTGAAGAGAAAAGAAATGCCCTTGAAATTTGATGGAAATTACAATGTTATTTTGACGCCCATTGTTTATTGGAGTCCAGTGTGCCACTAAACAAATCCTTCGCCGACCGAGGGTAGTTGGAAGATTATTGACACCGCTTTTTTGGGCTTTTCTTACCATTTTCGCTCTTTTTCTTCTCCAAATTTATTGGTATAATAATGACTTTGATATTTCACCAATCATATTGAGTACTGCTATCGTTCCTGGCCAACTCAAACTAGTTTTTACGTCTCTCTAATGTGATAAAAACTAGGATTAATTTCGCTCTTCTCAATTTTAGACTTGAATTATAGCAGCGATAAATAATTAACGTTGTTTTCGCAATTATTATATGAGTCTTTAGAAAGAACTTGAACATGTATGTCGTAAATAAAAGAGATCAATATGCAAAATTATGATCACATAGCAATTTTTTAAATTTTGATTTGATAATCGATGCATTAAATTTCAATATGAAACAGTATTTGGTACTAGTCAGTTGTATGACAAAGTTAATACTGTTGCTTCAATTTTTTTTAATATGGAGGTACGTACGATATAATAGAAAGTCAATAAATAAAAAGACATTAAAATAATAAATTGACATAACTACTAAATAATTGTATCAAAGTATTCGAAATCAATACATGTCAAACACAAATGAACAACCAAGATGAATTGTCACTGACGCATTTGTGCCTAATCTTTTGAAATTCTAACTTATGGTGATCAAAATATAATGCTATGTATGGTAAGTAGTAACTAAAAAATATTCTTCACTACAATATTGTTAATATTTATCACTTTGTATAATTGATCAGAAATCAACACTATGAAAAAGAGAGAAATTAAATAATAATTTTTTTTATTAACTTAACAGGATGCATATTGGTACGATCCAAGTTAGATCCTAGAGGTGACATGACGATTAGGATTTCGTGGAATCCCAACCAAGCCTCTTAGTATTCATCGTATACATATGGTAATAAGATTCAATAAAGACATAAAAAAGAATGCAGAATTAAAGTCTCGAACTATAAAAGTTTAACTAATAGAGAAATTAAGTCAATGCTCGAATAAATTGAAATACATCTTAAACTCTATCTAATCATGCCTCTAATATCACAAGTAGAGCATAGGATAAGCTCTGGATCACTCAAATCATAAGATTGTAAAATAGTTCAAACATAACAAGAAAACATAAACTCGATGACTTGTCCCTAAAGCATGAAGACTCACTAATCAAGTGAGAAAATCTTCGATCTAGCCAAGAGTATGAGGTATAGGGTGATCATTGAACCTTACATTAATATGCAAAAGAAAGTATGCGAGAGTATGAATCATGCTAAATCATTTCATTTATAAAGTTATGGTACATAAATATTCTAGTTGATTCATAAGTATTATATAACGAATTGCAACATAATATGTATGTAGTGTTTTTTTAAATAACATTATTGTATCATGACACATGATAAAATCTCTGTAAGCAAGTTTTTATTCAAGTTGTATCATGACACATGATATATCAGAATGTACAAACTTTGTTCAAGTGTAATGGGTTTAGAAGATGATACACCAAGTTTGGGCAATATAGATATTTATAATAAATTTTTAAAACAAAAAATATGGAAGTCATATTAGTACTAATAAAAAAAACTAATTAAAATCATCTTATATACATTAAAAAAGTTTCGTTTCTATAACTATGAAAAACAACTAATCTATATTTACGAAGTCATCTGGAAGTAGTTCTTTGAACTGGCCCTTCGATTTATTGCATCCGAAAACATGAGAGTTTGTTTGTATTTGGAGTCAATGCAATGAATCATTTGTTTGATAAATTTTTCCTTACAACAAATCAGATTCGGAATAAGTGTTTAATTGAGATCTCATTTTGATACAAATTCTTATATGTTTTAGTAGTTCATTTTATGCATCAAGTATCATTTTACAATTTTATTGGGGTGCATTGCATTCAGTACATGAATCTTGTGTCGTATATAGGATAGATGATATATGATATTTGATATAAAATTAATTTTATTAAAGAATAAAATACATATGAGACCATATTTATTAAAAAAAATTTAATTATTGTTGAAAGTGTAAAATGTTGAAAGTATCTATTTATAAAGTGTAAACTCATGTATGTTATAATTGTTAAATATCACGATAAGTGATATATTGACCAATGAATATTACAAAATAACACTGCATCATGCCACATGATAAAACCCCTGTAAGCAAGTTTTATTCAAGTATCATGTAATATGATATATCAAATAAGAAAATTTTTTCATAACTGGTACAATTTATCAGTCAAATTTGCTAAAAGATAAACTCATGTATATTTTAATTGTCAAGTATAATGTTAAGTTATACATTGTCAAGAAATATTACAAAATAACTCTGTATCATGACACATGATAAAATCCTTGTAAATAAGTTTTATTCAAGTATCATGTAATATGATACACTCAAATAAGGAAATTTTTTCATGATGTCATGATACAGTGTTATTTTTTTTAAAAATATTAGATATATGTAATATTACAACTCATTACATAATACTTACGAATCAATTAAAATATTATGTACCATAACTTTACAAAAGAAATGATTTGACATGATTCATAGTAATAAAAATATGAACCGTATTTTGTGGTACATCCAGATGTTGTAAGTATTGTACAAGCGTCATTAACCATGATACAATAACTATATTTATGCTAATTGATACAACATAAGAAAACATAAAGTATATATATGTATCAGTTACACAAGCAATCGTATGTGCACGAACCAAATACACAAGAAATACGCAGATACATACTGCCCCCATGAATCACTACATCCAACTAAATTATACTCTGTATAAGTATAATTATATTTGATAAATGACTATAATTAGAATAATAGATTCAATCAATCCAAATCAATTAGCAAAAGATGATAAACATTAAAAATATACAAATTATTTGTTATTACTTTACAAAAATAAAGTCGAGTAGAGGACCCACAAAAGATTTTTAAAAAGGAAAGAAATCAAAATCTTGAGAGGACAGAAGAATAGAGACTATTTATTTGATCACGAAAGCAAATAAGAAAATCACACAAAAAAAATCGCCTCTGTTTTTTCTCCTTCGTCATTTTCTTCCTCCTCTTCAGTTTTTTCAATAATTTCACTTTGGTCCAAAAAATGAAAAATGAAAGATTTCTTGCTATTTAGAAGTTCTCTCCTGCAATGGCTGTTTTTATATTTTCTTTTGTTAATCCTCTTTTTACATTTTTCGGTGATCTCCTATTTTCGATTTTTTGACTATTTTGAAGTGAAAGTATTCGTGTCTACGCAATAGAAAAATTGAGTTCAAATTTTGGTAATGTTTTTCTAAAAGGAATTTGTTATTTTTTTAAAATGAAAAATAGGTTGATTAACATTAATTACCTTGATTTATGATTCAAATTTTGAAAATTGTTTTATGAAGGAAATTGTTACTGTTTTTTTTTTTTTTATAGGAAATAAGGGATTGACATTAATTAGCTTAATTTATGGAAGAGAATAACTGAATTCTTTATGTATCATGAGCTGCTTTCAATGTATTCCAAAGTGGTATCTTTCAAAGGATTTTGGTAAATTTAAAAAGGATAGGGACAAATTAAAACTTGCTTCTTAAACTATAGAATTTGTATAAGTTATACAAAATTTATTCAAAAAATTACATAGAATACGTGGTCTCAATTTTTTCCCCTTCATAAAAGAATCTTATATCATATCTAGTTATTTCTGCTTACGGGTTTTGAGATGAGGGTTCCCAGGAAACATCTTCTCTACTTTTATGGTAGTGGTAAGGTCTGCGTACATTCTATCCTCCCCAGACCCCACTTGTGGGATTTTACTGGGTATGTTGTTGTTGCATAAAAGAATTTTATAAAAATATATTCTTTTATTTTAAGCTGAATCAAAATTTATTTTTTATGGAGACATTTTTAGAAGACATTTCTTTACGTGACAAAATACGAAGACCACGTATTAGGAACATGTGAGAGCCCAAAACTTGTGTAATTATGGCCCAAAAAGAGAGGCGGCAAAGAAGGGTATTTAGGTACATTACACTCCTCTCCTCAACTTTTCTTGATAATCAAGACGAGCTTTTTTCCTATCATATGTATAACCCAGAAGGCAAAAACCTAGCGATGAAAAGTGGTTCATCAGAGACCAAATTCTTACAAGAATTGATTCTTTATGCGGCAAGCGCAGCTCTTAGTTGCCTCGTCTTGTTTGTTGGGCTCCGCCAGCTGGATCCCAATCGGGAGGCATCCAAGAAGGCTCTTGAACACAAGAAGGAAATTTCTAAGCGATTTGGTCGACCCCTTATTAAGACCACTCCCTATGAGGTATATATTTTCCCATTGAAGGTTATCCTAATTCTTGATGATACCAGCTTATAGGTTGTTCAGAGGTGAATTTGTGGTTTCAGAATTTAATGTTTTTGATATCTTAGTAATTTAGTGTATGGGGATATACTATCTGCTTCCAGAGAAAAGATAGTAAAAATTCTGCATCCATTTTCTAGTTGAATAAGAGTTAGCTTGCTTCCTAAAGTTAGCTGGAAATTTGATTTGGATATTTTCAGCTCCCTGAAGTTATTGTTTTGGGGCTTGATTGCTATTGGAGCTTAATTTTGATGGTGTTGACCCTGTTAAAGAGATTAATGTAGCTTTCGGAACTTGCGCCGTTATACTTCTTGTGAAATTCTTGTATTTGTTATCTGGCTCAATTTTCTGATAATCTGGTTTAAATGATGCACCATTTTTTTAAATTAAAGACGACAGTGTACTTCCATTTTTCTCTACTGGTGTGAATGATCTCTGTTGATTAAGATCATTATCCTATTGATTTGTCAGAGCTTCCTGCCCCCTGCTCCAATTTAGTACATAGAAGTATAATAAACCTGTGATATCTGAATATTTTATTTCAAGTAGAATATTTCTTTCCTGGTGTGAATAATTTCAAGAATCTGCTTTGTTGAATCTTCTAACTTATAGGCAAAATGATCAATTTTCATATTGTTTTCAATTATTCTCATATTTGGATGGTGGTAGCTCATTTATCTTTTGTACTTTGTGTCAACAGGATGTGATAGCCTGTGATGTAGTGAACCCTGATCATATAGATGTGGAATTTGATTCCATTGGAGGGTTACAATCCATTAAGCAAGCACTATACGAATTAGTAATTCTTCCCATGCGAAGACCTGAGCTATTTTCTCACGGAAAGTTATTGGGCCCGCAAAAAGGAGTCTTGCTTTATGGACCACCTGGGACTGGAAAGACCATGCTTGCCAAAGCAATTGCTAAAGAGTCGGGTGCTGTTTTTATTAATGTGAGAATATCAAATTTGATGAGCAAATGGTTCGGTGATGCACAAAAATTAGGTGAGTGTAGATCAGTCTTGCATGGTTCATTTCTCAGCATTAGTCTATTCTTTGGTGTGTTGTTGGCCTTTCTGAAAGTCATATGACTGCATTGTATTTTCTGAATCTTGTTTCAGTGTTTGTTATTGAAGCTTCACAAGCATTATACTCTGTCCAAAAGAACATTGAAGCCGCTTGATTTTGGCCGGTCCCTTTTCCATTCATCTCTATAGTGGCAATCTGCATGACCTCAGATGATAGATGAAGCACTAATTTTAGATCTCTCTTTTCAAGATTTTGTCATGATGGGAGTTCTTTTGCTATGAAACTGCCATATGAACTAGTGAAGTTGGAGTAGTCGAAAAACAGGAGAGCCTAACTTTGCTAGTACTTATTCGGAGAACTTTCAAGATAATGTTGTCTGAATCACTTTTAGTACAACAACACCAACAAAATACCCAGTGAAAAACATAAACATATAGTGGCTTGAGATTTTTGAGGGACAAACATAAACGTCAAATTGAGATTTTTCCCTCAAATTTTTGGATAGGTCGTGATTCTTGGCTTAGATCTATTCAGTTCCTGAAATACTGCTATTTTGCCTTATGTCAAATGGATCTGGAAATAAGAAAAAAAGAAGGCAGTTAGACCAATTTGAGTCATTATGATTTAGCATGGATATCATCCAACTCTGAAGTGTTTCAAGCTTTTAAAAATGTCTCTGTTTTAGCTTTTTCCTCAGCCCATATTATTTCTTTATTGCAGTCCGTATGTAATTAGCTTGTAAACACATTATATATTGTTTGAATTTTAGTTTCATTATCTTGCAGCTCTTTTTGCTTTTAGCATTACCAGCTTTGGGCATTAGTAAGGTTATCCTTTATAAAATGCTGCCTGTATAAATGGCATATTTTAAGTGCTAAGAATGGCAAATCACACTGCTGAGGATTTTCGGGAGGAAAATGTTGCAAAGAAAGTAGATAATAGGATTGGATGCTTTAATCTACCTGACATGGACACTGGAGTAAGGGAAGGATATGGGGTATGTTCAAGGCATCAGTTCTTTCTCAAAAATTAAATAAATGGAAGCTTGAAATTTAAGATATATTGATAGGAATGATGTCTTGTATATTTGGATACAGTTGTACTCTTATCCCAGCTTGCATAATAAAAAGAAGTACTCTTATCTTGGCTTAAGCATTTAATTTTGATTTTGATGATCTAACTGGCTTTTCTTTACCATCTAATGAATCATGAGCTTTCATACTTCCTTGCTTCAGATTTTTTGTTGATGGAATTAGTTTATGCTGTAAGTTTCATGTTATCCATCAAGCCAACAACGTACATATAATGGAGTAATAACTCATTCATGGTCATCAACTTACTGCTCCATATAATTTTATTTCCTCATAATGTGGATACCTTTGTCTTTAAACCAAAATAATGTAAGAAAAGTGGCGCCCAAGTGTGTGACCGAGAAATCCTAATCGAGGCACGACAACAACAACATACCCAGTGGAATCCCACAAGTGGGGTCTGGGGAAGGTAAAATGTATGCACGACCTTACCACTACCTCATAGAGATAGAGAGGTTATTTCTAGAAGACCCTCGGCTTAAAAATATCAGGCCCCAAAAGTAGAAGATACTAGATATGAAAGAGAAATGACTAAAGTGGAAAGTAAGTGATAATATATAAATACAATAAAAAAGAAACAAATATGAGACATACAATAATCAACATAAGATATAAAGACATGAGTACACGGCTAATCCTACTTACCTACTATACCAGAAGGCTAGACATCATCCTACCCCTACCAGTCTATTAACCTTCCACCTTAGTGCGCGACCTCCACTTCTTTCTATGTAAGGTCATGTCCGCGGTGATATGGAGTTGCGCCATATCTTGTCTAATCACTTCCCCCCAATATTTTTTCGATCTGCCTCTACCTCTCCGCGCATCTCCTAAATCCAACCTCTTGCACCAATTTGCTGATTTTTTTCCCATCTGCCTAAGCCTTAAGAGAGTTCTACCCGGTACCTACTCTGATGGGGGGTAGCAGATACTCGAAATAGGCATTGCGCAAAAGCTGGCCCAAACACCATTGTCATCCCAAGCAAAGTAAGGTAAGAAATGTTAAGCATTCATTATCATGGATTTTTGGATGATTTGAAGCTTGATTTTGGGTGGAAAGGGAGTGACTGGAGTTGGATCGGATGTCATTGATTTTGGTGGAGGAAGGATGGTAAGAAAAGAGAATTGCTTTTGTTGAAGGAACATCAATAAGATAAGGTCTTTCTCGTTTTATCCCTCTCGACACGTGAACATATATGAATGTACACCCAATGGATTATTGAAGCCATATTAATGCACTGCAGCCAGGTGGAAAAGGCTGGCGCTTACCAAAGTGAAGAAGGGAGTAAATGATGCAGGCTAAAAGTACGATTAAGGTGGCATTGTCCACGGAGAACCAGTGTTGTCGAAGACCCTTTTAAGCCCCGAAGCAAGGTTGAAAACGTGTTGAGCACTTGCCTCGCTTTATGTACGCTTCAACGTCGTCATCAGGGTTCTAAGGCATACTTTTCCTTGCCAATGAGCCTCTGATGAAGAGGTGACACTAAACATTGATTGTTTATTTTATCATAATTTTTTTCAATTTCTTTGCTCATATATTTGTTATTCACATTTATAATTATTAATATTGTAATTCTTTTCTCCCTCTGCGCCTCTTTTCATTAAGCCCACACTTTATTTGCACTTTGCGCTTAAAGCCCCAACAGACTTTTTACCTTTGATAACACTGCGCGAAACCATGGAAACTGAGGGGTTTTCCTGTGTCTTAATAGCAAAGTGGATCTTGAGGAGAAAGAAGCTGTGACATTTGTTATGCTACAAGGCTAGTATGTCTAGAAAATTCGTCTTGAATTCCTCATGAGTTATCCCTAAGTTGGGATCATAAAAGCCTTAAAGCCATCAGGATCATATCCTAATACTAATTATATGCTGTGGATACACTTGCTTGAATTCTCTGTATGATGACTCATGCTGATGATTTTATATCCCTCATGTCATAAATGTCTTTAAAGTCCTTTAGTTCTATGTAGTGCTTCGGCATGGTGTTATGCTCAACTAATGGATAATCTTCTGAAAATTGCAGTTGCTGCCGTGTTTAGTTTGGCATATAAACTCCAGCCAGCAATTATATTTATTGATGAAGTTGATAGCTTTTTGGGTCTGCGCAAGACCACCGATCACGAAGCATTAACAAACATGAAAACTGAATTCATGGCTTTATGGGATGGTTTTACCACAGATCGTAAGTACCCACTGAATCAGTTGCATACATTACCAGTAGTTTTCTCGCACTGCCGAAGAAATAAAAACATGTACATATATGTGTTTATAATGTGTATGACTGTATATGTATATGCTGTGGAGAGGAACTGATTGGTGAACTTCATATCACTTTCTACTCCTCAATCCTAAGATAGTTGATTTTGGCATATAAATCCTCATTATCCATTTCTTTATTTTGGGGATCCATCATACTTTGAGATGTCTATCTGTTATCCAGTTGATGTAGTCTAGCTACAGTGTTTTGTCGGCTTTAATCATTGTCAAATGCCTGATGTAGAGAATGCACGAGTGATGGTTCTTGCTGCAACTAATCGCCCATCAGAGCTTGATGAAGCAATTCTTCGACGTCTTCCTCAGGCCTTTGAGATTGGGTTCCCTGACCGCAAAGAGAGAGCAGAGATTCTGAAGGTGATCCTGAGGGGAGAGAGGGTGGAAGATAACATCAACTATGACCGCATTGCTAGTTTATGTGATGGATACACTGGTTCAGATCTTTTTGAGCTCTGTAAAAAAGCTGCCTACTTTCCTATTCGTGACCTTCTTAATGATGAGAAAAGTGGAAAGCCTTCCACGGTTAGTATTGTGTTGTTTAATTTTGTTGAATTCCAAGTTGAATTAAAAAAAAAAAAAGGAAGAAGATAAGCATTGCTATTGAATATAAATTTATCTTTTGGGGATTACGGGGAACCTTGGCTGATCAAACTTGAACTGCAGGTTTGAACAGGTCTGTCCACTGCTGACCCATAGGGAGGCATGGTACCTTAAAAAGGAACCTCTTATAGTCTGTAGACGCCCCCCTCTTTATGGTTCAAAAAATAGTTTTCTGCATGTCTGGCCTTTGCATTTTCTTTTTGTTTTACCTCAACTCTTTTTTAAATATACTCAGTGTAATCCCACAAGTAGGGACTAGGGAGGAAAGAGTATATCATTGAAATAAGAAAGAAGAGATATATAGGGAGGCTGTATCTTATAGACCATCGGCTTAAGGAAAGTCATATCAAAGCAGACAATAAGAGAAGCATGACAAATTATTCTGAAAAAATCTATGTTGCTCTGACTGTTCAAAAATATAGACGGGTGCATGTCGGATCCTCCAAAAATAGTGTATTTTGAAATCTGACATGGGTGCGGCAGCATTTTTGCAGAGTCCGAGCAACTTAGGAAAAAATAGGAATGGTAACTACAAGAAAACCGTGTGATAATCAAGGTACAAGAGATAGTAGAATATAATAGAAATCGGGAGATACAACCACTTGTAAGGTAGGATAAGCAAGACAACAGTCTATTGCCTATTAACTTTCTACCTTAATTCATGTCCTCCACAACCTCCTATCTAAGGTCATATCCTTGGTAAGTTGCAATGCTTTACTGCCTACTAATTTTCTACCCTACCTTTTACCTCAATGTCTGATTATTTTTTATCTTTTATTTTGTTTAACCTCAACTCTGATTTTCATGTTTCCTTGAAGAAAGGGAAACACATTATTGAAAAAAGCAGAGAGTGCTTTCATTTTTGTTTTGCCACCTTTTCATACCCTCCCCCCCCCCCCCCACCCCACCACCCCCACCCAACAAAACGCTCTTGGCTATTTTTGCAGACGTTTGCTATGTCT
>JAPFFP010000094.1:10374687-10393491 GCA_026153255.1 Solanum medicagineum | reverse complement strand
ATAAGAAACGACGTATAACGTAAAAGTGCCATTTAATTTAGCTTTAACTATCATACATATATATATATATATATATATAATGACATAGTCATATAAATTGACCACCTTTTATTAAATAAATCTGTAAAATATATCAATAAAAAATTATTTTTTAAAAATATATATTAAATCTTGGACATCCCACTACACATATATCCTTGATTTTTGGAGGTTAATAAATAGACATTTAGATTTATATATAGTTGAAGACATACACATTTTATATTGTGTCCTCCGTGACAATCCACGTCCTACTGCCTACACGTATGATGCATATAGCATGTATGTGTCTACTCAGTGATACATTCAAAATTTACATTAAAGGGTATCAGATTTAAAGAAGCAAATACATGAAACAAAAAAGAATTCAACATATACAATATTACATACAAGATAACTTTAATTATGTATAAATAATAATAAAAAATTTATCGAAGGATAGTTCAGATGAACCTTTAGACCTAAGCAGCTCCGTTGTGTGTAATTGTTCAATTTTACTCGTATAAATTTAAATATACGTTTATGTATTAATTGTCAAATCAATAGATAGTAAAAGGTAGCTATAATAGGAGAGAGAATGTGGGGTTTATGGGAGTTGTAAGAGAGGGAGGTAGTCCTGCAATGTGGGCAAAATAGGCTGGCGCACAAATGAAGAACCAAACAACACTACACATTACATTACATATATACACATCAGACTTTCCTTTACTCGTTTCTCGCTCCATCCATAATCACATCTCTCAAGGAATTTTGCCTTTCCTTTTTCTCTTCCTACTTCCCTCCTTTCTTTTCTTTTTATAGAGAAGGAGAGACACACACAAGTGTGTGTTCTGTCTTGGGAAATCACTTTGGATTATTTTCTTATTATCTCATCCATTCAATTCTGTAGTAACGAGCCGGACCCATGTGAGCAAATTATCCTTTTCACGCCTTTCAATTTCGTATTTTTGTTTTTCTTTCCTTGTTGTCTTTTCTTCTTTCTCTGATTTATTGCTTCCCTTGCTAATGTTGGTAATTTGCTTGTCTGGGTTTTCATGTTCTGCTGGAAACAACTGATGGTTGTTTCCGGATTTCTTTCCGTTTGGAAGCTAAAAAAAGCTCCTTTTTCTTGAAATTTACACTTTATGAAATTATATTGTGTGGATTGGGACCAATTTGTTTTTTTGTTGGTTATTGTAATGTTAAAAGTACAGATGAAATTGTTATTTTCTTGGTAGTCGTGTTTGCGATTCCCTTTTGACTTACTTAATTTTTTAAGTTCTTTCTGTTGCTTAGGCTTTGCGAGGACAGCATAATTCAGCACATTGTCTAGAGCTTTTACAAAAAAGCTGATTTCTTGTGGTGGGGTTTCATGGGGTGAACTCAAAGGCATAATGGGTAGCATCAGTGATGATGAAGAATGTGTATTTTTTGATGCCTATGAGACCATTGGTCAGGTACCTGATTTGGGTTCCAACAACCCTCAGGTGCTCAAGTCCAGCTCCAGGATTGATAATTGTGTCACGAGTAGCTACCTCTATGATGTGTGGACTACAAGTCCCAGCAGCGTAAGAGAGCGCCATAGGGAATTCTTTAGTAGGATGGGTTTAGACATAAATGCTGGAGAAGATCCAGTAGATGTATGTGGAAGTTCTGATTCTAGTTGTGAAATTGAACGGATTATGGAGAGTAGTGAGGCTGTGGTGCGAAGCTCAATTCTTGAAGACGAATTTCTGTCTGTTGGTGTTTTGGGTTCATACAAAGAGTTGGATTCAAATGAGACATTTGTGTGTCGAGGTGACAATCCAGATGGTGGAAACGAGTGCGATGTACGTGACCAGGCTGAGAATAATCACAGAACTATAAAATTGGAACAACAGCTGATGACTCACCAGGCGAATGGAGATTCTGGGAGGAAACCGAATGTAGTCAAGAGGCTTTTAATAAGTGGATTGCGATCATTGACGTGCATTGTAAATGGCAGAGGGAGAAGTAACAATTCAAAGGTTGACAGCTCCAATGCTGTCCAAAGGTCTAAGGTTCAGAGGGCTAAGGTTCACCACCGCAAGAAGCGATTAAATGAACTCTCAGCACTTTTTGTGGGGCAAGATATCCAGGCTCATGAAGGGTCAATTTTAACTATGAAATTCAGCCTTGATGGGCAATACCTAGCCAGTGCTGGTGAAGATAAGATTGTGCATGTGTGGCAAGTGGTGGAAGCCGAGAGATCAAATGAAATTGATATTCCAGACTTGGATCCATCTTGCATTTACTTCACCATGAACCATCTTTCACAACTTGCCCCTTTGGTGACAGAGAAAGAGAGAATCAATAAATTGAGGGGTCTAAAGAAAGCAACAGGATCTTCCTGTGTCATTTTCCCCCCTAAGGTCTTTCGAATTTTGGAAGAACCGCTTCATGTGTTCCGAGGACATAGTGGTGATATATTGGATGTTTCATGGTCAAAGAACAATGTATGTTTATTGCAGCACTGTACTTTATTAAAGCTTTCTTCACAATTCTGGATTTAATCAAGCTTTCTTTTATGATTTATTATTCCTGCAGTATTTGCTCTCATCATCAACTGACAAAACTGTTCGTCTGTGGCAAGTTGGACACGATGAGTGCCTCAAAGTTTTTTCACACAGTAATTATGGTATGCACCAAACCACTTGTGAGAGCAGTTTATATTTTTCTGATTCAGGCTTGTAACTTTTGTTGATTAGCCAATTTGTTCTAAGTTTCTGGCATTTTAGTTCCAAACTGCATTACTCATTATTTTCTTTGTTTTTGTTTTTCAGTGACTTGCATACAATTTGACCCAATAAATGATGATTACTTCATCAGTGGTTCGATAGATGGAAAAGTTCGGATTTGGGGGATCAACAGCGGTCATGTTGAGACTTGGGCCGACATAAAAGACATTGTGACTGCTATTTCCTATCGTCCTGATGGGAAGGTCTGTTAATTTGTATCTTGTTTCCTGTTAAAAACTTCCCTTATAGACTTGGAAATATAAGCAGTTCATTAAACAAATTATTTACTTCTCATGCAGGGCGGGATTATTGGTTCTATAGCAGGTGCATGTTGCTTCTTTAGTTTAATAGGTAATGCTGCCTCTTTTCCTTTTATATACCAAAATTAGCATTGATTACCTGCAGATAGAATGCATATTTTTATTTATGAACTTTTTTAGCCATGTTATTGCTTTGTTTCAGTTATTGAACATCAAGCCATGCCTTAACTTATTATCCTTTCTTCTTTCTTTTTTGCTTTTGTTATGGACCAGTCTGGTTGGAGCTTTTCCCATCTTCATTTTTGTTTTTTGATTTACCAGAGTTGTGCTAGCCCATGCTCCGTTTTCTTTCTTTCTTCAAGCTTTATCAGAGTAGTATTTCTATTACCTCGTTATAATTTAGTTTGTATGAGCATTACGTGTTAGTCGCATGTCAATTCTGATGTACATTGTTCAAATTGTTATGATATAGCAAATGAAGAACGCAGATATAGTTTACAGCAGAAAATTTGTGGTCCATAATTTTGCGGTTAATGTATGTATAGTGTGTTATACAGATCATATCAAATTAGAAATGTGTTTTGACATTTTTGGACCATCACAGATCATGAGATTCAACTCGAGGAGCAGATTTGTTTGAGCAGTAAGAAGAAGTCAATTTGCAAAAGAATTACTGGCTTTCAGGTTAGTATACACCACCTAGATACTATTGGCTTTACTGTTTTGTTAGTTCTGGATAGCTGTGTAATAAGATTCTGATAAATCATTTATTCCATGCAGTTTCTACCACAAGACCCAAGTAAAGTGATTGTTACTTGTGCGGACTCTTTAGTAAGAATCCTTAGTGGGATCAATGTGATTGGCAAATACAGAGGTATGTTACCTTCCCGAGTTTTAGATGATAACCTATTTTCGCTCTAGTTGATATTGCAGGTGTCTACAAATATGACTGCAACTTATTTTTTTTTTTTTTAAATGTAGTTAATTTTTGGTGGTCACTGGATATCTCCATCTCTTCTTTAATTTTCTGCTACTTTATTCTCTTAGGCCTAAGAAATGCAGGAAGCCATCTCTCTGCTGCTTTCTCCTCAGACGGGAAGCATATCATCTCTGCATCTGAAGATTCTAATGTCTATCTGTGGAACTGTCACATTCCAGAAGAGCCTTTTGCGTCTCAACCTGAAGCGGTGAGATCATTTGAGTTCTTCTATAGTGATGCATCAATTGCAATACCTTGGTCTGGCTTGAAAAATATCAACCACGAGAATCAGTGTCAGTCACAAGGTCTAAATCAAAGCTTAAACAATTTCCCGTTCTGGGCTTCTCCTTGTTTCTCTTTAGGACAAGGGTTGTTTTTAGAGGCAATTCCCAAGGGATCTGCGACCTGGCCTGAAGAGAAGCTTCCACTGTCAAGTCTGCGGTCTGTGCCTTCTGCAATGTGTAAATCTCAATACAAGTTTCTCAAAAGTTCTTGCCAGAGTTCATCCAGTTCTCATGCCTGGGGTTTAGTTATTGTTACTGCAGGTTATGATGGGCGAATAAGGTCATATCATAATTATGGACTGCCTTTGCCACTTTTTTGAGAAGTATATGTTCAGGATTTTCAACGAAGTGAAAGTTATCTCCTCTGTGCTCCCTTTCTGGATTGCTGACACTGCCACTGCCACTGCGTGTGTATCCTTTGTCATGGAACTACTTGACAGAGTTCACTGTTGCAACAAGAGCTCCATATGAGAAGTGATATTGACCGGCCCCTTTAGATACTTGCAAGTCATATCTGAGTTTACTGGACATACCCGATCACCTAATTTTAGTGTATTAGTGCATTCAGCCACCAACCCTGGAAGGAAATGATATCTTACAAGAGGGGTCATATGCTTATCCATATGAGTTGTCTGTGGGGCCTTTCATAATTCTGTTTCCTTGGTTATCTAAATGAGATGAGAGAAGGAGCTAGTGGCTGTAATTTGCTCAAGGAGGAATGGTGGGGAACTTCATCTTTTCTGGCATGCTGGCTGCCCTGGATGATTGAATTGTTTGTCTGCCATACAGGTAGTCCATTGAAGATAGGAGTAACCACAAGTTGATTGTGAGGAAGGCGGGGGCCGCTTCCTACTGAATTGGAGTGTCGTAGCAGCTGAACGTGCATGAGATCCCAGTGCTAATGTCAGTTACTAATAAAGTAAGAATGCTTTGGGGCTGGTGCTCTGCTTGGAACAGCACCTTTTCGGGTAAAAGAGGGAGATTCATTACAGAGAGGGTGCTGGTAGCTTGGGTTTTTTTGGAGCAAGGTTCTAAAGCCGGTGTATCATTCATCTGCTCCTCTAAGCATCTCCACTTAAATACTGAACTTTTATCTGTGACAGGTTCGAATTTGTGATGTGCACGTTCTATGCTTTACCACTAACATAGATGGCATTTTCATATTTACAGCTCCAAAATTGTATTTTGTAGCGTCACAATGTTGGTGAAACAACAAATGTGACTTCATTGATTAGTTGTTATGTACAGAAATTAGTGTATGTATATGTATAGAACTGAGCGCTCTTCTTGCAAAATTGTTAATAGCAACTGAACTCTTTGCTTTGGGGTTCAACGATTTTGCTAAGTATCATCATTCTAGTCTTTGAAATATGAGATTTTGGTATGATTTCTGGTTCAGTGGGAGCTATCAAATCTGATATATAGAGGGTGCTTGGTTAAACTTATAAATTGGTAACGTTTATTTACGTTGAAAATTGACCAAGTATTATATTATTTATCCTTAATTATTTCTTTCTAATTCTCAAAACGTTTTTTCCAAACCAAAACTCTAACTTCCTCTTCATTCTGAAGCCGTCGTTCTCGTTTCTCTCTTCTTTATTCTTTATAAAGCTCCTTTAAATTTGTAAAACCTTTTGTAAACATTTAAGAGTATTTTAGCTATTCTAATATAGCATTATTTCAATCAAACACGTCCAAAACTTCTATTCAAACACATAGCCTGTTATTTATAAAATTAGTTTCTAACCCTTAAAAATGCTTTTCAGCACAAACATCTGGCTATTTAACATCAACTAATCCAGTCCCCAGCACTTACAGAATCATCCCGGGGGTTTTCCTTTGGGGCCAAAAAGAATGGCCCTATCAAATATTTCTCGTCAGTTGCTTGGGGCCGTCTGCACTTTTGCCCCTATTTGTTGGTGGTATGTAATTTATCATGACATTAATTTCTTTAACAGGATTACATTTATATTTTTATATCATAATATGGCTAACATGACTTTCATTTTTAAAGAACTATAAATAATAAAAATTAAAATCAATCAATTTAAAGAGAAAAATGAGCAATTTTATAATTATATTAGGTAGGCTGATTTATACAAAACTTGGGCCATAAGCCCGATTTTATTCAATCATCCAAAATAATCCAAATAGTCGAGCGAAGGCCCAATGTACAATGATCCACAAGCCAAGGTTGTGGAACCCGACTTTAAGGAGATAAAAGAGTCCCTAGGGTTACTTTCCTAATTTGGGCGCCTAACTCTTCATTTTCTTCTGTCCGCCGTTGGTCATGCCTCTATGGTTGCCCACTCGATGCTTCCCTTTCCACCATTTTTGGGTGTCCAACTTCCTGTATTTTTTACTATCAGCTATCAAAGGTATCAAACTTTTCCTTGAGCTCTTTCTTTTACAGCTAATACTAATCCGCTCCATGCTTAGTTCAAGTGTTGTTTTCGGTGTGCCTTCCTCAGAATGACGAGCCAAGGCTCCATCCAGTGCTTCAAACTTTATAAACCGTGAGTTACTAGACTTCTCATCTGCATATCTCCTATCTTTTGCTTCTCCAACTATCACCCCAACTAAAAAATCTTTTACCTTTTGCAGAAAGCCCTCGGGAGAAGTGGAGTTACTCAAGAGGCTTCTGTGTTAAGGTTTGACATTGGATGCATATTATGATGCTGTATCTGGTCATGACTCTTCTCCTTTTGCTGGTTTTGACTTTTTTGAGAGTTGATTAGCATAGGAGTAACATTTTCTAGTATTATAGTGTTCTCAGGCCAATCTTGTAAATGTTTAATCATCTAGCCCCTGTGCATAGTTTTGGATTTGCCTGTTGTTTTTGTTGTTGCTCCTCAATCTTAGATGTATTAAAGGAATCTTGTATTTATCTGTGTTAAAAATTCTCCTTGTCATGCTTGGAAGTTGGTTAAATGATATGTTATCGTCTGTATATATTGTCGTATTTGCTATACAATCTGCCAACTGATTAGCTTCTCTGTAGATGTGCCTTATTTGAATGTGACTTGACTGCATTAAATTGATTATGTCTTTTGCTAGCTCTACTATTTCCTAAGGAATTTTCTAAATGTTAGTTAGGATATTCCTTAAGGAAAGTGAATCGGCCTCTACCATAATGTTGTCAAATTCCTGACTAGAGCAATATACTAATTAATGTCTCCCTAATGGCTTTTGCTTCTGCTAGCATGTTGGTAGCCTCCCCTATGTATTTAGCCATTGCATAGATTAGGTCACCCAGGCTATCCCTGATGCAAAACCCATAAGAACTCTTGCCAGGGTCACTTTTGCTTGCTCCATTAATGTTGCATTTAATCCATCCAAACTGTGGAGACTTCCACCCTACAATGTACATCTAGATCTTCATTTGATATCTTTGTATTAGATCAAAGTTGTCAGACCATTTGAGAGGTATCATGTTTCCACATTGGGAAATAGGCCCTTATCAAATGTTGGATGGTCTTTAGAAAATTGCTCTGAAGCTTCCAGTAGGATACATCTTTTTCATGCCTTAAGACATTTCTTCTTTTCCATAGCTCCTAGATGATGATTGCAGGAATTGCATTCATTATCCTTTAAGCCTTTAATTGTTTAGTGTGGCTCCACCATCTTCTCAATGTTGTTGTTAAGTGTGTGTCTTCCATCTTGAACCATGCACATGAAACAAATTGCTTCCACAGTTTTTGAGCAAAGGAGCTATTAGAAAAAGATAGTTCAGGTTTTCAGCACATCCACCATCACAACATCCACATATAGATACAATAGGAATTCCCATGATTCTCAGGATATCATCTATAGGGACTCTCCTTTTTCAACACTCTCCATAGGAAGAATGAAATTTTGTTAGGTAAACCCTTCACCCAAACATTTCTGATCCAATCCAAAAGGCTTTTTCTCTATCTGAGAAGATCATAAATAGGTCTAACTGTGAACATTCCTGTAGAATTTTCAGTCCACCATGCTTTGTCATTCAACCCAGTGTTACCAGGCTTGATATCTTGAATAATGTAGACAGCCATGTCTGCTGACATCTTTTCCTTTGTTGTCCTTTCATTTCATATCGAATCCAGGATAAGTTCGTTGACCTCCATTTCCTCTTCTACTGCTGATTCTCCTTCAATGTAGTATAAAGCCCCACATCTGATTTAATATCAAACCAGAAGCTGGAGGTTCTATCTTTTAATTACCACCAAATATAAGGTTTCACCTCCTCTCTAATTATGATCATTTTTCTCCATACTCGTGAAGTCCATGTGCTAAGAATAAAATTAGGATGCATCTTTTTACAATACTTATTTCCTATAAAATTGTAGCATAATGATCCTATATAAGTTCTAAAGTTCCACCAGAGCTTTGCAAGTAAGGCCTTGCTAATATCTAGGAGTGATCTAAAACTCAATCCACCTTCCTCAATAGGTAAGCATAAATCATCTCATGCTGACCAGTGTCTCCTTTTTTCAAACCAAGAGTTTCCCAGAAAAATCTGGCAAATATCTTATGCAGGGTCTTGATAGCATTATTTGGAGGACACAAAGCAGATAACAAATGAATAGGGATGGACTGAAGGACATGCTTGATAAGAATAATCTTCCTACCAAAAGATAAGAACCTATTCTGCCATGAAAAGATTCTTCTTGAAATCTTTCTAACACTGTACTAAAAGTAGCTGCGCCTGTATCTTCCATAAAAAACTGGACAACCAAAGTAAATGAATAGGAATTCACCTTGTTTGATACCATTTAGCTTTATTAGTCTGATAGAAAAAAGTCAAAGGAGATTTTCCTGGGTAGAAAGAACTCTTTGACTTATTAATTAACTAATCAGAAACATCCTCATAATTCCTTAATACATTCATCATTTTAATGATAGAATATCTATCTCCTGAAGAAAAGAAGATAGTGTCATCAGCATAAGATGAATAGTTGACTTCAGGGCTCCATATAGGCATTTCATACCCTTTGAAGTCTTTATCTCCATGCAAGCTATTAAGGCTTCTGGATAAAACATCAACAACTATAATGAATAAGGTTGGTGATAAAGTATCTCCCCGCTCGAGGCCCTTTGATGAATGAAATAACTCATGTGTTTGACCATAAATTAGAACAGAGTACTAGTTGCTGGAGATCAACCTCCACAACATATCAATTAGAACTTACGAAAAACCAAACCTCCTTAGGACCCTTGTTAAGAAAATTCAAGACACTCCATCATATGCCTTAGTCATATCCAGTTTTACTACAACATTAACATTCTTGTTTCTTTTCTTGATATCTCCATCATATGCCTTAGTCATATCCAGTTTTACTACAACATTAACATTCTTATTTCTTTTATTATCTCTTATTATCTCCTTGCCTAGCAGTACATTTTTATAATACTTCTGCCTTTTACAAAGGCTGCTTGATTATGAGATATGATCTTGGGCAGCACTACTACCAACCTATCATGTACCACCATGGATAAAACTTTGTTGATAAAACAACTCAGACTGGTTGGTCTCAGCTTAGAGAAAGTCCTAGGAACTTCCTTTTTCGATATAAGGACCAGATTGGTATGTAACATACCTTGAGAGTTCTTAACCACAAAAGAAAGTGTTCACCACCATTTTCAAGTCGTCTTCCACTATGTCCCAACATTCTCGGAAGAATAATCCTGAAAACCCATTAAGTATTGCAGCATTATTTTCACTGAGCTAAAAAACTACCCTTTTCATTTCCTCCTTATCAAACATCTTAGTGATGCACTCATTTTCTCTTTCTGTAATAATCTTTGGAATGTGGTTAAGCATGGACCAGTTTTCGAGCATTTTGTCCTCTTTGAGCTGATTCATATAGAAATCCACAGCTTTTCCACCTATATCAGTAATATCTTTTAAAGTAGTACCCTGTTCATCCATAATTTTATTTAACTGCAATTTTTTCCTCCTCCCTTGAACATATGAATGAAAGAACTTTGAATTCCTATCTCCATGCATGAACCACTGTATTCCTGATTTTTGTCTCCAAAATTCTTCTTCCACTTTCAGGAATCTCTTTAGTTTTGCTTCCACCTTATTTAATTGGGACCTGTTATCAGGTGAGGGATCTAGTTCAAATTGCATTTCTTTCACTGTAATTACATACTCCAGAGTGACTATTTTAATGAAAATGTTTTCAAATTCAACCTTGCTCCATTCCACCAAGGCCTTTTTAACCCTCTTCAATTTAGTATGAAATTCCAGAAATGGTCTCCCTTTAGACTCCGCAAACCAATTCTGTTGAACTACAAATTTAAAATTTCTGTGCTTGCAACAAAAATTAAGAAACCTAAATGGCTTGATAATACTTTCACCATCAGACTTACAAACCACATGCAAAGGTGCATAATCTGAGCCCTATCAGAACAAGTGCTTGACCTCACCATTGGGGAATATCTCCCAGAATTCTGCATCTATCAATACCCTATCTAGTCTTTAAACATACAAGCTTCATTAATCTTTCCATTCTACCATATGTAGTTATTCCCTGAGTATTTAACTTTTGTGGGGGCATAAGTATTAATGCATTGAGCAAAATCCATAGCTTCTTGTTGAGTGAACTCCAGCACTCCTAACTTCTCCTCTTCATTCAGTATTACATTGAAGTCACCTCCAACCATCCAAGGGCAATTCAATTCATCCATCCCTTTAAGCTCTTCCCATAGTTCAAGTTTTTTCAGTGCGTTACACCTTGCATACACTGAAATTTGATGATAAATAATTTATTAAACTTGGTGAATTTCATGGTTATTTGTTGGGGTGCATTCATCATTACACTTTCATCCCAATTATTTTTTAAAAAAATTTTAAATTTTACTAGAGCAGTTTACCTGAACATTACCAAACCCTAATTTCCTTTTGTATTGATCTAGCTCTAGTAGATCTTGGAATCGTTTCATTAGAGCTATAAAAAAGTAGTGATATTTTCTGTTCAAATTCATCAGCCTACCAAATGCATTTTATGTGTTGACACACCTAATGTTTCAAAAAATTGCTCTATCAATCATTAATCACTGCTTATGGCAATCCCCTTACTACTTGTTCTAACTTGGAGAGGAACTTTAGCCTTTCCCCATTTAGCCTTTAAGCTGTTAATATGTCTTGGTGATAGATCCCCATCCTCTATGTTAATATCCTCATCTAGTAACTCATTATCTTCAATCTCCTCCTCTAAGCTTTCAGAATGATTATTATTATCTCCTTGTATGGGGTGCTCTGTATTGCTACTATCAAGAGGTTGAATTGGTTGATTGAATCCTTGGTACTCCTCTTGATTTTTCACCTCCTCATTATTGTTTGTTTTATTGAGGTTATCATCATTGTGATTCTCTCTATCACTTCAGCAGTTGAACTCTGTCTCTCCACTATAATTTTTGTTGTTTTCTCCATACCCTCAAGGGTCTTATGCTGCTCACCATCATTAAATACCTCATCTAGCCATTCCTTGGAAGATTTTTCAACGTTCTCCGCTGCATCCTGTTTTTGCTTTGAGGAACTTGTATCACCTTCTTTCTCATTAATAGAATCAAATTTGTTTTGTATTTGAACCGTTGTCCAATTTTGTGCTAGCTAATGGTTTTTCTAACCCCCCCCCCTCTTCCTTTGTTCCACAAAACCATATGTGTCTTTACTAGCATTACCTTCCTGATCATTCTTCACCTACTTGTTTGTCTTTATCTCTCCATCATTGTTTGGATCTGCCTCCTTTGTCTTTTTTCTCTTGAAAAGTTCTGGATGCTTGACATAACATTGATCCTCATCATGTTCCTGGATCATGCAATTCTTGTAATACTTGGGAACATAGTCGTATTTGATTCAAATTCATCTTTTCATTACCTTTTCACTGCCCCCCCCCCCCTTTTTTTTTTATACATATCTTA
Source organism: Solanum medicagineum (assembly GCA_026153255.1). NCBI lineage: Eukaryota > Viridiplantae > Streptophyta > Magnoliopsida > Solanales > Solanaceae > Solanum > Solanum medicagineum. The sequence goes on along the minus strand of JAPFFP010000094.1, from coordinate 10,381,283 downwards.
ATTCTTTTAGTAAAATCTCGCAATAGGTCTACCTCTACCTTCACTCTAGCACAACTTGGCCTAGTTTGATTCTTAGTGCCCATATATACCTGTAGAGGCTTTCCCATAGTAACGGCTAATGAAAATATTGCCTCCTCACCCAAGAAGTTTGGTGGAAGTGCATGGATATAATTGTCGTTGATGTTTCCTTTTCTGGTTTTTAGAGTACGCATTGGGTAAGATCTAGCCCTATGCGTAGTATAAAATGCTAACTTTGACAAAAGGTAGACATAATCTTCCAACAGTGTTGCTCTGGTCAAAACATGTCTATTGCTAAGTAGACTAACCTTGCAGTCCTTTTTCAATTCGCAATATTTAGGAATTAGATGTCTTAGATCAGTGATCTCTGGCCACCCATAGAAAAATTTTCCTATAACAGCATATTGTAGGTTCTCATTGACAATCATTTGATTAACTTCGGATTGCTCCCATTTCACAATGGGCTCTCTATGCAAGTATGAGATTGGATTCATAAGAATCAATTTTGTTTGTATAACAACAAGTTTTAATAGGCTAGCATATGAATGAGGTTGACCAACCCCATTAGGAAGCTAACCAACGGACGAAGAGGCCATGTAATCACGATCGAACAAGGTTTTGATGACGACAACTAGGGTTCTTAGAGAGCGTTTTGTATAGAGTCACCAGGGAATTTATACAAATGTTTCTTTTTAAGTTGCCACATAAATTTTAGGAGAAATTGCATGATTGCACATACTACACTATCATATTTACTAATATAATATTACCTATACTTCCAAATATTATATATTTTATTACTAATTAAAGAATTTTCAATCATATATTGAGAAAGACACACTTAGATACATGTATTTTTACTATCAAATACATCAATATGAGGATAGAGGCGAGCGAGATTCTTATGTATTCTAGGTAAATGAGAATCCCACTAAATGCACACTAGATAACATGTATCTATATGTACCTGGCGTGATTCGCATGTATCTAAGATACCAAATACATGCGAGAGTGGCGAACGAGATGAGAGAGAAGTGAGTGAGATTTTTTATGATCCCAGATACATGCAAATCCACTTGGATACAATATATCTACAATAAATTATACCTAATTTTGACCTTATGTATGTGTGCATATATTTATATATCCTAAACGTATTTGAATGTATCTGAACGCACAAACATATAATAATATCGTAAACTAGAGTGCATCTAACTAATTACTTAGATACAATATGTACCTGCCGTGATTCGCATGTATCTAAGATATCAAATACATGCGAGAGTGGCGAACGAGATGAGAGAGAAGTGAGTGAGATTTTTTATGAGATACATGCGAATTCACTTGGATACAATATATCTAGAATAAATTATACCTAATTTTGACCTTATGTATGTGTGTGTATATATTTATATATCCTAAATGTATTTGAATGTATCTGAACGCACAAACATATAATAATATCATAAACTAGAGTGTATCTAACTAATTACTTAGATACACTCGAGTGTATCTAAGAGAAATTTAGAGAAACTTACGCAAATACCACTAGTTTACGAAACTTACATAAGTTTCTCTAAATTTCTCTTTTCTTAAAAGTGTGGAAAACATGATCTTCGGACTGATAAAACATTAGAATGGCATCTAACATGCACGGCATTTTAGAATGCCATCTAACGTTACAAATTGTTATATTGTGGTTTAACATTTTCTTATAAGATTTTTAATTTGTTAAAGAGAAGTATTTAGACTATAGTTTAGAAGTCCATAAATTGCTAGAGAAATAAAGCGAGTCATTCATAAATAATTGCCCTTAAAAAAGACAACCCACAGAAATATCTCAGAAAACTAACTCAATGACCTTGAAAAGAGTCCGAAGCAAAAAGGATCACATTTTGGAGAGAAAATTTCAAAACGGACAATTGAGTTCTGGAATTACCAAAACAGACTAATCATGCTAACCCAATGACAAACAAATTCAATAGACCACAAAAATTCAAAATTTTCAAAAATTAGAAAAACATTCAAAAGTTATTTTCACTTCGAAGTACTTAGAAAAATTCAAAAACAATTTCAATTTGTATTCATGACCAAATACGAGGCTAAACGCCAGTTTTGAAGCCTGAATTAGTAGAGTAACAACACATATACTTGACATAACTCATTACTCGTTGGGTTTTATCTGGTTCATGAACTTAAATAAAGTAATGAAAATCACATTTATTTTTAAATAACCCTACGACCACAGAAGTTGTAGTGCCTGAAAACTTGACAAGAACATGTTTTCAATGCTTTTAAGGGCCAATTTTGCACTGTTAGCTTCAGAAACAAGAAGTACAACAGCCTCTAACTGGCATTTGCTATTTTCCTGGAGCAAGCAACACACTTGATAGAGAATATCAAGGTAAAAGAACAACAAAAGGTGTCTTGTTCGTGCTTAAATGTTTTTTAACCTTGTAATGAAAATGCCAACGAACAAACACCTTATACAGAAAACTTCAAGGGAAGAATCAGTCATAAGGGAAAAAAAAAAATTTACAGTTAATACCAGAATTACATTTCCATTTCCTCTGTTTGGAGCCAGGGGATAAATATGACGACGTTGGTGATCCCAGTTCTGCTAAACCAAAAAAACAGAAAGAAAGGTTACATCATAAGATGTCCAGTAGAGATCAGGCTGCAAAAATATTGACAATGACCAAATGCAAGGAACCAAACATTATCAGATCAGGAAATTAACTTTTTCTTTTTTGGTATCACAATATTATATGGGCCAAATCAATACAACTTCTAGACATGGAAAGCACAACTTGTTTTTTTAATGTTAAAAACAGGGAAAACACCACTTGAGTTGCCATCCTGCACCTGATAGAATATCAGCATAGACCATGTGTTAAGGATGTTAGTCTGATCCTCAATCAAGAAAATTTATCATTTGTAACAAGTCTTTTACGTATAATAATCAAATCTCTGTTCAAACAGGCTCTTCCTAGAACCAAAGAACAGTCAGACAAGTTAGGTGATTGATTTGGACAAGATATCTGAATGTCAGCAACCATACATCTCAGGTTTTCCCTAACATATACATAGAAATCTGTGAGTCACATATATTAAGAGAAGATTTGTTAATTTTCTTCAAGTTTGGTATTTAAATATTCCAACGATAAGGATTCCACACATCAAAGCACTCAACATAAAGCCAACCATCTAAAAACTTCTTGATTTTCAGACTAAGGGTTTCCAAATTTTCGCTTAACAGGCATAAATCTAGCTCACCAACCATAGAAGTTTCAAATTAATCCCTGCAGAAGATCCCGTGACAACCTTCTTTTCAGTAGTAAGCAGAATCCTAGTCCAACTCAGTTTTTCTCTGCAGAGATCATAAATCCAGGGTAATCATAGTCGGAAGCCATGCAATTCTCTGATAAACAAAATGATAAAGATATAATCCATCTGCAATACATTTCCCAATGATAAACTCTGAATCAGATAGAGCTCTATTATCTGTGTGAATAGAACTCTTTTACAACTCACTGTGCAAGCTCCATGTGTTACAGTGTCATAATCGATAATCCTGTTCAACGATCTTGGGGATGAAGTTCCTAAAAGAAACATTTGGAAGTAACAGGAAGCATTGAGGGATTAGACACTAAAAATGACACAAGCCTCCCATGCCAATTATCTAACAGCCAGCCAAGTTAGTGTTCCAACAAGTCATCGTTCGATTTGTTAATAGATCCTATGTCCAACAAATAAGACAACCATTGGCACTACATTGCACACAAAAATTCTTTGAACAGATAATGTTACATGAAATTACCAGAAGAGTCAGACAGGGAGGTTGTCAACGGATGGAGAATCGTTAATCCTAGGGCAAGGATCAAGATGAGAAGGCAAATTGTTCATAGAGAGAGGGTGATCTTTGGCTTCTTTCCAACGAGGAGAAAAATCCGAGGCGACACTCGTGCCGAACCACCTCGCCAAGCCGTCAATCTTTTTGCAAGACATTCTGTTTGATTATTCAAATTTTTTCTGTATCTCCTAGCTCAATCTCTGACCGAGCGAGGAGAAGAGGGTCTTCGGGCGTCCGTTTTGAGTAAAAAGGGGGGAAAATGGAGGAGATATAGGCGAGGAGTGAGGAGAATGGTCAATAATTTTAGATTTTTCCTCATTATTCTAATACCCTCCAACTTTTTGCTATGTTCACCCGCATGGTTGAATGTTGGGTTGTCAAAGATTATATTAAAGGGAAAAAGTACACAAATTACCCCTATAAGAATGAGATTTTCATAAATTGTCAACATAAATTACCGCTAAAAGAATGAGATTTTCATAAATTGTCAACATAAATTACCCCTATAAGAATGAGATTTTCATAAATTGTCAACATAAATTACCCCTAAAAGAATGAGTATTTCATAAATTGTTAACATTGTACTAATACCAAGGTAGCAGCTATTAGCTGGATTCCACCTCTACAGTTTTCCATTAATAGGATAAAACTATGAGAAACAACATGAGACAGCTCCTCTATAGATCCATATAGCACCAAAAGTCTACAAATCTTTTGACTCCGTTCTCTTCATTTGCTCCTTGAACATTTTCCTGCAAGAATACAAAAGAAAACCTCCATTCACGGATAGGTTTTCAGTTGGTGAAGTAAATAAACTTTTTCCTCTCTTTTCTATATAGAACCCTCAAGAGTCCATTCATCTGGCAGAAGAGGACCAAGAAAACAATTCCATTAGCATCTGGAACTTTAAAATGATTGTGCAACAACATCAATTTCCAGCGGATATGATAAACAGTAGAGTTGTTCTTTTGATGACCTGTAGATCACCGCTTCTAGGCATTGAAACAGCCTTCTACAGAAATTTACCTGAAGGTCCCGTACAATATTCGTCCACACTCTTCCTTCTCTTGGCTAGTACAAGCCAGAGAGAACTCCTTAAACAGGTAATCCCTTTTCAAAGTCAATTATGATGAATCATTTGAACACCATAGACACGTCCATCTAAGCAAAGACGTAAAGTGGAATGGACACAAAGCATTTATTATTTGAGAGAGAAATAGAAATTTGTTTCCATGTCACTATTGCTATCAGTACTAAATATAGATTCCGTGTCTCTTGGAGTTTTTCAAAAGGCAAATTTAGCTGAAGATTTATTTGTTGTTCAAGTCATGGCTGTATAACTTTGGAACTATGATGCCAAAACGCCCTACATTGGTCTTCTTCCATAAAATGATCATTCAATATATATTTGAAATTTACTGGTCCGACTAGTATGTGTATATATATATATATATATATGACTCCAAACAACTGTAAAAATCATAGTTGAATGTTTGATTGGTTAATCTTTTATTTAAAAAAGGACCGAATACAAATTCAATATTCCAGAAAAAATAAAATTAATAACATCTGCAGATGTATTTATTCAAACACACAGATAATCACCAAGCAAAGCCAACCTATATTGAATCAACTCCATAAAGAAAGAGATCTAAATTAACGATCAAATATCCAAATAACCTATCAAGTAACATATATTGAATTAACAACAAGAAGCAATCAGTACATTGACAAATTTATTCATCATTTCTTCCTTTCCTTTTTCTAAATTGGGGGAAGGCGATTCATAGAACGATGCAACTGAGCTCCTAAAAAAGAATTCTTTGAACAGATAATGTTCCATGAAATTACCGGCAGAGTCAAACAGGGAGGTTGTCAATGGATGGAGAATTATTCATCCTAGGGCAAGGATCAAGATGAGAAGGCAAATTATTCATAAAGAGAGGGCGATCTTTGGCTTCTTCCTCTTCCTCATCATCAGAGGCATAGGTTGTGAGATTGACACAAGCACATCGTTCCAAGGAGGCGAAGAATGCCGAGGCGACACTCGTGCCGAACCACCTCGCCAGGCCGTCAATCTTCTCGCAGGACATTCTGTTTGATTATTCAATTTTCTTCGGTATTTCCTAGCTCGATCTCCAAATCGAGCGAGGAGAAGAAGGTCTTCGGGTGGCCGCTTTGAGTGAAAAAAAAAAAGAAGGCTAAAAAGGAGGAGATATAGGCGAGGAGTGAGGAGAATGGTCAATAATTCTGACATTTCTCCTCATTATTCTAATACCCTCGAACTTTTTGCTTTGTTCATCCAATGTTGGGTTGTCAAAGATTATATGAAAGAGAAAAAGTCCACCTAAAAGAATTAGTCTTTCATAAATTGTCAATTAATTGAAAGTTAACGTTAGGGTGTTTACGCGCCGCTGATCTAATTGGTTATTGATTAAAATTAAAATTAAATTAATTTAATTTTTAAAATTTTAAAATTAAATCAACTCAATTATAATATACATTTATTGGTGTGGTTGTTATCGATTTCAATTTGATTTGTTTTGGTTATTTGATTATTAATCATACACAAAATAAAAGCAATGATACCTTTAAAATGACAACGATCAATTTAAAATGAAAAATAGTTAGAACGACTAATATTATGAAAATTTTCAATTATTAAATTTACTATGAGAAAAATTTTAACATTCACCATTTTGGCCTAGAAGGAAGAGATAGTGAC
>JAPFFP010000094.1:10332473-10367534 GCA_026153255.1 Solanum medicagineum | reverse complement strand
TATATTGTACATGACATAATGGTTAAATGATACTGCAACACCTAATAGGTCCATGAGGTCAATTTTAAAGAAGGGTAAAAACTTATTCGTATTAATACTTAACCGTAGTTAAGTGATTTATTTTGACTTTGATTTGCAATTGTTTGGTTAGGTATACATACTCGATATTATTAGGAATTTTTCAAAAGTTAAATTAATCATGAATTACGTGCAAGTCCTATGAGCCTCAAATCTCTATTTTTTTTTCAATTATTACATCAGAGGAATTGGAAACAGAAACAGGGGACAATATTACAAGGCGTAAGAAATTAAATTTTTACGAATAAGATGGAAGTTTAAATAACCAATTAAGATTCAATTCAAAATTAAATGAAAGAAAGATAGAACAACTATGGTTATAAATTGTATTTCCCTCACACATTTTTTTTCCTGCAATTAGTCATTTCCCTAAGAAAACAAAGATAAATTTTTCAAATCTTAATCACAGTTTTTCCACCTTTGTGAGATAATAGTAAAATCTGCATATATTATACCTTTTTCGGACCTCATTAGTGGAGTTCCACTGATATGGTATTGTTGTTAATCACTTTCTATCTTCCAAATGCTTAATCACTTTCTATCTGCCCACTAGTATTGAGGGGATGGGGACCAAAAAACAACTACATTTAATTTATTTTTTTAATATGTTTTGTGTTGGAAAATGTCTTTATTCATAGTCCAATCAATTTAATTATCATCTTCAAAGCATTTTAGTATTAATTGATGTAATAAATATTAACAATTAATCCCTACCGTTTTTCTTGGTGAGCAGCAGGCAGAGGGCCAGCGTGCTGGTGGATCAGTCATATACATCTCACATGGTTACACAAATGTCTTAAATTATGACGTTTGACATGATGATTATTTTATACTTATTACACACGTGACACCTTTTTTTTAATCGTTATGGCGTATATTATTGGTGTAATATATCACATATACAATAAATTATAGTTGAAAAATTAAATGACAAAAATGAATAAAAATTCATTCAGGCTGAGACGCGGATATCTCGGTCTCTTTAAGGAGAATCAAGCTCACTGCGGCATAATCTATACCGATCCAATAGTAATACTCTTGACTTGTCCCCTCCAGGATACCGACAACCCAACAAAGTTGTATGACTCAAACAATTCCGGATTAGTTGAAGAGTTCAAAGGTTCACACAAAAACACCTTCCTTCAACATACAAATATTCTCTTTTTTGTATGGTGAATGTAGTTAAAGACTTAGAATATTTTCTTCGTCTCAACTCTTTCTTTCGCTATTGCTCACTTCACTACACACTGCAATATTTTATCCATATTTCACATTTTTTCTCTCCTCATATTGCTTCTCTCATATCTCTTCTTCTCACACCTTCTTCACAAAGGAAGAAACATCACTATTTATAAGTGAGAATTTATCCTTGTCTTGAATAAGATTAATATGGATAGTAATGTAGGTATATAAATAGAGGAATCATGTTTTGGAAGTTACATAAGTTATAAGACACTAATGTGTAGAACATGAATTAGTGGTTACATGAGTTACAAGACTCTAATGATCATATAAGTTACAAGAAACTAATGATCATAAGAGTTACGTACAAGAACTAATAGTCCTATATGTTACAAGAACTGATAACCATTTCTACGGCAACTTATACCACTAATATATGTGATGCACTTAATAATTTATTTTAATAATAAAATGCATATACACCAACACATATTTTATGAGTTTATTTATCTTTTAAGAGCAGTCCTAAGATTTTTCTATAAATTGTTGTGAATTTTTTGTCAAATTAGGTAGAGTATTGAAAAAGCTGATGACTATTTTCATACTAATTTTATCAAGCTACAAAACTAACAATGGATTTTAAGAAAACTTAATTAGCTATGACTTATGCAGCTTTGAACAATAAATTAATTAGTAATTACCAATAAATTGTATAGCTAATTCTATATTTTTTTAGTAATGATTTTCTTTAGATATTTGTTAGGTGTGCATGCACTTTTTGTTAGATATTTGTAAAAGGATAAAAGTGTGAAAGTTTCAACAACCAAACTTTCTTTTCCATGAGATGACTTTTCAAAAGGGGTGAAGAGAAGACAAAATTTTTTAAAAGGTAAGTCATTAGTCTTTGAGTTGTAAACAATTATCATAATACAATTCACCAAGAAATACAAGCTGTAAAGCAACAATACTGCAACTTTTTTCTTCTTTCATATCCCTAAGTCTTCCATATTGCAAGTCAAATTTTGTTCCTCAAATCAATTTCTTTTTTCTTTCCTTCACTTCTGTTTCTTATGTTAGATACTAGTTACGAAGATCTCTTATTTATAAATTTATTAATAATAATATAATTAAATGTTATTAAATCATCTTATTAATTGCAAAATAAATCTCCAATACATATTAGTAATATTAATCAATTTTAAGTTTAATGATTAGACGATTTTAAATTTTTACTCCACATAAATAATAATATTATATATATATATATATATATTTGTATGGCAGCAAATCATCTCATTTTTTGTGCAAATCTCATGTGAAAAAGTTCAATGAGATGTTTTTAATTAAAATATATTTTATCATTGATTGCTGATTTTTTACTAAAAAATACACAAATATTACTGACAGTTGAAATAACGAAGCTATATTTAAAGTATATGAATCTCAAACTAAAGAATATAGTTAAAGCGAGTTTCATAATTTTGAAAAAATTATACACTAATAATTACATTAAAATAGAATCAACAAAAAATAATTATTTAAGTTCTCACAAAAAGAAGTTTGGGATGAAGCAGGCATATGGACGAAAAGGTGCCTGCTTTTACCCCCAACTCTCTTTTATTATATAAGAGAATATATTCTACTATTATTTTATGTGTGGCTTTACTAATGTAAAACTCATATTTAATAAGTACTAAAGAATAAATCTTACCCGTTATATTGATTACTAGTTGGACCTATCAAATTAAGTCACAATTTATTAGTTTTTCTTTTAGGGTGTTCATCGAGTAGGATTCCCATATATTCTCTATACATTTTTCATTACTCCATCATTGTCACTTTGTGATAATATCTTCCGTTTCAAATATATTCTTTTATTGTGTTTAAAGTCCTATTATGCATGAAGTTGGCATTTTAACATAAATTTTGGATCGAATTTTATAATTTATTTTTAATATTTATTTGACCATTAAATTTGACCACATTTTAAAAAAAAAATGATCTTCAAATAGTTTTAAGGTCTCAAAAACTGACCAAGCCAATTTTTAATGAAAATTTTGCTTCCATTCACAAAATTTTAGTTTATCTCCAGAAAAAACAAATATCCAAATAAATTTCATAAACTCAATTATCAAGTTTTTAACTTCTAAGTAGGGAATCTTAGTAGCTCAATTGGTTGATTACCTAAGTAGAGAATCTTAGTAGGGAATCTTGGGGGCCAAAATTTGGTACTTGACATTTAGTTTTAAAAAGGACATTTTACTCCTTTCTCCACCCATTCTAGATCAAAACTCCTTCGTTTTAAGTCGTTTTTGCCCTAAAATAGTAACCTACGTCAATTCTTTTCACTTTCACGTAATTCATTAAGAGAATAGCGATTAGAGAGAAAATGAGAAAAGCTAGGGCTTGAGAAACCTCTCACATTCTTCAAAAAAACTTGTGTCTAGGTATGTAAGACTATCAAAAATCTTATTCCGATGTCTTACTCATATTTTTTCCAAGAAATTTAGTTAAAAGTAAAGCCTAAGTTATTCCTGTTGATTTTGTGGAAAATTCTAGAATTCTATCAAGTATTTCTTGCTAATTATTTTATTTTGTTTTCGAGGATTATATTATTGAGTAGATTTTTTTAAAGTTATGAAGTAATCATGCATATACAAGAACCATAAAGATGTTTGAAATTCATATATGTCACGCCTTTCTTGAATTGAAGAATGACTATTTCCTTACGTTGTTTACAAAGAGTTTGAGAATAATTTGAATTAAACGAGTTCCTTGAAATACATGCTAAGTATGAGACTGAGCATATATCTTAAATGTTTATCTTGAGACTGAGTTGAGAACAAGATATGAGTTTTATGCATTCTTGAATGAAATTCATATTCCTAAATTAGAAGTAGTACGTTGAGAAAGGTTAAAGTTGGGCTAATCCCAAGAGATTAAAGAAGTATTTCGAGTAACAATACTCTTATAGTTATGAACATATAAATGATATTTTAGGAGCAGTATTGAATACCGATATGAGTAAGAGAAATAATTACTTGAACTCATAAACTACATAGTCAGTATAGGCTAGGACCGTTCCAAATATTGTACGAATCCTCATATGCCACTGAGATGGTCCAGTTTAGATGGATCCACGAGTTAAGTTTCGTCCCTTACCTTGGCAAGGTATTGGATCGCTCTGGTAATGTGGGCAAGACATTGTATCATGATGATGTTTATAATGATGGTTGTCGGTTAGAGAAACTACCAAGCTAAAGTATATATTATTTTCAGACGCAGATTGAGTTACACTTATTATGCATTAACTCAGATATTTTATTATATTGCATTGCTTATGTTGTTGAGTTATGTTTTGCATTAAGCCTATGATTTGAGCATTGTATCACGAGTTTTCTTGTTTTGGCCATTTTACATACTCGTATATTTCACGTATTGACGTCTTTTAAATGTGCATCGTTTTATGATGCAGATACAGGTGACAGACATATCATTAGACGACGTAACATTCCTAATAGCCAGTGGTGAGACCTCTTTGCAGTCAGAGGCTCCTTATTGTTATTCTTTTCAGTTTCAGTTGTTTCTTTTAGTTTAAGGCAGCTATGGCCAGTCGTGGTACCCATTCTCTAGTCATGACTTTAGAGGTTTCATAGACTGGTAGACAGTTTTTCAGTATCTCTTTTAGATTGTTGACTTCTTAGTTGGTCTGCTTTATTTCAATTTTAGACATTAGTTTAGTAGTTGTGTTTAATTCTAGCCTATCATTATTGATTATGTCTTCCGCTGAGTAAAGTAGCTAGGCCAAATAGTTTCTTGCTTGGGACAAAAATAATTTTTAAATGCCGACCACGTCCATGATATAGACTCAGGGCGTGACAATTAGTTACTGGTTGGACGTATCGAATTAAGTCACAATTTCTTAGTTTTTCTTTTTGGGTGTTCACCGAATGGGATTCCCATATATTCTCTATACGTTTTTCATTACTCCATTACTATCACTTTGTAATAATATCTTCCCTTTAAGATATGTTCTTTTATTGTGTTTAAGATCCTATTATGCATGAAGTTAGTGTTTGACCATAAATTTTGGATCGAATTTTATAATTTATTTTCAAATATTTATTTGACCACTAAATTTGATCAAATTTTAAAATTTTGATCTTTAAATAATTTCAAGATCTCAAAAACTGGTCTGACCGTCTTTTAATGAAAATTTCGCTTCCACACAATATTTTAATTTATCATCAAATAAAATAAATATCCAAATAAATTTCATAAACTTTTTTTTCAAGTTTCTAACTTCTGAGCAAGGTTTATTTCATTTTCATTCATATCTTCCAAATTTTTAGGTGTTGCATTCCAATTAAATGAAAATCACAACTCTAGTGATCTTTCTTTTTCTCTCTTTTGATAATTCATGTCTCATTTTTTCTCCTTATTTCATTTACGATCGTGGGGGCCAAAACTTGGAATATATACAGCTGTATGGTTAGTCATTAAATAATATTGAATTATTATGCATTTTTACATTGATTAGTCAATTAGTGATCTAAAACTGTCCCCTTATATATATGTTTCCTTTTTATTGTTTCTTTGCTGTGTGGGTTACCAGGTGGTGAATTGCTTGATCAATTGTTTTCGAACTAGAAGTGACTCATAATATTATGTGATCCCTACTTAATAATTCCCTATCAATTCAACCATCAAAATAAAATTTATATACATAAAAGATTTCACAAAACTAGAGCCATCAATATGGGTTAGGCTCGTTGAGCCGGCCTGATCTAATTTGTCATTTAGCAAGGTTGGGCTAAAATTACGTGACACACTTTGACTTGACACGATATTTAAGAAAAAAAGAAAACTTTTAGAACTTGTGATCTAAAATCATTCTTAGATATTTATGTGACTGAGAATAATTTAATTAAGGATAAAAAGAAAAAGTTTAAAACTAAATTATTTTCAATTAGAATAAGGTAACAATCTTTTTGGAGCGGACTAAAAAGGAGAGGACCTAGTTTCTAAACAGATTGTACCAATACCAACCATTTTAGACACAGTCTCATTACCCATACTCAAGGTTCCAAAGTCATCTAAAGTATAGACAGAGAAAAAATCTTTCTTGAATGTCACATGAGATGCGGCACCAGTGTCCATAACCCGGCTTGACTCATCACAAGAACTATTTATCAAATCAACATCAAGAACAGTGAGAAGATCTTCGGTGGCAATGGTGGCAAGGCAATTTTCATTGCCTTCTTCTTTATTTTCTTCTTTTTCTCTGTTCTCCCTTTTCAATTTCCGGCAGAACTTCTTTGTGTGCCCTTTCATACCACAATGATAGCACTCAACATTTTTAAGTTTGCCTCTAGATTTGCTCCTGCTGTGTTCTCTATTCAGAGAACCACGATTTTTGTTTCTCCCATAGAACCTGCCACTAGGACATCTGACGAAGAAGAACCTTGAGATTTTCTTCTTATCTCTCCATTCAACACACTGCTCTTGGCAAAAATCTATAGAGATCACACCATCCAGAGCAAATTTGATAGTGACATTCTAAATGTTTCCCAAGAATCTAGTAGGGAACCAAGTAGAAGCAAGCCTTGAATTTCTTCATCAACTTTAATGCCCATAGCAGACAACTGGTTCATGATTCATTGAAAATTATTCAGGTGATCTGTCATCAGAGAACCATCAATATATTTTAAACTCAACATATGCTTTATCAAGAACATTTTATTGTTCCCAGTCTTCCGAGCATACAAACTTTCAAAATGCTCCGATAGGGTATGAGCATGTGTTTACCCAGAAATATGGTTCAACGCATTATCATCAATCCATTGTCTAATAAATCCACAAACCTGATACAACAGATTCCACTCTTCTAGGCTTTTTAGTGGCAAAGACTGGTTGATAAAAATTCTTAACGTAAAGTAGATCTTCCATTTTTTCCTTCGAAATGGCATAATTAGTGCAATTCAAAGTGACCATTCTACTAGTGTTGGCTTCTATTATTTTCTCGAAAAAATTATTTACCAAAGTAATTCTTTTCTGATGTGGAAGTTCAGACTATGTTCCAACCACAAAGTATATTCAGACAGAACCTCGGCTCTAATACCAGTTTGTTGGGAAAAATATGGACTAACACAAAATTAATATGACATAATAATATGAATAAAAATGGGGACATAACGACACCAAGAATTTTACGTGGAAACCCTTCTAAATAAGGGAAAAACCACGGGCTAAGAGGAGCAACTGATATTACTATAATAAGCAATTTTACACCATGTAGGCACGAGTACAATACTCCCAGAGACTTCTACGCACACAAAAGAAATACTCTCTTTTGATTTTTCACCTTACGAAAGTATCACTCACACTCTATTTTTCTTCACAAACTATTTTTATTAAATAGCCTATGGTATACCTCACAGATAAAATACTCAATTTATTTTATTCTCTCTGTGACTCTTTTTTTTTCTCTATCAATTATTTGATATATAAAATGGAGGAGCTCAGCAGTTCCTTTTATAGGAAAATTATACCCCCATAGATGTCATTGGTGACATCACAAGGGAGACATAATTTCAACAATTGTGGGTATGTTGAAAACAAAAGCGGTGGCTTTTGTTGAATCACTTTTATGGGGCTGGACCCCACACAAAATCCTCTCCTGCAATGAAGAAACCATCAATGTATAGTGTAACTTGTGAATTGGACTGATTTAACACTGTAGTTATTGAACTAGATTTTACACTTGAAATTCATCATCAACATTATTGCACCGATGCTCTTTTTTTTAAAAAAAATCATATACCAAAAATTTTGGTGTTATATCAATATATGAGAAAAATGTAGAAAACTAACAAAAAATAAATCAATAAAATACAACAACTGATGCAGTTAACGAAGGGATGCTAACCTCCCGGGTGAGTGTCTCCATTTGTGGAAGGAACTTCAAAAACACCATTATCAATGGTAAGGATGCTAACATCAAAAGTTCCACCACCATGTCAAATACAAGGGTGTTCCTTTCACTACCTTTCTTATCTAATCCATAGGCAATGGCTGCTGCAGTCGGTTCGTTAATGATTCTTGACACATTTAGTCCAGCGATTACACCTGCATCCTTAGTGGCCTGCCTTTGGGCATCATTAAAGTATGCTGCAGGATTTAAAGGAGGAAACACATAAAAAGATTGGAAATCATATGATACAATTATTACTTTTCAAAGAAAAAGCTTTTCAACATTACCAGGAACAATGACAAATGCATCATTGAGTTTCTTCCCAAGGTAAGCTTCAGCTGTTTCCTTCATCTTGGTCAAAACCATAGCACTGATCTCCTCTGGACTGAAGGCCTTGGTCTCCCCATCTTTAATCTTAACTTAGATATATGGTTTACCATCCTTGTTAACAATCCTGTGAGGAATAATTTTCATGTCCAGTTCAACTTCTTTGTCTTTGAACCTATCAAATAGATAGTTTTGAGTCATTACTATTATATCACACAAACATTCCGACATAATATTTTGAAAAAAAAGAAGACAACGGATTACTTTCTTCAAATAAGCCTCTTGACATCAAATATTGTCCTCCCTAGGTTAACAACGGCTAGATTTATTGCTGCCACACCAATCAACCTCTCACCATCTATGAAGGCAACCCAGGAAGGGGTGATACGATTACCCTGGTCATTTTCTATAATCTCAATGTGTCCATTCTTATAAACACCAACACATGAGTGATAGTCAAGAGGAGGGGGTGAATTGAAACTAATTCGATAGTCAAGTAAGTTTGATCAGAGGTCGCAAACAAAAGAAAATGTAAAGACAGAAAAATAAAGTAGACACAGCGATGTATACTGGTTCAGAACACGAATGTAGTACCTTCCAGTCCCATTGGGTCAATAAGGGTTCCTTTAAAGTTCAAGTGAAAGGGTGTTTACAAGCTATATTTTTCACTCAATCTGATATGCAGGTCCGAATTATCAACTCCTCTCAAGAAAGGCTAGTCTAGAAAATCTCACTTTTTCTCTCTCTTTCTTTACAATTGTTCACACTCAAGAGTACAATGCTTTGTAGAGTAGAATAGTAGAGTTTCTGCCTAGATTATTTTCTTAAAAGTACAATCTTACTCGGTCTATGAAAGAGAGATAGTATAGGAGGCTATCAATGAAACTAGTCATTGGTGATTAGAGGACCCAAGGAAATTCTTCCAATCAAGAATATTAGGGGAATCCTTGATTGGGGATACATCCATCTAGATTTGGATGTATTTCCTTCTTCAGTTCTTCAATCATATCTTGAATGATTTTCTTTACTTCTACGACACTTTAATAGAATCTTCTTTCCGAATCGAATGCCTTCCCTTTTCAGTAGTTCTTCAATCAAATCTTGGTTAGTTATCTTTCCTTTGTCAGTGCTTCAATATATTCCTTCCATTAAGGCGTGTGATTGAATACTTTTCCTTTTTAACATCAATCTTCCTCCTGAGTTAGTTGCTCCGAGAGTATCCTTTGTCGTCTTTCCATTTTTTATTTTCCTGCAAATGAAGTCATCAATACTCATTAGATGCCAACAATCGCCCCCTTTATAATGATGACATAGATCTTTGCTATATGGATACTTCCCTGTAGAGTTAGTCGATTCGTTGACTCCAATATTTGATTTTTATGTTCCCCCGATCAGTGAGGCTTCTATTCTATGCGGAAGCAGCCAACTCCGCCTGTTGATCGTAGTAAGTAGAGAAGCAGAACATAGAGAGAATAAGGAAATGCAGTAATGCACAAATAGACAAGCAGAGCAGAAAGTAATGCACAAACAACTAACAAACAAACAGAGCCGAATAACAGATAGATATAGCAAATAGATAACATATATTTATCCACTTTGGCGGAATAAAAAAGTAAGTATAAGACAAGCAAAAACTAATATGCCTCAGGGTCAGAGAAGAATGAGTTTAGGGATATAGGAACCCCAATAGTTACAGAGCCAAAAAATATTTTCCGGAATAAAGAGAAACTAGTGACAGTCAAGGAATTATTTTAAGGTATTGAGCACATTTTTGCAGAAGGAGCCATAGGACTTGTCCGAGTCTTTGGAGAAAAGGAAATAAGCATTCTGAACTAAGACAACAAGTTTGTTGTTGGATAAGTTGACTCTAGTGTTGAGAGAGTCGACTTGTTTGATAAGCTTGTTGACGGAGCGCACACCTTCCTTCTTGAGATCTTCCACCTCTGTACGGAGTTTTCCCAATTCAATGCTTGAGTCCTTGCTAAGTTGAAGAATTTTGGTCAGGGTCTCCTGCACATCCTGTACAACATTGGTTAGAGAATTAAAAGAGGCCTTAATTTCGTGTACCTCCTTGGTGAGAAGAGCAGCAGAGTCAACAAATATCCTAGTTGACTTGGGGGCTATAGCCTTTCCTTTGAGAGAGACTTTCTTGTGCCATTTACCATCAATGAGAGTGTACATACTAGTGAAGGTATGGTAATCATAAATTGTAGACACCTCTGTGGACGAACCCTAACAAGTCCACCTGGGATTCATTGAGAATCCGAGAGATGAGCAGTTCATAAGGGAAATTTGCATTAGGGTTAGTGTCCTCTGCATTTTCAAGTATGTATTTTTTGATCCAGTCAGCCCAGTTGATGCAATACTTCTTGAGAAGACAATAAAGGATGAACACATCTCTGTTTGATATTCTGCTCAGGGACCCTTTTCTCGGAACCAAGGCGGTGGCAATGATGTGGGCTAAAATCCTATGTTCAAAACAGAGAGACAGAGACCCAAACTCAAGAGAATCAGAGTGTTACTCAGATATGAATGCTCTAGCTTCCTCCAAAGAGACTTCAAAGTTGTCTGGCCAGTTTCCATTCATATGTGGAATGTGTCCAGAGAACTCACAACCACAGATTTCCTTGATGACTTGACTGTTGATGATGATGTGAACACCTAGAATGAGTGTCTCTAAGTCATAGCCCTTTCCATCATACCGAAGATTGGCATAGAACATATGGACAATGTCCTCATAAAATTCCACTCCACAGAGTCTTAAGAAAAGAGAAAGCTTGTAAGCACGAAAAAAGGTGCTAACTTTGCAGTGGGAGTCATCAAGTTGCCCCAGATACACTACTCGTCCGAGAACGAAAGGCCTTTTTTTGAAGGACTCAAATTTCTCTTTTGTAGAGGCATCCCAAACCTTGTCCATTTCATCAGGGTTCAGGAGGATAGGGATGAGGCTATTTTTAGGGCTTTTACGCTTAAGAGACGGCTTTTTATGGGAAAAGGAGGGACGAGGTGAAGAATTTGCCTCAGAATAGTCCGAGGAGATAAAATCAATTTCAAGGGAAGTGCTATTGTCAGGACTTTTCTGGGGGGTGCATAGAGCCAGTACGAGTCATGGTGAGAGAGAGAAAGAAGAAGAAGTAAGAGAAGAAATGGATGAAGAGCATGAAGAGAATTAGGAGGGACAAAGATTGAAGGGGGAAGAGTGCACACGAAAAGACAGATAGAGATGATATGACTGAGGAAACGAAGAGTTTTCTAACTGACGAGGAGGCACAGTCAGAGGGTAATGATGAGTAATAAGTGGAGGGAAAAAGGAGAGTCAGATAAGAAAGGAAATAACTTAAAAAAAGTGTGACCAAAATGAACATGCAACAGAAAGGAAACAACAATTAATGCGGGTGTTAAACTAGGAAAATAAAATAAAATAGAAAAAGGAAAATATTTAATAAGGAAAAGGTATAATTAGTTTTTCTTGTAGGTAAGAAAATCTTTCTTCATGCAAATGCTTAGTAAAAATATCTGCAAGTTAATTTTTGGTGCTGACAAATTCCAGAGTAAAATCACCTTTTACAACATGATCACGAATAAAATGATGCTTAATGTCGATATGCTTATTTGTAGAATGATGCACAACATATTTAGATAGATTAATAACGCTCGTATTATCACAAAAAATGGGAACCTGTTTGGATGATAGATCAATATCTTCAAGCTGATGCATAATCCAAAGTAGTTGAGTGCCACAGCTACCGATGGCCATATATTCTGATTCAGTGGTGGATAATGTAATTGATGTCTCTTTTTTACTTTGTCTGGAGATGAGAGATTCTCCTAGTAATTGGCATAACCCGCTAGTGCTTTTTCTATCGAATTGTCTCCTGCAAAATCGGCATCTGAATAACCAGTTAGAGAAAAGCAACATAATTAGGATACCATAGCCCAAGTTTGAGGTTCCAATTAAGTAGCGAATAATCCTTTTGGATGCAGTCAGATGAGACTATTTGGGAGTTGACCGGAACCTTGCACACTTGCATACACTGAACATGATGTCGGGTTGACTGCCGGTGAGAAAGAGTAGTGAACCAGTCATCCCCCGATACATCTTTTCATCTACTATTTTTCCATCTTGGTCAGCTTCGAGGCATGTTGATGTACTCATTAGGGGTACCATAAGCCTTCCCTTGATCCAGTATAAAGTGTTTGATCAGGTCCTTAGCCTATTTGCTTTGATAGACGAATATATCATCAATTTGTTTGATTTGAAGTCTAAGGAAGAAGGTGACCTCACCCATGAGGCTCATTTCGACTTCTCCTTTCATCAGATTAGCAAAATTCTCACACAAGGAGATGTCAGGACTTCCAAATATAATATCATTCACATAGATTTGAGTTAAACTTTTGAAAGAACAAAGTAGTGTCAATATTTCCTCGTTTAAAATTATTTTTAAGAAGAAAATTACTGAGGTGTTCATACCAAGTTTTTGGGCTTGTTTCAGTCCATAAAGAGCTTTTGAAAGTTCGAAAACATGACTTGGTTACTAGGGATTTTCAAAACCGGAGGGTTGTATAACAACAACTTTTTTTTTGATGAAACCATTTAGGAACACATTTTTGACATTCATTTGAAAAAGTTTAAAGCAATAGAACAAAGCATAAGCAAGAAGTATGCTAATAGACTCTAATCTTACTACCGGAGCAAAAGTTTTATCATAGTCTATACCTTTTTGCTAAGGGTAGCTTTGGGCTACTAATCTGGCTTTGTTTCTGATAACTTTCCCATTTTCATCTATTTTGTTATGGAATACCCATTTCATTGTCACGACCCAAGCCTAGTGCCTAGACGTGCCACGGCGAATAGAGAACTCGAAGGGACCCAAATCAATCCTCTTAACTTATCATTACACATCCTTGGTCATGGAAGCAATTATACAACAATGAAAGAATAAAAATAAGGGGAAAGGGACTAGGGAAAATCCTTCATTTCAGAAAACATCAAAAGAGTCAAACGGAGTCAAGCTTATAACATCATTACATAACTTGTCCAACAACACCTTTAAACATAAAACTTAGTAGGGGCCAAGTCAAGCAACCTAGCTCATCCTCATAGTCAAAAACATACAATAAAGGAAAGAGAGTCTTTATACATAACATAAGATCAAAGATATTTTCCCCGAAATTGAGGACACCAACTTGCTTTGTAGAGATAGTACTATCCACAGGGAGGATGAGGATGATCGTGAAGAGCACCGATTCCTACATGGTAACAGTATGTAGGCATAGAGTATGTCTTAGTACATTTGAATATACTATGTAGAATGCAATGCTATAAGAGTTAGACAATAATTTAAATGCATAATTAGGCAATAAATAAGCATATAGTAATATGGCATGCATGAGTGATGCTTGAAGTAAAACATGCTTACATAGGACATATTACATCTGTAGTATGATACCAACATTATGATGGATTATCACACCCTACCATCCATGGTGACTGAGGTATCAACCCCTCACCAAAACAAACCACACCCTTCACGGGTGATACCTTCAAATAGACCCAATCACCAACTTTAAATTCAAGCTCCCTTCTCCTCACATCAGCATAGGACTTTTGATGACTTTGGCTATTTTCAACCTTTCTATAGTTAACCTTACCTTATCCATAGCATCTATGACTAGATATGGACCTAGCAAAGCCATTTTTCCCAATTCAAACCACCCAACCAGTGGCCTACAATGCCTACCATAGAGGGCCTCAAAAGGAGTCATACCAATGCTAGAATGCTAGCTATTATTATAAGCAAACTCAATTAATGGAAGATGCTCATTCCAACTACCCTTAAACTCCACTACACAAGCACTAAGCATATCCTCAAGAGTTTGGATAGTTCTTTCAGCTTGGCCATCCGTTTGAGGGTGAAAGGCCGTACTAAGCTTAACCTTGGTACCAAGACCTCTTTGGAAGGACCTCTAAAAGTGGTGAAGTGAATTGAGCACCACGATCCAATATGATGGACAAGGGCACCCCATGCAATCTAACCATCTCATGAATGTACAATTTAGCATAGTCTTCGGCCCCATAAGTAGTCTTAATCGGTAGGAGATGAGCCAACTTTGTCATTTTATAAACCACAACCCAAATAGAATCAAAACCCTTTCTAGTCTTAGGCAACCAAACTGCAAAATCCATGTTAATATCCTCCAACTTCCAAGTAGTAATCTCTATATATTGGGTTAGGACACTCGGCCTTTGGTGTTTGGCTTTCACTTTAATGGCAACTATGACAATCAGATACAAATATGACAATGTCCTTCTTCACACCTTCCCACCAAAACACATCCCTCAAATCTCTATACATCTTGGTAGAATCGGGGTTAATAGTATAAGAAGAATAATGAGCCTTAACAAGAATCTTCTCTTTCAAGCCATCAATACTAGGCACACACAACCTACCTTGGTACCTTAGGGCACCATATCCCCCTTGGGAGAAAACGTCCACCTTGCCATCACTCACCAAAGCCTTTAATTTCAACAAGGAGGGATCAAGATCTTGCTTTGCTTTACCTCATCAACCAAGGAAGATTTTGAGCCAGTAACAACCACAATACCACCATTATCAACCTCTTCCAACCTAACTCCAACCTAGCCAACCGACGAACCTCCCTGGCCGCCCATTTTCCCCCATCATCAACATGATTTAGGCTACCTATAGACACCCTACTCAAAGCATCCTCTACAACATTAGCCTTACCGGAATGATAATGCACACTCATATCATATCCTTGAGAAGCTCTAACCACATTCATTGTCTCAAGTTAAGATCTTTTTGAGTGAACAAATATTGGAGGTTATGATCAATAAACACATCAACATGCACCCCATACAAATAATGACGCCAAATTTTCAATGAAAAAACCACGACGGCCAATTCATGATCATGGGTAGGTTAATTCATTTCATGTACCTTGAGTTGTCTAGAGGCATAAGCTATCACCTTAAGATTTTGCATCAAAACACCACCTGAAACCAATCTGGGAGGCATCATAATACACAACAAACCCTTGCTTTCCTTTTGGTAGAGACAAGATAGGAGCGGAGACAAGCTTATCCTTCAAGGTTTGGAAACTCTTTTTACATTTATCGGTCCACACAAACTTAGCCTTTTCTTGGGTCAACTTAGTCATGGGGGAAGCAATAGAATAGAACCCATTCACAAACCCTCGTTAGTAACCTGCTAAGCCCAAGAAACTTCTAATTTCCGATGGGTTCAGTTGTCTAGGCCAATTTCTAATCATATCTGTCTTCTTAGGATCCATCTTAATACCATCCCCGACACCATTGACCTAGAAAGGCAACCTCCTTCAACCAAAATTACGTTTTTCATACTTGGCATACAACTTCTCTTCCCTCAATTTTTGCAACAACACCCTCAAATGACTCACATGCTCCTCTCATTATGAGAGTAGATCAAGATATCATCAATGAATACCACCACAAACAAATCAAGGTAGGGTTTAAAGACCTTATTCATAAGATCCATGAAGATAGCTGGTGCTTTGGTCAACCCAAAAGACATAACCACAAATTCATAATGCCCATACCTAGTCCAGAAGGCCGTCTTGGGAATGTCGCATTCCTTCACTTTCACTTGATGATACCCGAACCGAAAGTCAATCTTAGAGAACTGACTAGCCCCTTGAAGTTGGTCAAACAAATCATGAATGCTTGGTAGATGGTACTTATTCTTGATGGTGACTCTATTGAGTTGTCGGTAGTCAACACACATTCTAAGGGACTCATCCTTCTTCTTTAAACAACAATGATGCACCCTAAGGTGATTGGCTAGGCCTAATAAAACCCTTTTCCAACAAGTCCCTCAATTGCTCCTTCAACTCCTTTAACTCTGTCGGGGTCATATGGTAAGGGGGAATAGAAATGGCTTGAGTATCGGGAAGGAGGTATATACCAAAGTCTATTTCCTTTTCGGGAGGAACACTGAGAAGGTCATTTGGAAAGACATGAAGAAACTTTTTAACCACCGGAACCGACTCTATAGGAAGGACTTTGGACACAACATTCCTAACACTCAGAAGATGATAGAGACATCCCTTAGAGATCAAATTTTGGTCTTTAATGCAATAGATAAACCTACCCTTGACCACTACATCATGACTCTCCCACTCAAGAACGGGTTCATTTGGGAATAGGAATTTGACCCTATGGGTTCTACAATCAATAGAGGCATAATATGTATGCAAACAATCCATACCAAGAATGACATCGAAATCCACAATATCCAACTCAACAAGATCACAAGGAAATATTTTATGCAAGATGCAAACGGGACAATTTCTATAGACCTTTCTACCAACAATAGATGCACCAATAGGAGTAGACACCTTATAAGACTCACACAACAATTCAGGTTCAACATGAAACCTTTTGGCAACAAAAGGAGTAACAAAAGAAAGAGTGGTACCCGGGTCTATCAATGGATACACATCAATATCAAAGACTTTTAACATACCAGTGATGACATGGGAACCTCATTAACCCCTTGCCTTTCTTGGAGTGCATAGAACCGATTATGCCTTGGGACACCACCATGTTAGCCTCCTCTCTCCAAAGGAACCACATTAGTACCCCAGCCTTGTGGACGAACATCCTTACCCTTGTTGCAATTTCATAGACAATCAATCATCTTGTGGCCTACTTCCCCACACCCAAAGCAAGCATTAGTATCCCTCAAGCATGGGCCACCATGACCCCTACCATACTTTGGACACATAGCATTAGGCACTACACCACTATCGCCTTGGGCTCTTGGGCATTGGCAAATCTTCTATTAGAAGCATGAGAAGACCCTTAGCCTTAATGAAACTGGTCACCCTTGGGGCCTTGGAACTTTCCATAAAAATGGGCCCTCTTGGCGTCACCACTTCTCCTCTTTCTCAACTTTTCCCCCTACATTTGTTCGGGATAAGTCATGAGGCGGGACAAGCCCATATCACCAATCAACATAACGGCACGACACTTCTCATTCACTAAATCAGAAACATCCATCACAAACTTATTCATTTTAGACCTCGGGTCGGCAACTAAGTGTGGAACATATTTAGAAAGTTGGTTTAACTTGAGGGCATACTCCCTCACACTCATAGACCTTTGCTTCAAATTCATGAATTCTACCATTTTGTCCTCCCTAAGCTCAAGAGGGAAGAACCGGTTGAGAAATGGCGCCTTAAACTTCTCCCAAAGGATCACATTGTTGTTCCCTTTCTCCTCCTTCCATTGAGTATACCATATTTCCCTTGAGTTGGTAAGCTACCAACTCCGCCTTCTCCTCCGACCTAAAACCCATAATAGCCAACACTTTGTACACCTCATCAAATAAATTCTTGAGGGTCCTCACCCACTTTAGATCCATAGGACTCTGGTAGGTTCATCCTCATAAGTCCCTCACCCGAGATGTCGTATTAGGAACATGAGGGGCCTGGGCCCCTTGATTAGCTTGATTAGCCACAACTTGAGCTAGCAAGGTGAGAACATCTCGGAGCTCTCCATGAGCCGGTTATTTCTCGATTGTTTGGGATTTTCTTCCTCTTGTGTTAGGCTTGATCAAGCATAGAAAAAAACATTCCTTAGGGGAAGGCCTTACCTTAACTCTATAGCACAACATAGATAAATAAGAAGTGAAATATTTTCTAAGACGTCTCATAGCCTCTTACTCATAGTTGTGGTGCACAACACAACCATGAATAAGACTCTAATCAACATGGTGTGTTGGATGTCGAGGACCATTAACAACCTAGTGCTTTGATACCAAGTTTTTCATTACCCAAGCCTAAGGCCTTGACGTGACACGGCGAATGGGGAACCCGAAGGGACCCCAATCAGGCCTCTTAACTTATCATTACACATTTTGGTCATAGAAGCAATTAAAAAAATGAAAGAATAGAAATAAGGGTAAATGGACTATGGGAAATCCGTCATTTCACGAAACATCAAAAGAGTCTAAGGGAGTCAAGCTTATAGTATCATTACATAACTTGTCCAACAACACCTATAAACATAGAACTTAGCGTAGGCCAAGACAAGCAACTAGGCTCACCTTCATAGTTAAAACATAAAATAAAGGAAAGAGAGTCTTTACACATAGCATAAGATTAAAGACATTGTCCCTGAAATTGAGGACTCACCAACTTACTTTATAGAGACAGTACTAGCCACGGGGAGGATGAGGATGATCGTAAGGAGCTCCGGTTCCTATATGGTAACATCATGTAGGCATAGAGTATATGTTAGTACATTTGAATGTACTATGTATTAGGATACAATGCTACGAGGGATAGGCAACATAATTGAAATGCATAATTAGGCAGTGAATGAGCATATAGTAATATGGCATGCATGAGTGATGCTTAAAGTAAAACATGCTTATAGAACATATTATATGTGTAGTAAGAGACCAACATTATGATGGATTGTGACACCCTACCATCCATGATGATTAAGGTATCAACCTCTCAATTGGTTGATGGTGGATTGCACCCCGCCATCCATGGTGATTGAGGTATCAACCCCTCAATTGGTTGATGGTGGATTGCACCCCGCCATCCATAGTGATTGAGGTATCAACCCCTCAATTGGTTAATGAAAGATTGCACCCCACCATCCATGGTGATTTAGGCATCAACCCCGCAATTGGTTGATGGTGGATTCCACCCCCCATCCATGGTGATTAAGGTCTAGCACCCCTCAACTAGGTATGGCCAACTTACAACACTGTAGATATTTTTCACGAAATAAACACATATATACCATCCTTACATCATCATAAAGTCATTCAAGTCATAGGACATGCAATGGTTTACCAATAGATCAAGAACCCTATACCAGACATTTTATCAAACACTTGGTGGGTGTGTAATGCTAGTGTAAAACCATGCAATCAAAGAGCAAAATCATGCAAGAAATCTTGAAGTAAATCAACCCACCAACTTGGTAACACCACCTTGTAAATATACATTGGAACCCCTCATCAAAACTCATCATAACCCTTGGAGTCATAGCTCAAAACATGCATAAACAGTCACACTATTATAAAACCTCAACATAGTTCATAGTCAGATTCATAATAGAAGACCTATAAGTATAATCAACTTAGAAACATGTAAGTTATATAAAAAGAAGGTTGGTCACCATGGGATAAATGAACCAATGGTTGAAACCCACATACCACAACTTTGGGGAATTCCTTGATGAAGATTGGAATGGAGACTTGAAGCTTGGGTGAAATCCTTGAGATCCAGAATGAGATTTGGCACTTAAATTTTGAGTGAAATATTTATCCAAGTGTTTGGGAGAGTATTGGGGAATGTCTTGTATGATATGAAGGTGAAATATGGCTAAGTATAGGTATTTTTATACATGGGAAGACTTAGGCCCAAGACCCAAAAGCCTTGGACCGAACTGGAAAAACTGGCAACAGAATAACATAGGTCCGCATCTAGTCCACGGCGCGGACCCAACGCGGAGGACATTTTTACATAGGTCCGCGATGGCTGCACATTGCAGTACCAACGCGGATTGATTCTGGAAATCAAATTTTTGAGAAATTGAAATTTTGATACGGTTGCTCTAAAATCGAGGTTAGACCTATTTCCCACTAAATTTCCCCCTGAACAAGAATATGAAGTCGAATTTTTGATGTCATGCATATATTTTGATATATGTGGAAATTATGAATTTGGGAACTTTTGGGACACATTTTTGGGCACGTTTGGGGTCGTTTCATTTGTTCCTATGACCAAATAGTTGTTTGGTTTTTCCATGAGAGTCCAGACTTGATTTTGATCAAATTGGTCTAACTCTTCTTTCATGGTATTTACCCAACATTCATCTTTAAGCGCTTCATCCGCTTTCTTGGATTCCATCTAAGAGACCAATGCTACTAAGGCTTGTTTCCTCAGAGATGCCATGGTTCGCTTTCTATCTGAGAAATTTTCAATGATGAAATCATTTGGATAACTTGCACTATTTCTCCATTCTCTAGGTACTACAATCTTTTCTGGAAGAGTAGATCGGCTTCTTAGAACTTGGAGTGGACTCCTCTGTTGGAGAGAAATTGGATGATGAGTAATTTTGAGTAATTTGACTCGGAGGATCTTCCTTAGGGAGCTGGAAGCTTGGGTCAGTGTCATCAAAAACGATATTCGTAGATTCTTCAACACTAAGAGTGCATTTATTAAAGAATCAAAAGGCAATACTAGAGGGAGATTAACTAAGAAAAATACCTTCGTCTCTTCGAGGATCAAATATATCAAGATTGTTCTTATCGTTATTATGGACATAGCATTTGCATCCCAAAGGATGAGAATAGTTGATATTTGGTTTTTTCCCCTTCCAGAGATCATAGGGTGTTTTCCTTAAAATAGGTCTGATCATGCACCTGTTCAACATGTGGCAAGGTATGCTAACTGCTTCAGCCCAGAAATGATCTGGTAGTCCCTGATCTAGCAGCATGGTTCATGTGATGTCGTGAAGTGAACAATTCTTTCATTCCACCACTCCATTGTGCTGTGGAGCTCTAGGTTAGGAGAAGTTCTGAGAAATACCATTGTTGTTGCAGAACTCTTCAAATAGCTTGTTTTTAAATTCTCCTCCATGGTCATTGTGAATGCTTGCGATGAAGTAACCTGCTTATCTTTGAATCTTTTTATAGGAAACTTCAAAGTTTGTGAAAGCTTCATGCTTATGAGATAGGAAAATAACCCAAGAAATATGAGAATAATCATCAGAATAACGAAAGCATAACGTTTACCGCCAATACTTTCCATTCTAGTAGGCCTGAATATGTCCATGTGCAGCAATTGTTGAGATTTTGAAGTCTTGATGTTGTTAGTGGCTTTGAATAATGATTTGGTTTGTTTTCCAAACCGACAAGTATCATAGAGATGATTTTTTCGAATTTTAACTTAGGAAGTTCAAGGACTAGATCAAGTCTTAAAAGCTTTTCAATGGCATGCATGCTAGCGTGACCAATTTTCCTGTGCCATATCCGAGGATCATCTGAAATTGTTATCAGTCATGTGAGAGTGGGAATGTCTACATTGTTCAGCACATAGATGTTTTCCACTCGATCACCAACAATAGTAATGTTCTTTGACAGGTTTTTGATGGTGCATTTTACAGAATTGAAATGTACGTCAAAGCCGGCATCACAAAGCTAACTGATACTCGGGAGATTATGTTTCAGTCCTTCAACTAGATAAACTTTGATGCAATCTCACGATGGACTGATTATGATTCTGCCGACACCTATGAATTCACCTTTTGTATTGTCACCAAATCTTACATACCCTCCATCAAAATTCTTAACACTTTTAAAATTTTCTTTCTTTTCGGTTATATGTCTTGAGCACCCACTGTCTATGACCCACATTCCATTCTTGTAAGATTGTTTTGGGGGGCCTGCATCAAGAAGCAATCAATTTATTTTAGGTCCCCAAGTTTCATTGGGTCCTTCTTTGTTAGCAGTCGAGACCTTTGTTCTCTAAATCCATATTCCTATTTTAAGAGTTTTGCACCTGAAAGATTTGTTGCCGAATTTTCCATAAGTGAAACAGGTGGAATTATGAAAACCTTTATTTTCAAAATCATAGGTTTTGGGTTGGAGATTATGAAAAGAAGTGTTTGATCGTAAGGAGCAATGACTTGATGGATTTCGAATTCCGTTTAGGCGCATCTTCACTTCATCAAGTTCCTCTTGAAGTAACTCGACTTCAGCTTGACTTCCATATGTCAGTTTTCTTTTCATTAGAAATTTTGTTATATTCATCAATGACTTTTTAAAGTTCATTAGTAATCATGTCAATCGTGTTCTGAAGATCATACCAGTTACGACATTTTGGGGTTCTTACCTCTCTGGTTTTTCCAAGTGCCATGAAGCAAATGTTTACAGCTTCAGCTGGATCTTCCTCAGATCCTTCTTTATCACTCTATGCACCTAGGTATTTTGGATTATTGTCTTTACGGGAGTTCTTTCTTCTTAGTTCTGGGCAGTTCTGACGGATATGTCCGGGCCTTTATAGTAGTTGCATCGATCATCATTTTGCTTATTTTGCCTTGACTTATGTTGTGGCCTTTGTCTCCATTGTCTGAGCATCTGCCTTACTCTATGAGTTATCAGTGCTATCCCCTTATTATTTGTTTCATCAAGCTCTTACTCTTTAATGAAGGATTCAACGTTAAAGGTGATTGATTTTTTCTTGTCATCTTTTTGATATCAATGAATGTGATTTTGCTCATATGCCATGAGGTTTCCACACAGTTCATCATACACCATGTTTTGTAGATTGCTGTCTTCCAGAATTGTTGCCTTTATTTCGCAAGCCTTGGAAAGGCTTCGAATCAGTTTCCTGACTTGTAGAGAATTGGCATAGGCCATTCCTAAGGATTTTAGCTCCCTGACTATCTTGCTGAACCTGGAGAAAATAGTTTCAACATCTTTATCGTTAGCTATTTGAACAGTTCATATTCGTTGACCAAAGCATTTATTCGAGTCTATTTGACCTTACTTGTTCCTTCATAGGTAACGAGTTTGTCCCACATTTACTTTGCAGTCTCGTAAGTAGAGATTTTTTCATACTCAGATCCATTTACAGCATAGTAGAGAAGACTGATGGATCTGACATTTCTATGTAGAACCTCATGCCAATGTTTGGTAATTCAAAGGACTCCAAATCAACAGGTTTATCAGCAGATGTGCCAGGGATGGCTTTCGAACCCTTTTTGATAACTAGCCAAGACTGATAGTTAGTAGATTAGATGAATATTCTAAGTCTCTCCTTTCGGTGAGAGTAGTGCTAGCCATTGAACTAGGGAGGGCGACTTTGATGAGTGACTGTCTTGAAGGATAGCACTGGGAATTTGATGATTAGCCATTTTGATCTTTTCTCACAAGCTGTTAGACATATGAAGTAAGACCTTGCTCTAACACCAATTGATAGTCAAGAGGAGGCTGAATTGAAAATAATTCGATAGTCGACTAAGTTTGATCAGAGATCGACTCTTAGCAGATAGCAGAAAATGTAAAGACAGGAAAATAAAGTAGACACAATGATGTATACTGGTTTGGAGCACCAATATGGTGCCTACTTCCAGTCCCCTTGGGTCAGTAAGGGTTCCTTTAAGGTTCAATTGAAAGGGTGCTTACAAGATATATTTTTCACTTAGTCTAATACGTAGATCAGAATTATCAATTCCTCTTAAGAAAGCCTAGTCTAGAAAATCTCACTTTTTTTTCTTTCTTTTTACAATTGTTCACACTCAAGAGTGCAATTCTTTGTAGAGTAGAATAGTAGAGTTTCTGTCTAGATTATTTTCTCAAAAGTACAATCCTACTCGGTCTAAGAAAGAGGGCTAATATAGGAGGCTATCAATGAAATTAGTCGTTAGTGATTACATGACCCAAGGGAATTCTTCCGATCAAGGATATTAGGGGAATCCTTGATTGGGGATACATCCATCTGGATTTGGATGTCTTTCCTTCTTCAACTCTTCAATCATATCTTGATTGATTGTCTTTCCTTCTTCGGTACTTTAATAGAATCTTCTTGTCTGGATTGGATGCCTTTTTCATTAGTTCTTAAATCAAATCTTGATTAGTTCTCTTTCCTTTGTCAGTGCTTCAATATATTCTTCTTCCACTAAGGTGTGTGATTGAATACTTTTCCTTTTTGACTTTCAACCTTCCTTCCGAGTTAGTTGCTCCGAGAGTATCCTTTGTCCTCTTTCCTTTTTTATTTTCCTGCAAATAAGGTCATCAAAACTCATTAGATGCTAACAATGAGTACGTTGTTCCTATATCTATCCCAATAACTATTCCTAGCTTGGCAGGTTCCTTAGGTATAGAAAATGTGAACATGCACCCTGTAGAGAAACACAACAACCAACTTAATGAATTTCATAACTATGAATATCTATAATTATCATGATTCTCAGTGTAAGTGGCAATACTCCAATGTTAGAACCAAACAAAGCAATTGTTTTCTTCTTAGTGTGCTTCACTTCAATTTTCCTTCAAATCTAGGTATCTCTTTCACATTTATTTTTCTCCAAAATGAAAGGCTAACAATTAAGTAGAAATTTAAATACAGATGTCCAAATATCTAGTGTTTGCCAAAGAGGAAGCTGAGAAAAATGGGAGGAATAAAACTATTTCACCTAAGAGGCATTTTAGGATATATCAGCGAAGAACGCAAGGATACACAAAGTAAGTCACCAAATGAAGTTGCTAATCCATACTCTAGGAGGAAGGCATTGGAGCACTATTTTTGCAATGATACTTTTAACAGTAACCAGATGGTTATTGTATATGAATTTAATAAGACTTATTTGTCGCAAAAAGGGGGGGGGAGGGCTAGGAAATGAAAATTGAAACTCACTCAAACTTCATGTTATGTTGCGACAAATGTATACAAGGATGCCGTTTCATTTATCTTTGTTTTGAGGACTCTAGAAATCAAATTAAGCAATCAATCACTGGTCTATCATCAACATTTTTCCATCTAAGTGATTTCATGCCACTACCCTCCAAACAAGTAGATATGAAGATTGCAGGAATATCATACCAACATTTACTAGACTTATAACACAACTAAAAGATAAAGCCGTCATTCTTCTAATCTAACTGTCCACTTTTGCAACTTGAAAATTTCAGTTGAACAATGTTAATGCATGTAGAAAAATTGATGAATCAGTATTACAAAAAATTAAAGCTGAACACGAGAATTCCTACAATCTATACACATTACAAAGTTAACCGATGTGAATCTTCTAACCTAATTGTCATTGCAAAAGCTTTGACCGCTCACTTCCTCATTTCTCCATTTCAATTAAAGATGTACTTGCAACAAACAACAACATACCTAGTGAAGTCCCACAAGTGGGGTCTGGGGAGGGTAAAATATACACTGACCTTACCAATACCTCATAGAGATAGAGAGGTTGTTTCCAGAAGACCCTCGTCTAAAGGAAACAATAAAAGAACACACAAAATACAACAGGATCACAAATGTTAACCCTCTGCAACATGGATTCTGTATTAATCCATCGTCCTACTTAAGGATCATACATTTTAACTTCTAAAAAGTATCCAATCCCATTTCTGCACCAACTACAAATATTTTGTCCTTCAAAGCTGCACCAACTAATCTACGCTTTCTCTTTCATGTAATGTAAAACAATCCATTCATCATTAGCTGCATATGCAAAAAAGGAGTAAAAAGCTTACCAAACAAGACGATCAAGGATGCGCTTCTCTTCCATGCACCAAGAGCTTCAACTTATCAAATATATATCATCAAATACTAGCTAACAATTCTCGTCTTACTTGTCTTTCGCAGAAACATTTATGGACTCTTCCATTTTTATTTATATATATAAGGGAGCTATTTGTTATTTGATGACATGGACAAATCAAATAAAGGTAATATAACCAATGAAAAGATGTCATATGCGAACATGTTATAAGTGATGAAGTGGACCAACACACTTTATTGTTGAGTAAAATAGAGTTTTGATGATGGACAAAAGACTATGAATCATATTGATCAGTTCGGTCCTTCATTGCTCTGTCTCAAAGAGGGAAAGATAAGGTACCAGAAGTTGCAAAATGGATAATGCTCTTGGAGATACGATCACAACACAAAATCAGGAAGATAGTTTAACAATCACACATGAAGAAAAGAGATGGTGTCAAGAAGGAGTTCTAGTCAATGAAGAACTCTACTATAGTAAGAGGTGAAGGCACATGATGAGTTTACTCTTGAGAAGAACTCTTTAGCAGGTTGGTTAAATAGAAGAGGAGATCGGCAATGAAAGGTAACAAAAACAGAGTGCAAAAAGCAGAGTGGTGACTTTGAGAGCATCAAAGTGAAGAAACAATTGAATAATCTGGTTCTTTTTGAGTCGTAGCTTAGGAAGTCTTTCCTTTAGTCGAGTCTTATTATAATGTGCTAGTTTAGTGAGTTATAAACTAAAGAAGGGTGTAGTCTTCAAGTTGAGGAAAACTTGAAGACTTGGGAACATAAACCTTGGAAGGTTTGTGTGAAGATAGGACTTTTGAAGTTTGAATTTTCTTAGATTACTAGGTATTGTAATCTTGTTAAGGCTCATTTGACTTAGTGAAGTTGGGCCGAAATCCTGTAGTGGTACATGTTGTGGTTTTTTGACCTTTGTGAGTCGGATGTTTTCCACAATAAAACCCATGTCTTGATTTGATTTTACTTTACTAAAACAAGTTAGCAAACATGGTTCTACATTAAGCAAATTTATAGATCGTGCAAGTCCTGCAATTGGTATCAGATCAGGTTTTCTTGTAAAAGGCTAATACCTAAGAATCGATCATGATGAACACTGCACCTCCCTTTGGACACGGAGAAGGATAATCATATGTGATGTCACCACTTTTCAATAGAACTTATTTTGGATGGTAGAAAGCTAGGATGGAGGACTTCATTCAAGTTGAAGATACGAACTATGGGATATGATTATTGTGGGACCTATTATTCCAACAAAAACTGTGGATAGGCAACAAGTCCCAAAAGAAAGAAGGGAATTCACTGCTGATAATTTAGTAGCTTTTAGGAAGAATGCTAAAGTAAAAAACATTTTGGTTTGTGGACTGCGACCAAATGAGTACAATAGGATCTCAAAATGTACTACTGTTAAGCATATTTGGGATGCCCAGACAAATGCACATGAAGGAATTAGTCAGGTCAGAAAATTTAGAGTTGCTATGCTCTCCACTAAATGTGAAACCTTCAGGATGAAGGACAATGAGTCGCTACAGGATATGATGATGAGGCTCACACTTCTTATCAATAAACTAGCATCCTTGGGAAAGATTCTCACTACGAAGTAACAAGTGGATAAGGTCCTAAGGGTTCTACCAAAAGTAAAGTGGGATGTGAAACTTACTGCTATTAGGGAAGCAAAGGACATTGCCACCATGACTCTGGATGAATTGGTAGGAAATCTCTGAACTTATGAGATGAACATGGAGGATCCAAAGGAAGAAGTGGTGGATGAGAAATCACTGGCACTAAAAGCCTATGATGATGAGGGATCATGTCTAGACAAGAAACAGATAGCATTTCTGGCAACGAACATCAAGAAATTTTGCAAGAAAGGTAAAGGAATAGACAAGAGACAAACATGTAGCAGAAAATGGCCTGATGAAAAAATCAATCGTGATGTTATAAGTTTGGGAAAACTGATCATCATGTCAAACAATGCCCACAATGGGAAATTGAGTGGAGAAAGGAAAGAGCTGAGAGAGAGTTGAGAGATAAAAGATGCCAAGCAAAAGGAAAAAGAAGAATATGCTATGATGGCTGCCTGGAATTTAGGAATTGAGGAATTAGACATTGATGAAGTAGATAAAATTGTATTCATGGCTGCTGAGGACTCATATCTTTAGGATGATGAGACATTTGAGGCAAGTATTCTTGAATTGAAAGAAAATTTACACCTTTTTTTTCAAAAGAAAACTAATTGTGCTAATGAATGAGCTGATTGATGATTTTCAAGAAGTATCTATTGAAAAGGATCGACTAATTAAGGATTTTTTAGATAAAAATTTGAATGCCTTGAGATCGACAATTGTCTGAATGAAGCTAATGAAGAGAATATCAGATTGAAGAAACAGGTTGAAAAGTTTGATGCCTTAGTGCTAAATTTAAAATTTGAGATTTTGAAACTGATAATCAGTGAAAAAGGAAAAGGCAAAATGTGTGAGGAGCACCAAAAGACTGAAATTTAGTTGAAAGAATGTAAAATTAAGTTCTTTTCTGAAAAAGAACAGGTCAGAAAGTTAACTCAAGAAATTTCCCACCTAAAAATGGATCTAGAAAGAGCAAATAGGTAGTCTCAGTCTTCTAGAATATTGAACCATCTTTGAAGTGGGAGTTATAGTGAGAAAGCTGGAATAGGGTTCTTTCAAGAAAATGCCACTACTACTAATCTATAATATATTTGTGGAAAAATTGGACATCTAACTACTGAATGTCCAGTTGCAAACAGAGTCAGGAACATGAACACTAATTTTCTAAATAGAAGATGGCCTAAAAATGACAAGAGAAATAGGTCAAGGAATATGTTGCCAGGATGGGCTAAGAGAGATCTTATTCATTCTTTTTACAATAAGAAGGACCCAAGCTAGTCTAGGTTCCTAAATCTAACCTCTGAATTATTTTGCAGGTAGTAGTGAAAGGAAGCAAGCATTGGTACATGGATAGTGCTTGCTCAAGGCATATGACTAGAGATAAACACAAATTACTTTCACTCAGACCTTTCAAAGGAGGAAATGTTTCCTTCAGAGATGAAAAAAGGGAACTGTTATTGGAATTGGAAAGATTAGAAAGATAAATCAAGGGCCTTGGAAGAGGTTTAACATGTGGACTAATTGAAGCACAATTTGCTGAGTATATCTCAATTGTGCGACAAATGTAAAAAAGTAACATTAACTTCTGCAGGTTGCAAGGTCAATAAGCTAGCACAAAGGAGATAGTTCTGACTGCTAAAAGGTATAAAAATGTGTACAAGGCTGACATCATGAGGATGCCAGGTACATATTTAAAATGATTAAGTGCTATTGCTAATGATCCCTTACTATGGCACAAACGACTTGGACATGCAAGTCTAAAGCAATTGAATACACTGGCATCAAATGACATAGTTATAGATTTGCCTAAAGCTAGTATGTGGTGCTTCTGTAAAGGGGAAGCAAGTAAGGTCATCTTTCAAGTCAAAGAACTAGGTAAATACTACCAAATGCTTGGAACTGGTTCACATCGACCTATGTGGACATATGATGGTAAGAAGCAGAGGAGGTAAAAGGATGATGGTGAACTGGAGCATCAAACTAGGGAATAAAAAGCATAGCCTGGTTCATCACAGGAGAACTGGGATTCACACAGTGAGGGGGAATAGAGGGAACTGAGGATCAAGTCACTGATACTGCTCTAGAGCACTCAGGGTCTACATCTGATAGAACCACTCAAGGGTTCAAGATGAAAAGCTATAAAATCAAGATTGGCATCCTGTTGAAAATGTTCTTTTAGATCTGACCTCTGGAATCCCTACCACATTAGGACTGAAGAATTTGTGTGCATTCAAAGCCTTCTTGTCCATGGTGGAACCAAAAAAGGTAGGGGAAGCACTGCAGGATGAGGACTGGATACTTGCTATGAAAGAAGAACTAAATCAATTTGAAAGATGCAAAGTATGACATCTTGTGCCCAAACCAGAAGCAAGAACTATCACTAGCATAAAATGGGTGTTTAGAAACACGTTTGATGAGCATGGAACAATTACAAGAAACAAGGAAAGACTGGTAGTCCAAGAGTATAATCAGAATGAAGGAATAAATTATAATGAGACATTTTCTCTAGTGGCTAGATTTGAAGCCATTAGGTTACTCGTAGCATTTACAACCTTTAAGGAATTCACTCTATATTAGATGGATGTTAAGAGTGCTTTCCTAAATGGGTACTTGAAGGAGGAAATATGTGTGAAATAGTCACCCATATTTGAGAACTCTAAGTTTCCAGATCATGTATATGAAAGGACTTGTTAATTGTGTAGGTGTATGTGGATGATATTATATTTGGATCAACAAATGCACTCATGACTCAAGAGTTTGCCAAGTTAATGAATGGATAATATAAAATGAGCATGATGGGAGAACTCAATTTCTTCTTAGGGCTACAAATCAAGCAAACCTATACTGCAACTCTAATTCATCAACGGAAGTATGTCAAAGAGCCTCTCAAGAGGTTCAAGATGGAGGATGCAAAGGATATTGATACTCCCATTGGTACTTCCACCAAGTTGGATTTTCATGAGAAAGGTCCATCAGTAGAATAAAAGTTTTATAGGGAATGATTGGAACTCTCTTATATCTTACTGCCAGTTGTGACATCATTTTTAGCGTGGAACTTTGTGCTAAGTTTCAAGCTATTCCTAAGGAGTCATACCTTAAAGCTGTTAAAAGGATCTTCAGGTATCTCAAGGGAACTTCAAAATTGGGACTTTGGTACTTCAAAGGTAGTAACTTTAACCTTGTAGGGTATATAGATGCTGACTATGTTGGTTACCTAGTGGATAGAAAGAGCACTACAGGTATGGCTCACTTCATTGGAATATGTTTAATTTCGTGATCCACTAAGAATAACATTTAGCTACCTTGTCAATTGCATGCTGAGGCTAAATATGTAACCGCTGGATCATGTGGTGCTTAGGTGCTCGGATTAAGCAACAATTGATGGACTTTGGTATGGATGCAGAATGTGTCCCCATCTTTTGTGATAATGTCATGACCTAAGCCTAGGGCCTAGACGTGACACGGTGAATGGAAACCCAAAAGGACCCTCACGTGCAGGTAAACGGTCTTTGTGACTATGCTTGGTCTTCAAAATGGAAACCCGTGTGGCTGTGCTTAGTCTTCAAAACTTGCTCCACTGCAACACTCCTCACATGCAAGTAAATGGTCTGTGTGACTGTTGACGGTCAGTGAAATGGCTTCATTAACTTTTCGCGATTCTCATCAACACCACGGCCATGTCACGGACCATGGTTGATCACACAGCCTGTGATAGGCCTCATCTGCCGCCACTTGTCCACTTTGTGTGATTTGTGATGGTAATGGCTATTCACGTCACTTGGATGGTGCGTGGCACGACTCGTCTCACTTCCCACGGTCCATGAGGGGTGCCGGGGGATATTCCTTGGGTGTATATCTCATGCTTCTCCCTTTAGCTCCTCGTCACTATAATCAGCCACGAAGTGTGAGACCACGATGGGCCTCACGGTCCGTGTGGTGGTACATATGCCGTGTAAGTCCTCATGTGCCATCACTTGGTTCCATTTTTGCTCCTCTCGCTCATACTTGAACTCTTTTTCATCTCTTTTCTTGTAGTTCACCCATTTCTCCATGCCTTAGTAACTCTTCCTGAAAAA
This sequence comes from Solanum medicagineum, assembly GCA_026153255.1. Taxonomy (NCBI): domain Eukaryota; kingdom Viridiplantae; phylum Streptophyta; class Magnoliopsida; order Solanales; family Solanaceae; genus Solanum; species Solanum medicagineum. Next base: position 10,335,951 of record JAPFFP010000094.1, on the reverse strand, counting down.
TAACAAAACGAACATCAAAATAACACATTTTCTTGAGAACGTGCACAACTCCCTCGTTTAAAGCGTTATAAGAGTCGTATTTCTATGACTCATCGACACACTCAACTTAGAATGATTGCTTGTCGTCAAGTAATAACGACTCAACCAATCAAAGCATAAACACAAGTGCTTACTCAGAACTATGGGTTACCCCACAATTTTTAACACATATGCCCCGATAACAAGTATAAGAATGTGTTCACACCCCAAATAGACCTACAAAGATTATGGCAAACATCATGCATACATGGTCAGTCCACATATGATTAGGAATAAAGACACCCTAGTTGATTTAGCAACCAATTAATGCAAAAGATAATGCCCTCACTACAAAGAAGTCTCACTCACAACATAAGCATATAAAATAGAGACTGGAATGCAGTCACTAACTCTCAGAAATGATTTAGTGGACACACACATGCCGATCATAAGCTTGTCCTTATTTTCGCTACCTTCACTCTCGAATGACTTTTTTAGGATCACATTAGGACCTTTGCGGCTTGACCGCAGGCTCGGACTCGGGTGAGGTATATTTTAGGATTCAATTAACTAAAAGGCCTCTCCTAGACACTTATTTTGACTCAGCCATTTGCATTTTGGTATCTAACACTTATTGCCCCCATTTCTCCAACTTTCTATAGTACAGGAAGTGATTTCCATGCTCATTTACTCATTTGTATTATTTTCTTTTTCGCTCATTAATTTTGCTCATAGTCACAACTGATTTCTTTTTCTCCTTTTATCACTTTATTCTTTCCCACTCTCATTTTTCTGTTCTCCATACAATGACTACCCTCAACTTAAGCCTTTGGTTTGGGTCAAGGTTCACAATATCTTTTTAAGGGACTAGGGCCAATATAAGCCACCCTCAACTTAGCTTGACCTAGGAAGAGGTTCATAATGTCCTCCAAGGGCCAAAATAAAGATCAACAGATAGATTGAGGAAGTGACTTTGATTACAAAGAAAAGTCTATTCAGGCTCAACGTTTGGTTCAAGAGGGACAATTTAATTTGGTTGGTCAATTTTAGGCTAAGTGACTGATCAACAACAACGGCCTAAGATCATATCCTAATCCAACCATTCAATTATTTCAGCGGGACTAACCAAACAAGTTCTATCTCACAAGTGTGTCGACTGAATTTTGCAAACAAGCTCACACACACATGGAACATCTTCTACACTAATTAGCATTAAACTAACATAGACATGCTTCATTCACCAAAATACCAACCATACACATACCATACTTACCAGAAATCATGCAAGTCAGTCAGGATGAGATGCAAACACATATAGTCTTAACATTGTCAATATGGGTCATTAGAAAGATCAACATAAGGGCTACCCTAGGCTTTTGTGAACACTTATATTTACACAAACATCACAACCTAAACATGTCAATTCTACTAGATAATACACTTGAGAGAAAAGAAACATGGCAAGAAAAAATCTCAAGTGGCAGGATGCCCCCTCCCTCCAAAAAGACGGTGTAGTGTCCTTACTACACCACAACTAGAATAAAACAACAGATAAGGGGGGAGAATATAACTGAGATGCCCTAGGCATCAGTTGTGCTAGTGGGACCAGACTTTCCTGAGGTCTTGCTGTCATCATAGGTAGCACCAGGTCCAAAGGTGCTCCCGGAGGCCCCTACCAGCCACTTCTGCCACTCTCTTTCCTCCTGTTCTGCGGCTGCTCGGCGTTAGGCCCTCATGGCCTTACACATCTGCCGCTCTTCTTCTTTCTGTGGGTAACGTGGTGGACTATTTCGATGGACACATCTCTTACCCTTGTCCTTCTTCTTGGGATGATCAGTAGGTGGTGCAGGTGCATCAGATGAGATGGGTGGAATGCCCCATGTCTCATCCAGAACAAGCATCACGGGAGCATTGAACAGGCTCATCCAATATTCTGGAGATAGGGATGGTGCGGGGTCCTGGTACTGCGTAGTCAGCTGAGTAATTTGGGACTTCATGTCATTCACAGTCTGAACTATATTCCTCATTTCTTCCCCCGACATACTCCCAAACATGTTATGGAAGTATTCCCCCAAAGTGTTGACTTGGCCCTGCAAGGTGGTGATTCGACTTAGAAGAACTTCATTACGTTGGTCCATCGCCCATTGTGCATGAGACTAGACCACATGCGGAATGCTTTCTATTATTTGGTCTACAATGGCAAGTGTCTGCCCCTACCCTCGGGCCACTCAAAAGCCTCGCATGATGGTGGGGCGGTGGTGCAATCCTTAAATGGCAAAGGTTGTTGTAGAGGTGTTGAGGGGAAGTTTGTTGGGCCCTCTTGTGAGCGTGTTCTAACCCTCCTGAGAGGATTTTGGACATCTTTAATCAGGGCAGTGTTGGCCACACCCTTGGGATCTATTTTCTTATCCAAAAAGTGAGTGGTAGAAACACTGGCCTATTTGCAAAAGGCATGATCCAGACACAGGAAGGGAATACCAGATCTGTCAGATAAGGCCGGTCCCACATCTCAAAAGCAATAATCTCACCCACATTAACTCCGCACCTAGACATCAGGCATGCTACCAGAAGGCATGTGAAGGTTGGAGTATATTGTCAATTCCTGTGAGCCGCAGCGTGGCCTGCACCACTGTCCACAAAAACTTTGTAGCAAAGGTCAGAGATGCTTTGATGATAGGACACTTGGGGTTTGTAACCCAAGGGACCGCCGCCCCCTGAATGGCAATTTGTTCTGTAATCCATCCCAATAGTTTAACCCGAGTTGACGAATTGGACATCTGCCCCTCATCCATAATCCGCAGGTGTCTATCCAAGAATCGGCCATCCGGAAGAGCTCGGTAATCTGGCCCAAAAAGGAATCGATTGATGGTTTTTTCTGAAATATTCACTACTGTACCACGCACCATCACATGTGACCGCGGGGACCTACCAAATGCGACCTGCTTATTACCTTTCTTAGACTGGGTACTCTCTACGGAGTTTAGTAGACTAGCAACATAATTAGAATAGAACTTCTCAACTATGGCGGGCCTATAGCCAGGTAGTTGCGCCATCCAACCGAACTTATATGATTTAAAAGTATCTTTGATTTTTGGAACGCTACCAAGTTGGTTCATGAAGAACCGAACCTCCAGGATGACTAGCCACCATTGGAACCCCCGGAAACTTTTGTAAGCCCATGAGTGTAGATATCCTTAGCTACTGGGATAGTCCAACGGTGCCAAAGAAATACAATAAGTGCCTTGGCTGTTTGGGGATCCATCATCTGGGAGACTGCAAAACGTATAGCCTTATCATCACTGTCCTAGAGTTTGATCTCATCTGCCTACTCATCAGTGTCGTGACCCTTAGCCTTCAGAGTTTGCACCTGCTCTTCCTGGTCTGAGGTATCATCTTCTTGTTCTGGGGCATCCGCTTCCTCTGCCACTCCCATAGAAGGAACTCCCTCCTCAGCCTGGGA
>JAPFFP010000094.1:10285000-10316389 GCA_026153255.1 Solanum medicagineum | reverse complement strand
ATAAATACTGAAATTAGGATAAACAATGGACAAATAAAATAAAATAAATATTTTACTAATTTCCCATCGACGTGTTATTTTAAGTTAAGTAAATGCTGAAATTAGAACAAAACAAATAAAATTAAATAACTATTTGTGTCAAAAAGGAAGTACTACAAATACATATATAAGAATTTAAAATCACTTAATCATAAAATTTAAAATTTAATAAATATTAATAATATTTATTGAATATTAATTTTACACTTACGAAAAAATTTAATAGCATTAAATTATATCATTAAAAAAAATTTATGAATAATTATTGAGCTCGTGCAATGAGATCTTACAGCTAGTTCACTATATAAATCGTTAATGCCGTTTAGTGAGGGAAAACGTGCCTAACCAGTAGCAATTAAGCTGGTAGACTAACATAAAAAGAGCTCAGGCTTATGACAGATTCAGAAAAGAGATGACCACATACAAAGATGTTGCAATTTTTTTAATCATATTATCACATACCAATTTTTTTTAATTTATGGACATCATATATAGCCTATTTATACAATCAGGTCATTCTGCAAAACTAGTACTCCATTTAATAAGAGTAACATTGAGGTTAACCAGAACAAATGGTGACCTGCTATAACAAGTTAAATTATTTTATAACATTATTAAAGTATATAACTTAGATCTGAGTCGAACATATTGCTTTCATTTTTGTAATTTGATACTAACAACGCCAATCCATCAAATTAACTATCCTCTTGGAGGCAATTAAAAACAAAATTAATTATATGTATTAAATCATGTTTAGCTACTCTGAATTGATGTTGACAACAATTATGTGTTGGTTCATAATTGTAACTTTTTTGTTGTGAGCATCCTTTCTTGATCTCGAAATATGTATATTTTGCTATAAATGATTTACTTTGAAAATAGAAAGTTTTTATTGAATTTAAATTCTCCTTACAATAATTGTAGATGAGCAGAGTGAATAAGGACTAACCTTTTTATGATCTGCTGGAGAATCCTTAGAAGAAGGTTTGATAAAGACCTTCTTCACTGTGGAAAACCAATTACCACTTCCTTTCTTCCCCATTAATTTCCACCCAAATAAAGGGAAAACTTGGGAGAGAAATGCTATGAATTGTGTGTGCCACAATATATTATTAAGAATGAGAAATGAATAACAAGTGCATATAGGGACAAGGAAGGTAGAGACGTAAAGTTGTGAATGAAATATACATATTCAGCAGGAAGAATGCACCAGATGCTAATAATGAGATCACTAGTACAATATGGTTGAAGTGGTTAGATGGGAAAATGGGTCAATATATAGATAGCCTTTTATGATTTGTATGGAAAAATAGCAATTTGTAAAGATTTTTTCTATATGCCTTACATATTTATTTTAGGTGTAAAACTTCAGTTTTATTATAAAAAAAAATATAAAACTAAAAACCACTCACGCCGTTTCAATTTTTTTTATCGTCGTTTGACTTGACATAAAATTTAAAATGATAATAAAAAGAATCTTCCTGTCTTAAACTCAAGGATATGTACGATATATTAAAATGTAATTTTGTGGTTTTATACATGTCATGTCATGTGGGATGCAGAAATTAAATACTCCCTCCGTCTTATTTTATGTGGCACCATTTGACTTGACTCAGTGTTAAAAAAAAAGAAGACTTTTCAAACTTGTGATCTAAGATATTTGTGTGGTGAGAATCATTTCATTAAAGATAAAAAAGGAATTTTAAAGGTAATTTGAGTAAAGTGACATTCTTTTTGGGACGGATCAAAAAGGAAATAGTGTCACATGAAATGGGACGGAGTAATACTTGTCGAATTAGAGAAAAGTATGACAGATAAATTTAAATACAAGGAGCAATTTGAAAAGAGCTATAAAATCAACTGTCTTGTTGGAACCATAGAGATGGACAGATTTAGAAGCTTATACATGAGATCATCGATTTTTTTCTTCTTTATTTATTAGTCGCCAAATATTTAAACAAAAATACAATTATTAGTATAATATTAATTTGAAATCTCAAGTTGTCAATTTATCCTGGATAGTATACTAATACTTGGTTTGCCGTTGGTATTTATCACTGTCACAAGGTGTATGTGTAGTAGCTTTTATGTTATCCAAAAAAGAGGGAAAAAGGTGCAGTAGCTTTCCTCTGCTCTTTGTTCTTTGTGCTCCGATGACTTTAGCTGACAATTCTACACAAATTTGACTTTCTGCAAGTTGGCTTCTTGTTACAACTTATAAGTATGTGCACTGCGCTCATTCACATGACTTTAACCATTAGCATATCCAAATATTATAGGAGTATAAGACAGGTTATGAATTAAAAGCTTGTTTGGCATTAATATTGAGAGGCCAAAAAATATTTATTTTTTGAGATTTAAATTAATTATTAGTGATGGATAGCAAAAGTATTGAGTTCTGTCCAACTCATTGTTGGATAAGCCACTAACTTCAAGCTAAGCTCCCCTTTTTCTCATTCTAATATACTACTCAATAAATCCAGCCAAATTATATATTTATTTTTTTAAAAAAATTTATTTGGTGTTCAATATTGATATAAGAGCCCAACTAAATTCGAATTTAGGTCGAAAAGTTTCATACTTGAGGGTAGAGCTGACTTTAACAAATCGACTTTGTACTCAAGAGAATACGAATTTGAGACTTTTGATTTCTCACGATAAAAGAGTAGAATTATATATGTAGTCATGATAAATAGTAGGAATATTAGTTGATGGTAGTCAGCACTTGGAAATAGACATGGAGAGTTAATGAATAGATACAAATTGAGCATGGACATCTGCAAGGTCTAACTTGGAGCTGGTTCACAGGTAATGCTCAAGCCCCTGCAAGGATGGATCAAAATTTTGGCTGAGAATATAGTTTCAAATATTTTATACATTTCGTCCTTTTGTATTAGTCCTAATTTATTTGTATTATATCAAGTAAATTGTTTTTTTAAAACTAAAAAAAGTTAATATTTATTTCAATTGTTGTATCGACATTGTACTTTTACATAAGTTGAAGATATTTCTCTCAAATTACTTGCACATTTTCTTTATTCTTTCATCTTTCATCTTTTTTTCGCTTTTTCTCAAAAGAAAATTGGTACAAATTTACGGCGTACCACTTTAAAGCAGCTAGATGAATCAATAATTAGATTTTGCAATCGATCAATGATCTACTTCTTTTTGACAATCATAAAATATAACTTCACAATTGATTCATTGACATTACAGATTCAAATTAAAAGATCATGAACAGTAACTTTTCCCTTGTATTTAATTCTCAAATTTAACAAATAAGTATCAAAATTATTTCATCATCATTACAAATTATAAACTTATGACAGCGAAAGACTTATTTAATTCTTTAATTCAAAAACTTGAATTTCTATAGTATTATGAGCGGTATGATAAGGATTTGTTTGTACACTTAGATGAAACTATAAATAACTTCAGGAAGATAGATGGTGATCTAGACTAGTTTGAAGTCAAAATTCAGAGATGAAAAATTCACATGAAAAAAAGGTTATTGTTGTATTATAGATCACATGCATATCGTTGTACATCACAGGCAGGACATAACATTATGAATATATTAAAATCCAAAGATAAAGGAAGGAAGAAAACTTAAAATATGTCGTTTGTAATATGCTAAAATTGAAGCAAAGCCATAAATATGCTAAAATCAATTTTAGAAATTTATTTGAATTAATATATTATTTTAAATATAAATTTTATATTTTATCCATCCTCCTAAGTACTTTTTAAATTTTTAAAAATCATTGCTAAACAGTAAAAGGACGAAATCATGAATATCGTGCCCGTCGAGTGGTCATTTAACAACCAAAAAATCTCATATCATGCTCCAATATATATTTATGCCATGAATTAGTCAAATAATTAGTCTCAAGTTCTACCTATATCATGGCACCAGTATGATTATAAGTACTTGTCATCTCACTTGTATGGGACTCCAGACGCCTTTAAAAATCACATAAGCATTTACTAACACAAACACTTTAAAAGAAGGCAGAAGGCATAAATACCCCCTTGTACTTGAAGCTTTTTATTCGATGAACATCTTAACTATTATCCGTTTTAAAGACCCCTCCCCCCTCCTCCGGAACTCCCTTAAAACTTGATCGTGACCCCCTGCAACGTCCACCTGGCATAAAAGTGGACTATAAACTCCAAAATGGCACGTGAGGCATAAATTTATGCCAAATTAGACTTCTCCCAATGTAATTTTTTCATTTTTCCTTTTTTTTTTTATAAATATGAGTATTTTCTCTCTCTTCTCCACCATATCTATTTATTCACTATTTTTCCTTACTTTTCTCTCCCATTTCAAATTACAAATTTCATATTTTAGAAATTTCTCTCCTTCTTTCTTTGCTAAATTCATGAATTATAATATGTAATTTTTGTAACTTTTATTTCATGGAATTATGATATGTAAAATATCCTACAAAATTTTGTTAGTATATTTTTACAAAAGTATTTTTTTTATTTGATGTGTTGTGTATATTTATTTATATAAACTTTTTCTTTAAGCAAATTAAACAACAACAACATACCCAGTGATATCCCACAAGTGGGGTCTGGGGAGGATAGATTGTACGCAGACCTTACCACTACCTCAAAGAAGTAGAGAGGCTGTTTCCTAAAACCCTCAACTCAAAAACCCATAAGCAGAAAGACTAGATATGACAAAATGAAATGTAAGGTAAGGGAACAATAGGTGCGACTAACCATAAATAACACGTGACAGTAAGTAACTATGATAAAACTAACACATATACGCCAGATAATAAAAAGAAAAAGGAATAATAATAGTAAAAATAATACAAATACTAATAATAATAAGAAGAAGAAGATGACGAAGGAGAAGAATAGGAAGAAGAAGGAGAAGAACTTAGCCTGTTACTCTAATTCGCGACCTCCACTTCTTTCTGTCTAAGGTCATAACCTCAGTGAGGTCGGGTTCCGCCATGTCCAGTCTGATCACCTCCCCCCAGTACTTCTTTGGTCTACCTCTACCCCTCCGAGTAGCTCCCACAACCAACCTCTCGTACCTCCTAACAGGAGCATCGATGCCCTTTCTCTGCACATGTCCGAACCATCGCAGTCTCGCTTTCCTCATCTTTTCCTCCACCGGGGCCACCTCCAGTTTCTCCCTAATAGCCTCATTCCTAACTTTGTCACTTCTGGTGTGACCACACATCCATCTCAGCATCCTCATCTCCATGACATGCATCTTCTGAACATGAATATTTTTAATCGGCCAGCACTCCACCCCATACAGCAGCGCTGGTCTAACCACGACTCTGTAGAACTGACCTTTAAGTTTGGGTGGTATCTTTTTGTCACACAAATACTCCAGAAGCCAACCTCCATTTAGTCCATGCTGCCTCAATACGTTGTGTGACATCATCATCGATATCGCCACTACTCTGGATGATGGACCCCAGATACTTAAACTTATCCCTCGTGGGGATAGGTTGAGTGGCAAGCCTCACCTCAGAGTTTTCTTCCTCCTTCTCTATGCTGAATTTGGAATCCAAGTATTCAGTTTTGGTCCTGCTCAATTTGAATCCTTTGGACTCTAATGCGTGTCTCCAGGCCTCCAACCGTTCACTAACTTTAGTCCGAGACTCATCAATTAATATTATGTCATCTGCAAATAGCATACACCAAGGTACCTCTTCCTGTGATGATCGCGTCAGCTCATCTAACACCAAGGCAAACAAAAAAGGGCTCAGCACAGAACCCTAATGGAGTCCCAACTCAACAGGAAAATACTCGGAGTCTCCTCCCACCGTTCTTATCCAAGTTTTGGCTCCATCATACATGTCCTTAATCAGCGTGATATACGCCCCAGGGACACCTCTGTCCTCTAAGCATTCCATAATACATCCCTTGGGACTTTGTCATACGCCTTCTCGAGATCGATGAACACCATATGAAGGTCCTTATTACAATCCCTATATTGTTCCACTAACCTCCGAACCAGATGAATTGCTTCAGTCGTCGACCGCCCCGGCATGAAACCAAATTGGTTCTCCGAGATAGATACTACTTTACGCACCCTCCTCTCCATAACTTTCTCCCATACCTTCATAGTGTGGCTTAACAACTTGATACCCCTGTAGTTGTTGCAGTTTTGAATATCTCCCTTATTTTTGTACAATGACACCATTGTACTCCTCCTCCATTCCTCAGGCATCTTAGCAGTCTCCCTAATAGCATTGAACAGTTTAGTCAACCACTCTATGCCATCTTTGCCCAAGTTCTTCCAAAAGTCCACCGGAATCTCATCAGGTCCGATGGCCCTCCCCCTCTTCATCTTACTCATAGCCAGTTTTACCTCCTCCACTTCAAACGGGTTGTCATTCCCAAAAACACGATGGTCTTCGAAGTGTGTCAACTTATCCAGCTCGATAACTCTATCTCCTTTTTCATTTAAGAGTTTATGAAAGTAAGTTTGTCACCTTAATTTAATGGAAGTGTCATCCACTAACACCTCGCCCTCCTCATCCTTGCTGCACTTCACTAAGTCCAAGTTGCGAGACTTCCTTTCTCTTACTTTAGCGAGCCTATACAATCTCGTGTCCCCGCCTTTATCACTTAGATCCTCATAAAGACGTTCAAATGTAGCAGACTTAGCATTTGTCACTGCCAACTTGGCTTTTGACCTGGCCTTCTTATAGATTTCCCTAAGCTTTTGCTTCTCAACGTCATCTCTACACTCTACCCACTCCGTGAAAGCGACCTTCTTATCCTTAACTTTACCCTGGACTTCCTCATTCCACCACCAATCACCTTTACGCCTATCAAAAGGCCCTCTCGTAACTCCTAGAACCTCGGTAGCTACCTTTCTGATGTAACCAGCAGTCGTGTCCCACATATTGTTCACATTACCTTCACCGCTCCACACCCTAAGGTTTCTCAACTTATCTTCCATCTCGGAAGAAAGGGCAGGTGTAAGGCTTCCCCATCGAATCCTAGGTTGGTCATACAAAATCTTCTTCTTCTTTTCTCTCTTGATCTCCACATCCATCACTAAAAGCCTATGTTGAGTGGAGACATTTTCACTTGGAATAACTTTGCAATCCTTACAAAGATTTCTATCGCCCTTTCAGATAAGAAGGTAATCTATCTGTGTCTTAGCTACCGTACTACAAAAAGTAATCAAGTGACTTTCCCTCTTTGGGAAACACGAGTTAGCAACCACTAACTCAAAGGCTTTGGCGAAATCCAAGAGAGAAGTCCCACTTCCATTCCTTTCACCATAACCAAAGCCACCATGCACATCTTCGAACCCACTATTAGTCACCCCGATATGCCCATTAAAGTCACCCCCAATGACGATTTTTTCTGTCACCGGTAAACCTCTCGCGACCTCATCCAGATCCTCCCAAAAGCTCCTTTTGACTTCCCCATCTCGTCCTACTTGGGGCGCATAGGCACTAACAACGTTCACAACATGTCTTCCTACTACGAGTTTGATAAACATTATCCTATCGTTAACCCTTCTAACCTCGACCACGTAATCCCTAAGATACTCGTCTACCAGGATTCCCACACCATTTCTACCCCTAGAACCACTCGAGTACCACATCTTAAACCCATCCACGTCCCGAGCCTTAGTACCCACCCACCTAGTCTTTTGGACACACGTTATATTAATATGCCTCCTTCTAAAACTTTTTTACTAATTCTATGGACTTCCCTGTTAATGACCCTATATTCCACGATGTTATCCTTAACTTGAATAGATGCGTGCCCCTCTCACCTCCCTTACCCCTAACCCCTAACCCCAACTGATGACATGACCCTAATCCATTATAAGATCTTGATGCCACTAAACTAAGACTATTATCACTCTTAAGTTACAATAGCAACAATATGCGACAATATACAACAATATACAACAACAATAAATTATACAACAACAATATTGACAAGATCTGTATGCAGCAATATACAACAATATACAGTAGACTACAACAACAATACAATCTACAACAACAGTGGTAACAAGATGTATATACAACACTTTAGCACGAATATAATATATGCAAAATGAAGTACCAGGCAGCAAAGACACAGTAAGCAACTAGAAATGCTAACAACAAATACAAACAACATTAGAGGGCTACACAAATTCTGATCGGAACAAGAACTGCACAAAACAAGACGCTTGAAGAGGAAAGAAGGAGAAAAGGGGAGAAACGATAGAACCTGGTCGCCGGATTGGCTGGCCGGAGATCTGGTTCAGATCTGCGACGAGGACCTGATCTACGATGTCACGCGCCGAGATCGTAGACTCCACCGTCGACAGTGAGGAATGAAGCTTTCTCCGATCCTCTAATTTCCTGATCGTGCAACAGATAATCGAGATAAAGTATAATATTCTACTTCCTTTTGGAAGTTGTTGAGAGATCAGAATCTTCAAGAAGAAGAAGAAAGTCTGATTCAAATTAAACTTAGTAAAAATTGGATGAATTGAATTGTAATATACATTTCAGTTCATTTCAATCAAACCCATTTTAACACAAATAATTCTTGGGCTGATTAATAACCCATTAACTTAATGCATTTTATTCATTCATTCGACACTTTTTAATATAATGTTACTAATGCTTGCATGAAGCTACTTAGATATTAAATTAATGTCTGGGTAAGCTTTTAAAAAGAAAAAAAAGTACTTCAGGGTAGTTATAAAAATTATTGTTTAGAAATTAAAAATAATTTAAAAGATTGATCAAATAAACTATTTGGGTAAGCTTTTAAAAAGAAAAAAAAAGTACCGCAGAGTAGTTATAAAAATTATTTTTTAAAAATTAAAAATAATTTTAAAAGATTGATCAAATAAATTATTTGAGTAAGCTTTTAAAGAGAAAAAAAATGTACCTCAGAGTAGTTATAAAAATTATTTTTTAGAAATTAAAAATAATTTTAAATGATTGATCAAATAAATTATTACTAATACAGAATCACGAGTTTAGTAATGAATGCGTCTTTTTCAATTTCTAACTGCTTTAGTATTTAAAAAATTGTAACCTAATCCAATTAGTTCATTATACAAAAGTTATCCTTTTCTGTAAATAAAAAAATCTAAAAAAATTAAGAAAAAAGGGGGAATAAACCGCTTCGTAATTAGTCTCACAAATCATAATTAGAATATTTTCAGAAGTCACACAAAAAGGGCCCCACCATGGGACCAGAAATACACATTATCACCATAAAAAAATCCACGTCAGCAACTTTTCCACCATGTCAGGCACGTGTATCGCAATCAAGTTTTAAGGGAGTTCAGGGGGTAATTAAAAATGGGTAATAGTTGAGGTGTTCACCAAATAAAAAGCTTCAAGTACAAGGGGGTATTTATGCATTATGTCTTTAAAAGAATCTAGAAAGTCTCAACTTGCCTTAATCCCCGAGCACAAAATGTTAAGTTATGAATTTTCCATTCTTCAATACCTTTGAATGATCTCAATCAAGTCGAATATGAAATATACATAAGTATAAGAGTTTGTAGACACCCATATTGCTAGATTTCTAATCCGAGTCCAAAAATCCATCCAAAAGTCAACCCTGATTCCTCGGGGTCAAAACACTAATTTTCTTCCAAAATCGGATAACATATAAGGTAAGGAGATTATGTGTTAAAAATCATCGAACTCTGATCCTGAAATAAAAAACTGACTACTTTTATGTCTAGGTATAAACCAACCAATTTCTAACCATTTTTATAACTTTAAATTATGAAATTCATAATTAAATAACGTGAAAATAGAAAATAGAAGCTTAGATTCTTATCCCCAAGATTAAATCGAGAAATCTCAAAACCTCTCTGAAATCGCCCAAAATCAAGCTCTTAATCTCCAAAAATCTATTTTAGAACAATGGAGTAGAATTAGTTTCACGCTCAGGTGTCCTCATGGAAGCAGGAATTAGTTGCACTTGCATGCTCTCACAAGCAAAAAAAGTCACGTAAAAGTAGAGGAAAGCCACAAGGGCGACACAACCAATATGAAACTTCCTTTATAGGAGCAGAGCACGATATGAAGTGCACCTTTTGCCGGAGCGAAAATCTTTCATAGAAGCGAGAACTCACCTGGTGATCTAGCTTTCAGTAGCGAGACTTACTCGCTGAATCAAAAAGACTGCACCAAAACAATTGAAATCACTGAAGCCCAAATAGTCCAAATCTTGTAAACAAACCTCAAAACCCCTCAGACACCAACCAAAAGTGCAAATTACTCTCTAAACACGTTCCTAACCAGTTTGAATCATCACTTCACCAATCTAAAATCGTCTTGACCAATATTGTTAGTGGTCAACTCAATATTCCAAATATGCAAGATTCTCAACCAAAGGCCCAAATCACTCGTAATCGCATCATGCAAAGCATAAAGCACCCCTGAACCTAATGAAACTGTCAAAACTCCAATCTAACCTAGATAACTCAAAATGTGACTTTAATCAAACTTCCCATACACCAAAATTTTTAAGCTTAAAGTCTTCTTTGAAATTTATCCTATCACCTTTTGAATTCCATCACCTATCCCACAAGTCATAAACAATTAAGGAAAGCTAGGGGAAGGGTCAAATAAGGTAAAAAAAAGGCAAAAGTTGCAAATTGATTATGAAAGTCGTTACAATTAAGAAACTTAGGCGTCAAGCACATGCATTCACAGGAGATCTATGATTTACGTCGCAACCATTTTCTTCTCTTGACCACCCAAAAAAGAGACCATTGGTCAGCAACAGTCAGTACGAAAAGAACAATATAGATGTTGGAAAAAGGAGTCACATGGACTAGAATGCGAGAAAAGGACCTGGTCTTTTCATAGTTCAAGCTACACACGACAATACACCTAGGAAGGAATGGAAGTTAGACATCAAGAATGGATATCTGCAAGGACTAACTTGAAGGTCCATAGGTAATGGTTAAGCCCCTACTAGGATGGATCAAAATTTTGGCTGAGAATATAGTTCCAAATACTGTATACAATTCATCCTTTTGTATTAATCCTAATTTACTTGTATTATATAATGTAAATTGCTTTTTTAAGGATAAAAAGAGTTCATATTATTTAAATTGTTGTATCGATATTGTTCTTTTACAATAAGTTGAAGAATATTTCTCTCAAATTACTTGCACATTTTCTTTATTCTTTCACCTATCATCTTTTTTTGCCTTTTCACAAAAAGAAAATTGGTACAAATGTACAATGTAACGCTTTAAAGCAGCTAGATAAATCAACAATTTGATCTTGCAATTGATCAATGATCTACTTATTCTGGCAAGCATAAAATGTAACTCCACAAATTGATTCATTGACATCACATATTCAAAAGGTCTTGAATAATACCCTTTCCCTTGTATTTAGTTCTCAAATTTAACAAACAAGCATTGAAAATTATTTTATCATCATTACAAATTATAAACTTATGACAGTGAAAGACACATTTGATTCTCCAACTCAAAACATGAATTTCTAGAATATTATGAGCGATATGATAAGGATTTGTTTGTACACTTAGATGAAACAATAAATAATTTCAGGAAGATAGACGGTAATTGTCACGGCCCGAACCTGGGGCCTAGACATGACACGGCAAATGGGAAACCCGAAGGGGCCCCAAACAAGCCTCTTAGCATATCATTACACATACTTGGTCGCAGAAGCAATTAAACAACAACAAGAGAACATAAAATAAGGGTAAAGGGGCTAAGGAAGTTTTTCATAGCTTAAAAACATACAACAGTCAAGAGAGTCAAGCTCAAAGCATCATTACATAACTTTTCCAACAATACCTCCAAACTTAGAATTGAGTGGGCACCAAGACAACTTTTCGGGCTCACCCTCATAGTCAAAAGCATATAATAAAAGAGAGAGAGTCTTTGTATAACATAAGATCAAAATAGATCATCCTCGGAGTTGAGGACTTACCAAACTTGCTTCAAAGATAGAACTAGCCACGTGGAGAAGGAGGATGATCAAGTGGAGTTCTGGTTCCTACATGGGAACATCATGTAGGCATAGAGTATGTGTTAGTACATTTGATTGTATAAAGTATGTAGGATACAATGCAACTAGAGATTGATAACATAAGCAAAATGTGTACATATAGGCAATGGATGAGCATAGTAACAAGATGACATGCATGAATGATGTTTGAAGTAAAACATGCTTGAATTGAACATATTACATATGTAGGAAGAGACCATCATAAAAGAGACGAAGGCCTATCACCCGCTTGGCGAGGCGATTGAGGTACAAACCCCCCAACATGGTTGCAGGGTCCTACCACCCCCTGAGTTAGGCGATTGAGATACAAACTTCCCAACATGGTTGCACAGGTCTACCAACCCCCGAGCGAGGTGATTGAGGTACAACCCCCCTAACATTGTTGCACAGGCCTACCACCCCCTGAGCGAGACGATTGAGGTACAAACCCCCCAATATAGCTGTTCGGGCCTACCACCCCCCGAACAAGGCGTGGTCAACTTGCAACACTATAGATACTATTCATGAAATCAATACATATATACATTCCTTTCATCATCATAAAGTCACTTAACTCATATGCTATGTATTAGACCTTCAACAACTCAAGAATCTATAACCGGATATTTTATCAAACACTTGGCAGGTGTGTAATACTAGTACAAAATCATGCAATTCAAGAGTGAAATCATATGAGAAAAATCAATGTAAAACCACCCACCAACACTTGGTAATAAACTTATGCAAGATACATCAAAACCCCTCATCAAATCACATAATGGGTCATAGATTCATAGCTCAAAACATGCTTAAACAGTCATAATTTTTTATGAAACCCTAACATAGTTTATAAATAAGTTCATAATAAGTAAGACTCATACGTAAATCAACTTAGGAACATGTAATTTATATAAAAAGGAAGGTTGGGCACTACGGGTGAAAGGACCCAATGGTTGAAACCCACATACCTCAACTTTGAAGATTTCATTGATGAAGATTGGAATGAGAACTTGAAGCTTGAATGAAATTCTTAGATCCGGAATGAGTTTGGAATGCTAGAATTTGGGTGAAATATTTGTCTAAGTGTTAGATAGGGTTTTGGGGAATGCCTTATATGATATGGGGTTGAAAAATGACTAAGTATAGGTGTTTTTACACATAGTAAGGCTTAGGCCCAATACCCAAAGGCCTTAGGCCGAGACTTAAAAAAAACTGGCAACAAAATGTGCTACTCCGCGATGGCTTCGCATCGCGGAGAGAACGTGTCCCCTCACTGGAAAGTGAAATTTTTGGAAAATGAAATTTGTCTATGGTTGCTCTAAAATTGAGGTTGTACCCATCTCCCACTCAATTTCGCCCCCTGATCATGAATATGAAGTCAGATTTTCAATATCACGACGGATTTTGAGATATATGAAAATTACGATTATGGGCATTTTCAAGACACATTTTCGGGCACTTTTTGGGGCATTTCAATATCTTCCCCTGGGAACATTCTTCCCCGAATGTCAAAAAAACGTATATAAGAGAAGTAAGAAAGATAATTTTAGCCCACACAAAAATGCAACAATGCACTTAAATATCATTTCAAAAATCTCAACATAAGTGTCAAAATCACCATGAACTTGTCAATTTAAACATGAATGTATGCAAATGACAAGAGGGCTGAAACTTAAGGCTTGAAATCATGTAGGGGACTTAGATTAGTACCTTAGGCTTGAGTAGAATGGAAGAGATTGGAATATCACTTTTGCATGTCCGCCTCGGCTTCCCATGTAGCACTCTCAACTTGTTGATTTCTCCAAAGGACCTTGATGAAAACAACATCTTTATTCCTTAACCTCTTCACTTGTCTATCCAAAATTTCTACCAGAACCTCTTCATAAGTCAAATTGTCTTCAACAACATCCACAACATCAAGAGGCACAACAGCATTTAGGTCACCCACACACTTCCTCAACATACACATGGAAGACTTGATGAACCAAGTCCATTTCACTAGGCAACTCCAACTCATAGGACACCTTACAAATCTTCCTCAACACCCTATAAGGACCCATAAATCTTGGACTCAATTTATCTTTCTTAAGACAATGAACCACACCCTTCGTGGGTGAGATCTTCAAATAGACTCAAGCATCAACTTTGAATTCAAGATCCCTTCTCCTCACATCGGCATAGTACTTTTGATGACTTTGGGCTATTTTCAATCTTTCTCTTATTAACCTTACCTTCTCCATGGCCTCCATATCCAAATCCGAACCCAAGAAAGCCATCCTCCTTACCTCAAACTATCCAACCGGGGACCTACAATGTTTACCATAGAGAGCCTCAAAAATAGTCATACCAATGCTAGAATGATAGCTATTGTTGTAAGCAAACTCAATGAGTGGAAGATGATCATGCCAACTACCCTTAAACTCCAATACACAAGCTCTAAGCATATCTTCAAGAGTTTAGATAGTTCTTTCGGCTTGGCCATCCGTTTGCGAGTGAAAGGCCGTACTAAGCTTTACCTTGGTACCAAAACCTCTTTGGAAGGACCTCCAAAAAAGAGAAGTGAATTGAGCACCACGATCTAATATGATAAATAAAGGCACCCCATGTACTCTAACCAATTCATGAATGTACAACTTAGCTTAATCTTCGGCACCATAAGTAGTCTTAATCGGTAGGAAATGGGCTGACTTTGTCCTCCTATCAACCACAACCCAAATGGAGTCAAATGTTTTCTAGTCTTAGGCAACCTAACCACAAAATCCATGTTGCTTTCCTCCCACTTCCAAGTAGGAATCTCTATATCTTGGACTAGGCCATCTAGCCTTTGATGCTCGGCTTTCACTTGTTGGCAATTATGGCAACCCAACACAAACTTAGCAATGTCTTTCTTCATAGCACCTCACCAAAATATTTTCCTCAAATTTCTTTACATTTTTGTAGAACCGGGGTGAATAGAATAGGAAGAATTATGAGCCTCATCTAAAATCTTCTCCTTCAAGTCATCAACACAAGGCACACGCAATCTACCGTGGTACCTAAGAGCACCATCTCCCATTGGGAGAAAACCTCCACCTTACCATGTCTCACCAAGGCCTTCAATTCTAACAAGGCGGGGTCAAGATCTTGCTTTGCCTTCACCTCCTCAATCTATGATGACTTTGAGCAATACATAATCACAATACCACCATTATCAACCTCTTCCAACCTAACTCCCAATCTAGCCAACTGATGAACCTCTCTAGCCACCTCTTTGCCCTCATCATCAACGTGTGCAAGGCTATCCATAGACGCCCTACTCAAAGCATCTACCACAACATTTGACTTACTGGGTAACAATGCACACTTAT
The DNA here is from genome assembly GCA_026153255.1 of Solanum medicagineum. Taxonomy (NCBI): domain Eukaryota; kingdom Viridiplantae; phylum Streptophyta; class Magnoliopsida; order Solanales; family Solanaceae; genus Solanum; species Solanum medicagineum. The sequence goes on along the minus strand of JAPFFP010000094.1, from coordinate 10,300,998 downwards.
ATCCTAATCCTTAAGAAGCTCTAACCACCTTCGTTGTCTCAAGTTGAGATCCTTTTTGGTGAACACGTATTGGATATTTTTATGATCGGGGAACACATCAACATGCATCCCATATAAGTAATGATGCCAAATTTTCAAAGCAAATACCAAAACGGTCAACTCAAGATCATGGGTAGGATATTTCTTTTCATGCACCTTAAGTTGTCTAGAGGCATAAGGTATCACTTTACCATTTTACATTAAAACATAACTCAAACCAATTCGTGAGGTATCACAATACACAACAAACCTTTCCAACACTTCCAGTAGAGAAAAGATAGGAGCGGAGAGAAGCTTACCTTTGAATGTTTGGGAACTCTTTTCACACTTATCGGTCCACACAAATTTAGCCTTCTTTTGAGTCAACTTAGTCATAGGAGAAGCAATAGAAGAGAACCAATTCACAGACCTCCGGTAATAACCCGCTAAGCCCAAAAAGCTTCTAATATCTGATGGGGTCAAAGGTCTAGGCCAATGTTTATTCTTTCGTCGTTTTAGGATACACCTTAATACCATCCCTTGATACCACATGACCTAGAATGCAACCTTTTTCAACCAAAACTCACATTTCTCATATTTGGCATACAACTTCTCCCCCCCTCAAGATTTATAACACCACCCTCATGTGATCCACATACTCCCCCTCATTATGGGAATAGATCAAGATATCATTAATAAATACCACCACAAACAAATCAAGGTAGGGTTTGAAGACCCTATTCATAAAATCCATGAAGATAGCCGGTGCATTGGTCAACCCAAAAGACATAACCACGAATTCATAGTGCTCATACCTAGTCCGGAAGGCCGTCTTGGGAATGTCACACTCCCTCACTTTCACTTGGTGATACCTGGACCTAAGATCAATCTTAGAGAAGTGACTAGCCCCTTGAAGTTGGTCAAAAAGATCATCAAACCTTAAAAGAGGATACTTATTCTTGATGGTGACTTTATTAAGTTGCCGGTAATTAATGCACATCCTAAGAGAACCTTCCTTCTTCTTCACAAACAACACCAATGCACCCCAAAGTGATTGGCTAGGCCGAATAAAACCCTTCCCCAACAAGTCCCTTAATTGCTCTTTCAACTCCTTTAACTCTGTCGGGGCCATACGGTAAAAGGAAATAGAAATAGGTTGAGTATCGGGAAGGAGGTCTATGCCAAAATCTATTTTCCTTTCGAGAGGGACACTGGGAAGCTCACTACGGAAGACATCTAGGAACTCATTAACCACCGGGACCGACTCTATAGGAAGGACTTGGGACCCAACATTTCTAACCCTCACAAGATGATAGAGACACCTCTTAGAAATCAATTTTATGGGCTTTAATGCAAGAAATAAACCTACCCTTGACCACTATATCATGACTATCCCACTCAAGAATAGGTTCTACAATCAATAGAAGTATAGTATGCATGCAACCAATCCATCCCAAAAATGATATCAAAATCCACGATATCCAACTCAACAAAATCACAAGGCAATATTTTATGCAAAATGCAAATGGGATAATTTTTATAGACTCTTCTAGCAACAATAGATGCACCAAAGGGAGTAGACACTTCATATGGCTCAGACAACAATTCGGGTTCGACATGAAACTTTTTGGCAATAAAAGGAGTGACAAAAGAAAGAGTGGAACCCGGGCCTATCAATGCACACATATCAAAATCAAAGACTTTTAACATACCGATGACGACATCGGGTTCCTCATCTACCCTTTGCCTCCCTTGAAGAGCATACAACCCATTGTGCCTTAGGGCACTACCTTGTTGACCTCCCCTTCCCAAAAGAACTGCATTTGCACCCTGGCCTTGTAGACGACCATCTCTACCCTTGTTCCAGTTACGAGGGAAATCCATCATCTTGTACCCCAGTTCTCCACCACTATAACAAGCATTAGTATCCCCCAAGCATGGGCCACTATGACCCTTACCACATTTTGGACACATAACATTAGGCACCACCCCCACCATTACCTTAGACCCTTGGGTTGTCATTGGAAAACCTTCTATTAGGAGCATAAGAAGACTTTTGGCCTTGATGAAACTGTTCACCTTTGAGACTTTGGAATTTACCATCAAAACGGGTCCTTTTGGCCTCACCACTCCTCCTTTTTCTAAGCTTATCCTTTTCCAATTGTTCAGCCGATGTCATTAGGTGGGACAAATCCATGTCATTTATCAACATAGCGTCACAACACTCTTCATCAACCAAGTCGGATACCCCCATCACAAATTTATTTATTCTAGACCTTGGGTCGGCAACCAATTATGGAGCATATTTAGAGAGTTGGTTGAACTTGAAGGCATACTTTCTCACACTCATCGACCCTTGTTTTAGATTCATGAACTCTATCATTTTGGTCTCCCTTAGCTCAAGTGGGAAGAATCGGTTGAGAAATGCCGCTTTAAATTCTTCCTAAATGATGACATTGTCGTTCCCCTTCTCATCCTTCCATTGAGTAAACCATATTTGGGCCACCCCTTTGAGTTGGTAGGCCGCCAACTCTGCTTTCTTCTCCGATCTAACACACATGATAGACAACACTTTGTACACCTCATCAATAAATTCTTGAGGGTCCTCATCCACTTTAGACCCATGAAACTCTAATGGGTTCATCCTAATGAAATCCCTTACCTTAGATGCCGGAGTAGGAGCATGAGGGGCTTAGGCCCCTTGGTTGATTTGATTAGTCATAGCTTGAGCTAGCATAGCAATAGCATCCTGGAACTCTTCATGAGCCGGTTGCTCTTCGGGTGTACAAGCTCCTCTTCCTCTTGGGATAGGCATGATCTAGTATACCATAGAACATTTATTAGGGGAAAGCCTTGCCTTAACTTCTATAGCACGATATGGATCAAGAAGAAGGGAAACATTTCCTAAAATGCCTCATAGCGTCTTTATCATAGTTGTGGTGCACTTCACAATCATGGATAAGACTTTAATCGACGCAGCGTGTTGAAGCTAAGGACTATTAACAACTTAGTGCTCTAATACCAAGTTTGTCAAGACCCAGACCTGGGACCTAGATGTGACACGTCGAATGGGGAACCTGAAGGGACCCCAAATAAGCCTCTTAGCATATCACTATACATCTTTAGTCGCGAAAGCAATTAAACAACAACAAGAGAACATAAAATAAGGGTAAAAGGTCTAAGGGAGTCTTTCATAGCTTAAAAACGTACAAGAGTCAAGCTCAAGACATCATTATATAATGTGTCCAATAACAGCTCTAAACTTAGAACTGAGTGAGGGCCAAAACAACTTTCTGGGCTCACCCTAATAGTCAAAAGCATACAATAAAAGAGCGAGAGTCTTTGCATAACATAAGATCAAAACATACTATCCTCGGAGTTGAGAACTCACCAAACTTGCTTCAAAGATAGTACTAGCCACGTGGAGAAGGAGGATGATCAAGTGGAGTTCCGGTTCCTGCATGGTAACATCATGTAGGCATAGAATACGCGTTAGTATGTTTGAATGTACAAAGTATGCAGGATATAATGCAACAAGAGATTGGCAACATAAGCAAAATGCATACATATAGGCAAATGTATAAACATACTAACAATATGGCATGCATGAATGATGCTTGAAGTAAAACATGCTTGTATAGAATATATTACATGTGTAGGAAGAGACCATTATAATAAAGACCAAGGCCTACCACCCCCTTAGCGAGAGGATTTAGGTACAAATCCCCAACCTGGTTGCATGGGCCAACCACCCCCCGAGTGAGGTGATTGAGATACAATTCCCCCAACATGGTTGCACGGCCCTACCACCCCCCCAAGCAAGGCGATTAAGGTATAAACCCCCCAACATGGTTGTTCGGGCCTACCACCCCCCGAACAAGGCGTGGTCAACTTGCAACACTATAGATACTATTCATGAAATCAACACATATATGCATTTCTTTCATCATCATAAAGTCACTTAACTCACATGTCATGCATTAAACCTTCAACAACTCAAGAATCCATAATCGGACATTTTATCAAACACTTAGTGGGTGTGTAATACTAGTACAAAATCATGCAATTCAAGAATGAAATCATATGAGAAAAATTAATGTAAAACCACCCACCAACACTTGGTAATAACCTTATGCAAGATACATCAAATCACATAATGGGTCATAGATTCATAGCTCAAAACATGTTTAAACAGTCACAATTTTATGAAACCCTAACATAGTTTATAACTAAATTCATAATAAGTAAGACCCATACGTAAATTAACTTAGGAACATGCAATTTATGTAAAAATGAAGGTTGGGCACCATAGGTGAAAGGACCCAATGGTTGAAACCCACATACCTCAACTTTGGAGATTTCCTTGATGAAGATTGGAATGAGAACTTGAAGCTTGAATGAAATCCTTAGATCCGGAATGAGTATGGAATGCTAAAATTTGGGTGAAATATTTGTCTAAGTGTTAGAGAGGGTTTTGGGGAATGTCTTGTATGATGAGGTCGAAAAATGATTAAGTATAAGTGTTTTTACGCATAGGAAGGATTAGGCCCAAGACCACAAGGCCTTAAGACAATATTAAAAAAAACTGGCAACAAAATGTAATTCTCCGCGACGACTCCGCTTCGCGGAGAGAATGCGTACCCCCACCGAAAAGTGAAATTCTAGAAAAATGAAATTTTGCTACGGTTGCTCTAAAATCGGAGTTATACCCATTTCCCAGTCAATTTTGCCTTCTGATCACGAATATGAAGTCGAATTTTCAATATCACGCATGAATTTTGAGATATATAGAAATTACAATTATGAGCATTTTTTAGACACATTTTTGGGCACTTTTTGGGGCGTTTTAGTAATCTACACTAGTTTGAAGTCAAAATTTAGAGATGAAAAATTCACATGAAAAAAACTTATTGCTGTATTACAGATCAATGCATATCATTGTACATCACATGCAAGACATACATGATGAATATATTGAAATCCAGAGATAGAAGAGGGAAAAAAGAAAACTTAAAATATGTCGCTTGTAATATGCTAAAATTGAAGCAAAGCCTTCAATATGCTAAAATCAATTAAAAAAATTCATTTGAATTAATATATTATTTTTAAAAAATATAGATTTTATTATTTTATCCATCTCCCTAAGTTTTTTTAAAAATTCTGTGAAATTACTGCTAGACAGAAGAAAAATGATGTAATATAAGCGATTGATGGTTAGAAGATGAAGTAATATTGGCAGGATATTGATGAAGTTCATTTGATTTTTTGGAACAAAAGGTAGTGAAATATGTGAGATATCTCAACTATTTAGGTGAAAAGCAGTACTGATATTTAGACTCAAAAAAATATATATTTATTGGCAATTTTTATTATATAAATGTAATGACTCTCTAGATCAATTCTATATTTCTGAGGTCTTTTCTGTTAATTTGAGCTTCTGAGTAGTAACCTCGGACTTTTTATGACTTATTGGGGCTGCTGGAATGATTTTGGGTTGAATTGGTTGTGAGTTGTGCAAGTTTACTAATTAACGAGGAGTTATAACTCTAAAATTTCTGATAAAACCCTACCAAATGACCTCAGAATGGGATTATGACGATTCCATCAGTTTCGAACAATCGATTTAGGCTAGGAGGATGGTTAGTCCAAGGATAGGGGGTCCCAGTATGAATTTGAATCAAAAGTTTCAAAATTAACTCAACGAAAGCTAAATAGTGCATTTCTGAAAAAACCTAGCTAACGTGTCCAGAATGGGAATCTGATGGTATGAGCAGCTCTAAAACATTGAAAATAGACTGCAATAACCATTCGTCAGATGGTGGGGGTTCCCAGTTGTGTTTTGAATCCCCTCAATTTTTTTAGCTAAATTTAGCCAAAAAAATAGAACCCTTATTTTTTCGTAAGATGGTCCTTAAGAATTTTGACCGCACTGTTGGATTCAGAATGTTAAAATCCATGTGGTTGCACTATTTGATTGCGTAAAATGGATGCCGGATGGCTCGGGAATGCCCCGAGAAAGTTTACGAAAAGGCTAGTGCAGCACCAGAGAAATATTCGCAGAGGGTTATGGCACGTTCGCAGAAGGTAGATGGAGTCATGCCCACGTTCATGGAGTAGGGGTAGCCCTCAAAGCTCCACATTTGTAGAGGCTTAGGGTGGCCTATATATAAGTTCATCAGCACTTCATGAACAACCCCATTCCTAACTTCTCTCGAGCGTAAAAATTGATTTGCAGCTCCATTTTCAATGAATCAAAAGTCTACTTGACTTGAAGTTTTGTGAGAAACACTGTGGTGAAGTCAGATTCTTGATTCAGTGCATATTTCAAGATAAAATCACTGATTTAGCTACTATGTTCTCAAAATGTGTGAAAACTTTGCGCTTTGATATCTTGGCCGATTCTTGATGAAATTAATTAAAATTTGAATCTAAGTTGTTCTGTATTCCAAGAGAAATGTTGTGGTACACTTGGATTTTGATGAATATAAATTTTGGGCGAGAAAGTTTTGAAAGAAATGTTCTCCGGTAAAGAATTTAATTTCATTTGTAACCCGTTTCTCGGCCTTCTGGGATCCGTTTTGTGCTGAAATTTTTGTTGTAGACTCGAGTTGTCGTGGAGAGTTTTTTAGAAATTTATTTGGGATTTTCTGTATAGGCCCATTTTTCTCCGTTTCAGGCACTATTGGCCTAGTTTCAATCATTTTTCAAGATATTATAGCCAATATGATCATGTTAACCTTGTGAATTATATTCTAACAGTCGAGGAATGTCGGGAAGAGATCAGGAGAAGAAAAGCTCAGCTGAATTAATTCAAGATGCGAGATATCATCTGTCAGGTAGGCTAGCCTTTCCTTAAACTTTGGACTGAGTTGAAAAGCATGCGTAATTCAGCTGGAATGTATCGAATTATACTGTTTATGGAATTGCATTGTGAAGTATGTGTTGTATATGGTTGGTTGTGCTATATGTATGTATGTAGATATGGTGATATGGGATGGTGGTTGTTGTATTGAGGGCTATGTTAGCGGTATCTGCTATAATTATGAAGTTGTGGCACTGTCGGACCACTAGAGGGCCTGTTAAGGGCTGGCTTAGCCTGGGAATATATGACAAGTATGTACACTGAGCTTAACTATTGCTTTTATGTGTGTGTATCCTGAAGCTACTAAAATATATTAGTTTATGAGACTAACAAGTGATTGCATGCTACCTTGCATATTGGTTGTAGTATCTATATCTGTTCTGAGTACTTGTGAAGGTCTTAATTATAATATAATCGCCGGCTAGATGTGATTTTGTGCGATCGTAATTTATATTTTTTATATACAACTATTTCTCCTTTTATACTTGTTACTCCTACCGATAATTGGGGAAAATCATGTTGTATTCTAGAAATACTATGGTTTTACTTCGAGAAAGGTGTTGTTGGTGGGTTGAGTCGTGACATATGGGCGGCATGTGACTAGTTGTACTCCATGTGCGTAGTATATAATGTTGTGGAGTTGTACCTCTATATTGGAGTTATAATAGCTGGGGTTTCGATATTGACAGGTGTTATTGACTATAGGGAGGCCTGGTGGGGGTCGTGTATGGGCTTTCTCCCATGGGGGCAAGTATGTATTCTACCTAACTCGTGTCTGGTTGAGTGTGTATCTTGATGTTACAACGATATGTTGATTGTGAGGTTGTCCATTAGTTATGTGTCATTATGTGATTTGTTTCTGGTGTGAATATTGTACCATGACATGCTTTGGTATAGATGTGACTCCGTCGAGCTTGGTTGTTGTAAATGCACGTTATACAGATATAGTTTCCATGCTTTGCTCTCATTCCCTGGGTTTGACTAGAAAATGGCATATTTGGCTTTGGTAGGCCTGGTTCCACACCAATTAGATCCACGCACCTATTCACACTCTGATTGTGCGTGGGTGTACCTTCTGGGCTTATGGGGACTCAGGAGGCGTCCATGCTTAGATACTAGAACCTTATATCCACGTACAGCTTGACCTTGATCATATTATACTGTGAATTGGGATTTTGTGGTGACTTTGTTGGGTTTCGTTGTGATTCTGTCAGCTATATTGTGCGCGGGTGTAACTTTCGACCTATGGGTGCCTGGGCTACATACAAGAATAGCTCTTAGGCCCTTATACCCACGTACAACGCTACGAATCAGTTCGGTGATGGTTATGGTATGAGCCTACTCAGTCTTCATCTATTGGTGTAGTTGCACTTCACTTTGGTTGGTTCAGTTGGGGTTTTGAGGATTTTCCAAATATGCTCATTCCTTGATCTGGGGTTAATTTATTGGATTTGTTGTAATTACCTAAACTTGAGCTTTCTTTATGTATATTATCTTACTCAATCGGTCGATGATGCCTACTGGGTGCTTTTTTTAGTACTCACCCCTACTTTCTGCATCTTCCCATAGTGTAGGTCCAAGTTCTGGCCGCGGGCACTGAGCTTCGAGCGATTTTAGGAGCGCTTAGGGGACTTTTGGTGAGCACAGGTAGCTCTGGTACTTCACAGTCTCCTTACTTTTGATGGTTGTCTTTTGTTTCCAAACATTGGCCTTGTACAATAGTGGCTTGTACTTGTACAAGCGCTCTTTGGTTTGTATATTATTATGATTGTCATTATATTTGTATTGGTACACACTTATGTTTACTGTAACTCTTTACAGTTGATTTTCGGGTTCTGGGTAGGTCTGTGGTTATTTACGTTGTTATATCAGTTATGTTTGTGACTACAGAGCTAGGACAAGTACCCTTGGGTTGGGTAATTGACTTGCCTATAGGCGGGACCTAATAGGCGCCATCATGACCCAGACCAGATCATGACAATAAATTCGTAAGTAATGAAAAAAATGATGAAAAAGAAGCACTAACTTTTTATATTTGATTGAAATTATCAAATTTTTTACTAAAATGTCAAATCCAATTGAGTTGTACAAATAAGTTGAGTAATATTTTGTATTTGATTGGCCATGGGTGTTAGTTTCTCTCTCTTTTTTTTTTTTTTAAAAAAAAAATCACATTCTACCCAATTCTAAAGTAGGAATGACAATAAAAGCTTGTACATGAGCGAATTTATTTTAGGTCAAAAGGATATACAATTTTATAAATTTTTATTACTAATTATATTTGTATAGCTAAAAGTCAAAAATCAAAATAAGAATAAATTAGATTAAATGGGATTGATTGACAAGAAAAATGGTGCATCTCATTTGACTAGCCGCTTCATTTTAAATTTGTGTTCAAGGTCCAATAACTATTTGTTGTTTAAAAGTACAATAACATCAATGATGTGCTTTAAAGTTTTATCTCAAATTCATTATACTTACCGTTTTTGAATTTGATGAAAATTTTAAGGGTTTAATTTACGAATCTCTAAAAAATTCAAGACTTTTGGAAGTTCTCAATTTGAAAAATGAATTTTTGTAAATGAACTTCATTTTGAGCGGATATTGCTAACAAAAATTTAATTACGTATTGAGGAGCATAAATTTAAAATTTTAACTCTTTGAATGTAGTACTTGACGTATTTTTGATGAATCTAGTGCTTAAGTTTAAGGAAAAAGACTAGTTCAATTTTTTGTACAATATCGCTCCATCCGTTTTAAAAAGAGTGACCTACTTTATTTTTTATTTTGCTTAAAAAAGAATTGGTTTTTTCCCTTTTCTGGCAATACTTTATTCAGTTTTTTACGTTGCATGTTTAGTGCCATAAGATACATTTTGATACATTTGATGTAACATTAATTTAGAATCACAAAATTGAAAAGTCTTCTTTATTTTCTTGGATTCATTGTCAAGTCAAACTAGATCATTCTTTTTTAAATAGATGGAGTACTCATTACTCTCTCTATGTCATCTTATGTTGCACTATTTGCCTTGGCACAATATTTAATTAAAAAATATGATCTAGAATCATTCATAGGTATTTGTGTAATTGAAAAATCATTTCATTAAGGGTAAGAGGAAAATTTTAAAGTTGCATTATTTCTAATTCTAATAAGATGATATTCTTTTTGAGATGAACTAAAAGAAAAAGGGTACCACATATAATGAAACGGAGAAGTACCATGGTATGTGAGTGTAAAAATCTCTTTAACGATTTTGTATGTATTTTATATCAAGGAAAAATAAAATACGAGAGTTCTGTATATTATTGCAGTTCATATTTATATATTATCAAGAAACAGACATTGTAACTTCTAGTATATAAGTTCAACATTTGTGAATACTTTTGTACATATTATATTGTGAATGACTGTGTATACATTTGGTTTGTATATCTATGTATTTTTTAATTCAAATATGAAAATTATAGTTCGTATTTATATATTATCTGCGAGTATACATTTAGCTCTTATTTGTAGAATTTTATCATTTACATATAAGTACTTGTATTTTGTATATATTAATTTCATATGTTTTAATTTTGTAACTCTTATTTTGGATATTTAAATTTTGTGTATAGTTTTTCGTGATATGTATTTGTATCTTTTAGTTTGATGTTTTTGTTGTATGTCTATGAATTCCATTGAATCCACATTCGTTGCTATGAATCTACTTATATCCAGTTTATTTGTATATTTACATAATTTTTAACATAGACGTGAATTTTTAGAATTCGCACTTGTATACTATTAACAGTTATACACTCTAGACATTATTTGTATAATTTTAATATCTTTATAATTTATTTGTTTGTATATTCTCAATCAACTGTACACATATACAAATATTTGTATAGCAAATTCTACTATTGAATAATTGATACAACTATACATGTCAATGATATTTATTTTAGGAGTTGAGTTTATCCTTCAACGACTATGATAGATATTGCTATATCCAATTCAATAAGAACAAAAAATAATTTAAATAAAAAAATATAATTAGTCTTCATATATACAAATATTAAAATACATCCACAAATAATATATTCAACCAAGACACATCCACAAATTATGTATCAACTACACATATCATCATAACTCCAGCAATTCATATAAATACAAAGAAAAAGAGTTTTCCTATACACATACAAATTATGTATCAATTAATACATATTCAATAACTACAATAATAAATAATTTAGATAATCAATCTATACAAATAAATACAAATCATATACGGTAAGAAATTCTAATCAAATATAATATGTGGGACTATTTTCCCTCTAAATAGTTAAAATTACCGCTGATTTTATTAATTAAATCAAAAGTTCACTTTTTATAAAATATTATAATTAAAATTCACATAACAATATAATAAACAACTGAGAAATCATATATATATATAATAGTCAGTATGAAATTTTTTGTGATGAAATCTATTTTAGATAAGGATCTCTAATAAATTCAAAAATTGCAATTTAAGAGATTTGTTTTTCATTTTTTGTGATGAGAGATCTATTTTAGGTATGGATCTCTAATTAAATTTAAAAATCTTAATTTGTTTTTGGGAAAAAGGTCAAAAATATCCCTCAAGTATCGATTATTGTTTCACTTTATCCTCACCGTTAAAATAAGTTTATTAAAACCCCTGCCATTAATAAACTCACCAGATTTGCCCCTTAGTTGGATGGATTGCCCCAAATTATATTCATTTAACCCATTTTCTTAAATACCAAACCCAAACCCGATCCAAACTCGGTCCGTCCTAAATAATACCTAATTTAACCTAAACCCAATTCCTTTATTTTCAAATTAAATCTCCATTTTTATTTTTCCTAATTCTCTTACACCAAAATACCCAAACGCTTGTCTCCTTTCTTCAACCATCTATTGCCTCCACCATTACTACTGGTGAAATCTCGCTAGAAATGCACAAGCAAACTGGCGACCCCTTATCTTACTCTCTTCCTCCGTTCTTTTCCTTTCTCCCTCTCAATCCGGCAATCAGTGGTCGGAAAATCCCAGGCTCCTCACCACGACAACCCTCTATCCTTCGTCCTTCATCTCCGACGAGAAACAACCAACAAATGACCCTTTTCTACCACCAGATCTTCGTCGTCGACCTCTCCTCTCCTCGCTGCCAAAACGCCAACAAAAGCCCATCGGCGGCGACCCTTGCAGTCATGGAGTCATCGTCTTCTTCTCCATCACCCCACTGCTTCCATAAATTTTACATATTGATGGATCAAAAATAAGGCATTGGGGCCTTAACTCATGCAGCACTATAAAGGGTGACAAAATTTTTTTTAATGCTTTTCTTGGTTGTGGAGTTTGTTGAAATAAGGGGAGAATTGAATCTTGGTAGTTGGAGTCTTTTAAAAGTTTTTATTTTCTTGATTTTTAGATTGTTGAAAATGACAAATGTAGATATGTCTCATGTGGATTTAGAAGTTGGCGCCGGCGCTGGTGGACATAGTCGTCGGTGCTCCGGCGGTTTTTGCTATAGAAATGGAGGAACAAGATGAAGAAAAGAATGAGGAGATGGATCAGATATGGGTCTAAAAGGGGAATAGGTTAATTAAAAGAACTTATGTTAATTTTAAATGATTTGGGGCAATCCACCCAATTGAGGGGTAAATCTGGTGAGTTTGTTAATGGCGGGGGTATAAATAAACTTATTTTAACGGCGCGGATAAAGTGAAACAATAAATGATACTTGAGGGGTATTTTTGACCCTTTTCCCTTTATTTTTTCCATTAAATTGTATAAACTGTTAACTTTCGGATTCTATATACAAATGGGAATAACTCCAATAGCTATAGCTACAGTTACAAAATGTAATTATCTAAACTATAGTTATTTTTAGGGGTGTTCATGGTTCGCTTTTGATCGGTTATTACTGAAAACCATAACCAAACCAATTTAGTCGGTTTTTAAGTTTTTAAAACCAAACCAAACCAAATAAAAAAATACCTGTCGGTTTGGTTATTATCTACTGTGGATAATCCACAAAAAGCTACCGTGGATTCAATTAAGTAATAGTACTAGAGTTATTATTACACGAAGAAAGTGATTTAGTTAAGTAATACTAAAGTTATAAAACACAAACAAAGTTATTTAGTTAAGCAATGGTAAAGTTATTATATACCAAATATCTATTATTTATAGGAAAAAAACTCAAGCTCAATAATCAAATTGTCACGCCCCAGGAGGGTACCGTAGGCGTGACTCGCACTCGGAGACTATTGCTAGCCCCCAAGCGGACCACCTAGTCTCATCGTATTCGTTCAATCAGCTCCAATAGTGGAAGATAAGAAAGAAATAACAATCTATCAGTGGGCTACAAACTATCAACTCAGTCTATGATAAATGAAATACGAAAAGGAAGAACATTCCCAGTGTAAAGAAAGAAAAGGGGGAAAAAGAACCCCAAATATCGATCATCATCAGTCTATGTCTATGAAGCCTCTATAACTACTGTCCAAGATGGTACTATGACATGCCATGACTACCACAATCGAAGAAAATAACTCAAGATAAATGAATGATAAATATGTCCTTCGAACGCACAGGAGGACTCACCAAGTATCTGTTTGGAAATACGTGAACCTTAACGATTAGGCCGCTAAAATCCTCTGTCTACAGAATCTGTATCATAAAGCGATACAACGCCAAAGGGGCGTTAGTATGTGGAATGTACTGTATGTAAAATAGGCTAAAATAAATGGTATATAATATCATCAGCATCATCAATCACTCATTCTCAATTCATAATAGGAAATAAGACTCTATCACCTCCTTATCCATTGAGACATCAATCCGTCACATCAACTTTAGAGTACTAACATCACGAAACCTATTTGGGAGTTTCTAATAACCGACAACCACCACCTATGAGCTGGTGATGATACAACGAAGAGATGTCATTGCCACATCCGTCCAGTACCTTGTCGAGGTATGAGACGAGTCTGTCGAGGATCCCAAAGAAGTCTGTCAAGTCCTCTGCGGGACAAAGGAAACATCCGCTTTCACGGTTCAATCCTCTCCTACATTGGACACATAGTTAATGAGTAGGAGTGAGACTCACTCTTACCCATTTCACTGCTAATACTCCTCCCAGGACTCGATATGCTCATAAGTCTATCACATCAGGGATTTCCATCACTCAGCCCCTATCGGCAAGAAGACTCAACTCATCTCATAATCTATCACCTCAAGAGTACGATTATTTCTTCAAAACTAAGGTTCAATCTCATTAGGCTCTAAGAACACTAATTCAATTAGTTTCAGTCATCAATACCCCCATCTTAAAACTCAAACTCCAACAATCTACACATTCATATAATCAAGGCTCTAGACATTACCCCTAAGTTCATTCTTGAAGCATTAAATAAAGGGAATCATACAATTTAGGTGTACAGTCACACAATAATACATATAAACAGTAAATACAAGCATGATGATCATCAATTTGAGATAATATATAAAAATTAAAGATGATGTTCAACAAATAAAGATAATATTCAAGAAATTCCTCAAGAATCACTACTCAAGACCCATCAACTATCAATTGTCAACCTATTACATGCATTGGGGCACATGAAAGAACAATTTCATGTTTTGGGTAGCCTTTACATACTTGGAGTAAAGAATCACCAAGTCTACTTTAAAGAATTGAGACCTCACTTGAAATCCTAAACTCTTTCTTTTTTTACTCTCTCGGAAAACACGTTTAAACTTAGAAGAATGTGGGTTTTGAAACCCTTTCGTACGAATTTAGGCTTAAAAACATGTTTTGGAACTTAAAAAATGGGTTGGAAATACCAAAATACCCTTCCCAAAATTTAAAAGAAAAAGTTTAAAATCGGTACACTGGTCCGCGACGCTCCAGGGGCAGAGACCAGTGTATTTCGCGAATTTTTGAAAAATTCAATTTTTCGTCGAAAATAAACAAAAAAACTTCAAGTATTAGTCCACGCCCCTTCCGCGTCGCGTCAGGGGCACGGATCAACACTATTTCGCCATTAATTAGCAAAAATTATTTTTCGATCGAGTTGCTCTTAAATCCCATCGAGACCATTTTCCCGCTCGATTTTCCACGCTGATCGCAAATCCCTCTGATTTTCCATCGGATCATCGGAGGACGCGTTGTGCGCACGATTACGTTTTAGGGGTGTTTCGATAATTTCACGGGGTGTTACATCATCTCCCCCTTGGGATCATTCGTCCTCTAATGACGAGCAAGAATAGAATAAAAGAATGAGTAACCTCAAAACTCACCTCATTCCTCGCTCGGAAACTCCCGAACTCTCAACTGTCCATCACCTATCTATCTCATTCTTAGACTCGGGAATAGAGTTAGATCAATGCATCCCCAATGAAAGGATACATCCAATAACGTTAAGGATAAGGACATTTACCTTCAATATTATCATCATTTGGCACGAATAGGTGTGGCTATTTGAGCTTCATCGCTTCCTCAACAAATTGATTCCTCCATAGGACTTTGACGGAGGCTATCTCTTTGTTCCTCAGCTTACTAACTTGTCGATCAAGGATTTAGACTGGAATTTCTTCATAAAATAGGCTATCCTTCACCTACTCTCAATAGGAATTGCTAAGTTAGGATCTCCCAAACACTTTTTCGATATTGAAACATGAAATACTGGATGGACTCCATCTAGCTCGGAAGGCAAGTCTAGGTCATAAGCAACCTTTGCAATCCTCCTCACAATTTGGTACGGTCCAATATAACGTGAACTCAACTTTCCTTTCTTACCAAACCTCATGACACCCTTATGGGTGACACCTTCAGGTACACCTAATCATCCACCTCAAACTCCAGGTCTCTTCTCCTCACATCCGTGTAAGACTTTTGACGACTTTGTGCTATCTTCAACCTCTCTTTGATAACTTCACCTTCTCCATAGACTGGTGGACAAGGTCAGGTCCGATCAATTCAGCTTCTCCTACCTCAAACCAACCAATTGGTGATCTATATCTCCTCATGTATAATGCCTCATCAGGGGCCATCTGAATGCTGGCATGTGTTGACATCCAATTGTTTTACCCTCCA
>JAPFFP010000094.1:10266396-10284900 GCA_026153255.1 Solanum medicagineum | reverse complement strand
ATGTATTGGGGCACATGGAAGAACAATTCGATGTTCTGGGTAGCCTTTACTTACCTGGAGTAAAGAATCACCAAGTCTTCTTCAAAGAATTGAGACCTCACTTGAAACCCTCAACTCTTTCTTCTTCTTCTCTCTTAGAAAGCGCATTTAAACTTAGAAAAATGTGGATTTTGAAACCCTTTCAACGAATTTAGGTTTAAAAACACGTCTTGGGACTTAAAAATGGGCTGAGAATGACCAAAATACCCTTCCCAAAATTTAAAAGAAAAAGTTTAAAATCGGTACATTGGTCCACGATGCGCCAGTGGCGCGGATCAGTGTATTTCGCAAATTTTTGGGAAATTCAATTTCCCGTCGAAATTAATAAAAAAACTTTAAGTGTTAGTTTGCGCCCCCTCCTCATCGTGCCAGGGGCGCGAATCAACACCGTTTTGCCATTAATTAGCGAAAATTATTTTTCGACTCGATTGCTCTTAAATCGGGTTGAGTCCATTTTCCCACTCGTTTTTCCACGCTGATCACAAATCCAGTCTCAAATTTTCCATCGGAACTTTGGAAGACATGTTGTGCGCACGATTACGTTTTAAGGGCGTTTTGGTAATTTCACGAGGTGTTACACAAATAACTACCCGAGGGAAAAGGGTACAAGAAAATTATATGCGAAAACACTAACAAGAGAATTTTCAAATATAAATGGTAAAATTAAAATTTTAAGTTCATTAAAATATAATAAAATATTTATATATTATTTATGAATACTATATAAATAATTATAAAATTTATATATTCAATTATTCGGTTTGGTTTGGTTATTTTTATGATTTTTTTTAGTAAAATCAAAACCAAACCAAATAGTATTGGTTTTCAAATTTTAAAAACCAAGCCTAACCAAACTAAATCAAATATCAGATTTTTTAATCGGTTTGGTTCGGACTGCGATTTGGTTTGATTTTTTAAGCATAAACATGAACAACCCTAGTTATTTTGGCATGTTAAATTTCTTGTCCAAGCTATTTATGAAAATTCTTCTATTAAAATAAATATTTTAATATAACTAATTAAATAGGAGTATTAAAATACTTTAATCATATTTATTGTCTAACTATATACGAGGACATTCCTACTCAGCAAAGCCCTATAATTCCGTTTTGCTGTCAGGAGAAGCGCTGTTGCCTGTTTCCTTTGCCTCGAGTCTATCGACCCCTGTCCATTCCCGGCGACCAACATTGATCAACGGCGAATGTCGATGAACGACGACGACGGAGTGAAGGTTCTAATGCTTCTCTTTTTCATGTTTCTCTCCTGCTCGTCCAGAGAAATGTCTTCTATTTCTGTTATAGAAACTCCTACTCAAGCCGAGAAACGCTTAATTATACTAATAGACACAGGAAATGATGTCATGCATGTATCTGAGATACTTCACCTTTGAATTTGATTGCTTTTTTAGTTGCTTCCGTAAGGCATTATATTATTAAGAAAATTTAAGGCTTCAGTAGTGTTTTTCTTCTAGATTCTTAATAGCAATTGTTGATTTTGTCAAATCGCATGGTTCTTTGATTGTATCCACAAACACATTTTTTATGAAGGTGAAAGCTATCTCCTTCCTCCTAAAAAGAATGGCGGAGGAAGCTGCTCGACAAATCTAAATTCCTGTGTAAATTCAGATTTTAACTTTCACGAAAATTGAAATAAAATTTATTATTCAGAAACTAGGCGTGAAATACAATTAGTCATTATTTTATTTACAGTTAGAAATAACAACTACATTCAATTCCAAGCTAGTTGGCATCACCTATTTGAAGCATGTAGGAAGAGAGCAAGATATTTATGATAAAGACTAAAAACTGACTCTAAATGCATTCGGAAGAACAGCTGTTCTTTCCTGATTCTTCTAGTCATAGGATCTGAGGATGTGAAGGCTTCTAATAAGATCATCGTATATATCCTATTGAGCTTTTTACTTTTCCTGATAGTGTCTGCATGGGCTTGGAATTCAAAGGTTTTGCACTGAAAGTTATGGACCATTTATACTTGGGGGCTCTTTGATTGGATCTTTCAGATTACTGTTTATTCCTACCTTGATTATTTCCTTCTTATTCTTTTTTTTTTCATTATACTGGTTAGACTTGGTCAAGACAATTTTTTTGGTGGGGATGGGGGGCAGGGTTATCTTTAGTCGAGTTGCTGCCATGGATGTTATAAGGCAGGACTTGCTGGTCGAATGTTGGCCTGTTGGTATGAAGTTGACTGTAAAGTTGACTGAGGCAGCTGCCTAAAATTCCAGGGTTGTTAACATTATGCAAGAAGTTTGCACCAGTTGTATCATTTCATCTTGCTGGAAACGTAATCTGTAAAATTAGTTCTTTCTTGTGATTAATGGATATCCATTTGTTACTTGAGATTTACCACATATTTAATATTTTGCAAAATCAATCAGTCAAAAGTACCAGCTGTATACTGCAGAAACTTGAGGATGCTGTGCATGAGATGGGTCTGAAACTTAAACATCATGAAGAGCATATCATTTCATCTTGCTGGAAATGTAATCTGTGAAATTAGTTCTTTCTTGTGATTAATGTTGTGATTAATGGATATCCAGTTGTTACTTGAAATTTACCACATATTTAATATTTTGCAAAATCAATCAGTCAAAAGTACCAGCTGTATACTGCAGAAATTTGAGGATGCTGTGCATGAGATGGGTCTGAAACTTAAACGTCATGAAGAGAATATCATTTTCCTAAAAGCTGAGAAGAACAGATTGGATAATTCAATCTTTGATATGCAAGGTACCTTCCTTTTCCTTAAGTTTAGTGGGCAGTGTGGAGTGGTGCATGTGTATATCTAAAAGGGTCATTCTAGCTATTTTGTTCCATCAGTGGGTTTCCTTTAATCAATGAATTTACTCTTTATATCATGAAGTTATGTATTAACATGAGAGAACTAAAGTATTAAGATCTGTGTTTCACATTTCGTGTTTGTGGGTACTGTAGTCGCTCTTGGCAATTATAAGACAGCAAGCGAATATGGTTCTGAAAATGAGGAACTTTCCCATGTACGGAGTGTGGAGGAGACAGTTGAACACATCTTAATGTGTGAGAAATCTGCAGCTGCCATCTATTGCCAGGAAAAAGTTAATCATGGAACTCAAGCTCCTCGTTTTCCTTTGTTGAAGGATGTTGTGGGAATTGTTGCTATGCTTGGGAACGTTGATGACGATAATCTTAACAGGTTAATTTTATGTCAATTTCTGTATTTCCTTGCCTTTTTAGCAATAATGTAGCTACATTACAGTTTTGCTTTGCTGCATTACAGTTCTTCCAAGTTTTTCTTTAGCTTAATATGTTGTAAATCGACCCTGAACCTAATGGAACTGCCAAAGCTCCAATCTAACCTAGTTAACCCAAAATGTGACTTTGATCAAACTTCCCATAAACCAAAATTTTTAAGTTTAAAGTCTTCTTTGAAATTCATCCTATCACCTTTTGAATCCCTTCACCTACCCTGCGAGTCATAAACAATTAAGGAAAGCTAGGGGAGCGGTCAAATAGGGTAAAAGAGACACAAAAGTTACAAATTGATCATGAAGGTCGTTACAATTAAGAAACTTAGGCGTTCAGCACATGAATTCACAGGAGAGCCATGATTTATGTCGCAACCATTTTCTCCTCTTGACCACCTGAAAAAGAGACCATTGGTCAGCAACAGTCAGAACGGAAAGAACAGTATGGATGCTGGAAAAAGGGCTCACATGGACTGGAATGCGAGAAAAGGACCTGGTCTTTTCATAGTTCAAGCTTCACCGGACAGGACACCTAGGAAGGAACGGAAGTTAGACATCAAGAATCAAGTAGATCGGGAAAAGGAGTTACAGAGTAGAGCTTTACCTTTAAGAGCTGAAAGTCAGAGATGGAACACACATCAAATGGAGATAGTTGCTGACCCACAGAAGAAGGAGATAGAAACGGCTATTCGGAACCCACAGGGAAATCACCGCCGGTTGAGAGGAGATGAAGAAGCTGCAAAGTCCTTTTTAGGAAACCCTGGCTTCTCACCTACTGTTTTATTACCATTAAGGCGGTGGATGTTTTGGACCGGGTATTGGGTTTTATTGTATGGGCCAACATGTTTATTTTATAGACCAAGTTGTAGAAGGTTCATTTTGAGCTCATTTTGTTGTTATTAATAAAAGTGGCCTTCTGGCCGTAGTTTTTTTTTTTTTTTAAAAGTTAAATAATAATCATTTTAATCTTGCCAACAACCAAAATTGGGTTCCAAGTTTGTTTTGCGATGGGAGTAGGAGATGGTGAAAGCCCTATATTCGGAGCGGCGGTTGTTAGGTTTCTTCTGCTAACAAATATTTCCATAATGGTCCCATCCCCCCTCCCCCCCCCCCCCCCCCCCCCCCCCCCCCCACCCCCCCCCCCCCCCCCCCCACCCCCCCACCCCTCTGGTTGTTGGGTTTTTTCTTCCAAAAAAAATTTCCCCTAAGGGCCCCCCCCCCCTCCCCCCCCCCCCCCCCCACACACACACACATATCCATTTGCTCATTTTCCTCTTCTTCTTCTTCTTCCTGAATTACAATGGTGAAAAGGGTATTCCTATTTCTGATTAACCAAAACTATTATGGTCCAAATCTGACCCATCTTTTAGAAAAGAGGCCTTTGCTTATGCCTTAATGCATGCTATGTTCTGATGTCATTGTTCTGATTGACGAGATGCTTAGTGGAGTTAACAAGCAGCTAGAGTTGTGGAAATAGACTTTGGAGTCTAAAGGTTTTCGATTGAGGACTAAGACGGAGTATGTAGAGTGCAAGTTCAGTGAGGTGTCTCCGGTAGTTGATGTGGAAGTGAAAGGGAGTTTCAAGTACCTTGGGGCTATTATCCCAGACAATGAGAAGATTGATGAGGATGTCACATATCGTATTGGTGCAGGTAGTTGAAGTGGAGATTAGCATCTGATGTCTTATGTAATAAGAATGTGACTTAAAGGTAAGTTCTACAGTGTAATTAGATTGGCTTTGTTGTATAAGGTGGAGTAGTGGCGGAGCCAAAAGTTTAGCTAAGGGTGGTCAAATTTTAAAGGATTGAAATATTTTCTTTAGCGGGCTGAGTGCACAAGCTATTATTGTTTTAATGATGAGTGGGTGCACCCAAATTTAAAATTAAATTACATATTACTTATCTAAATCACATGAAAACTTAAAATTATAAAACTATCAATGGCAAAATCAAAACTAATATAGAGAAGTCAACAAAAATAATTTAGCTACTAGTTAAACTATACTTCCTCTAATTCATAATAATTAAGTGACTTGTTGAATTATTTTCTTTTTTTCATATTTATCCTTCCTTTTAATAACATTCTTTCTCGAAAAATAATTTAGAAATAATTAAAAGAATAATAATACAAAATAATCTTTAATTTTATTCTTAAATATAATTTTTAAAGGTGCGTCATATCTTAATAATTCACCTAATATGAAATGAAAATATAAAGAATAAAGAAATAATAAATTTTCTCAAAGCATTTAAATAACTTGAGTGAAAAGGTGTGATTCTTAATTAGTAAGTTAATAATTTATTGAATGAAGTGTAATGAGAAGCATAAATCTAGAAACACAAAGATAAAGGGCCGATTATTTGTGTTATTTCCCTTCTTTTCTTAAAGAAGAAATGACCACAAAACATTGTATTGAAAAAGTGTAGCAAGCAAGGCTCGAACTGCAAACCTCAGCGTCTTTAATGAGCACACATACCATTGGACTATCAACCCTTGTTGTTATTAAGGGTGTTCATTTAAAATTATATTAAAGTAATACAAAATATTTTACCTATATATACGATATAAATTTTTTTACGAAGGTGTTCGGCTGACCAACCATGCTCGGCTGTAGCTCCACCCTTGGGGTAGAGTGTTGGTTAGTCAAGAACACTTACGTGGAAGATATTTGAGCCAAGGTGAAAATGACCTATGTGCTGGACACGATGTTGGAGACAAGACTAAGATGGTTCAAGCATGCCAAAAGGAGATGCATAGATGCCCAATGAGGAGGTACGAGTGGTTGATGTTGGAGGACATGAGGAGAGATAGAGGTAAATCGGAGAAGTATTATAGACATTATAGGTTTGCGTATGAGATATTGTTTCCATGTAAGCAACAAAGTTTCAGGCAGGAGGGAAGCCATAGCATGATTGACAGAAAATCTGAGAGCATTTTGGGTATTGGACAAGAAGCTCTATCAGCAATCAATCCTGAAGCAACTTAGTAGAAAAGTTGTTTCGAGGTTAATGGAATTGACAAAATAGGAGAATGACAAAATAGGAGAATAAATTATCTTATGAATTTCTGATTCTCATCTATCTCAATTTCATGCATGTAACAAACTTAGATACACGGTGACATCCTGTCCCAGGGTTATAGAATGTGTAGTTAACTATATGTCATCATGTGGTAGTATTGCAAATTCCTCATCATGTGGTAGAATTGCAAATTCCAATTACTACTAAAGCTAAATATGGATTGTTATCCAACAAAGAAATTTTCAACTAAAATATGCCTTGGCAAGCCCAGTGCACTAAAGTTCACGCTATGCGCCGGTCCGGAGAAGGGCCCAACTACAAGGGTCTATTGTACGCAGCCTTACCTTGGATTTTTGCTAGAGGCTATTTCCAAGGCTTGAATCCATGACCCTCTTGGTCACATGGCAATAATTTTACCAGTTACTCCGAGTCTCCCCTTCTAAAAAATGCCTTGGGCATGTTGGAAATAGTGGGATGAATGCTGGTATCCTTTAATTAGATTCATCTGTTCGTGTTTGTGTAAAGGCCAACCTGGCTGTCTCAGTGTTGCATGCGTTGATTACATAAAGTGCAAATATTAAATATTAATTTTTTCCAAAGTGTGTTTGATGAAGTCATATATTGGTAATCTACAAGCATGAAACAATGTGGAATTGGCATAGGTGATGAGGTAAAGGGAAATGAGAAAGGACTTGCGGAGTTAAATTGGGATTGTGGGGCCTCATATTACTTTTATATATATATTAGATCCATAAACGTACCTTGCATGTTTGAAGATTTTTCAAGATGTCATGTCCCCTTTCAAAAGTACACTCATCATTTATGGATTTTAAAGAAAAGAGTAATAATAATTGGTTTTTGGGGCCACTTATAATTTTTTTTAAGTTTTATGCCTTTTATTCTACAGATTTTCATTTTGCATTTAAGAGATTTTTATTTGTATATGTTAGAATAGGAATAAGAATAAGAATAATATTTACAATCCTACTTAAAATAGGATTAGGGATAGTAATAGTATATGGAATCCTACTTGGAAAAAGATTGTATTATAGTATCCTAGTTGGAAAGGAGTCTAATATAGTATCTATAAATAAGGTCTCAATGTAATAATGTAGACAATAATTCAATAATATTCTTCTCCAATATTTCTCACATGGTCTCAGAGCTTCTACGGTCCTGGTAGAAAATCAAAGAGCTTCCGCTGCCGGCAGGCTGCTATGACCCATATATGCCGCCCGTCTGGCCAATGATTATGTTAGCCAAAAAAAAAGATTAGGTCACTGTGCGTCAATTTTTGGTGACTTTCTAGGGTTGTCTTGTGTCAACCCTACATCTGTCAATGTTTGTGTAGCACCGTGCCATCATTCCGGTGACTACTTTTATTTATATCTAATTTGTGTAGTACCGTGTCATCTTTTCGATGACTACTTTTTCATGTTTATCATGTGTAGCATCGTGCCATCTTACCGGTGACTACTTTCTCATATTCGATTTGTGTAGCACCGTGCATCTCTTCGGGCTACTTCTCATATTCAATTTGTGTAGTACCGTGAATTTTTCAAACTACTTTCTCATATGTGAGTTGCATAACGCTGTGTTTTTTTGGTGACTCAGATTTGATTTGCGTCGTTCCATTCGTCTTTTCGATGACTTATCAAATCTAATTTGTGTAGGGTCGTGCCATCATTCTGACCCTATCCATACAATTTCTCTTTTGCGGTAGGGTTATGCCGTCAATATGATCCCACCTATATAATTTCTATTTTCCAGTAGGGTCGTGCCATCATTACAATCCTATCCATATAATTCTCTTTCTCATTAGGGTCATGTCATCATTCCGACCCTACCCATATAATTTTATTTGTCGAATTGTGACCACTTTCAACCATCATACTAATAATCCAGTGCATGGCTTTCTTTATCAATTGGACATTAAGAATGTTTTTTTTTATGGTCTCAAGGAAGAAGTCTATATAGAGCAACCACCAGGTTTTGTTGCTCAGGGGGAGTTAGGTAGACTTGTATGTCAATTGTGTAGGTTACTCTATGATCTAAAACAGTCTTCTCAACCTTGGCTTGGAAAGTTAAACACTACTTCAGGAATTTATCACTTTTGTGTTTTATCGACATTATTCATCAAATTCAGTATTTCATGAAGACCAAGCACATTAAGATTGACTAGCATTATGCATCAAATTCAGTATTTCATGAGAAGACTAAACACATTGAGGTTGATTGTCAATTTTGTGAAGTTGGGTGATCAACTTGCAGATATCTTACCAAGCTCTTCATCGGTCATCGTATTAATTACATTTGTAACAAGCTAGGTACATATGACTTGTATGCACCAGCTTGAGGGGGAGTGTTAGAATAGGAATAGGAATAAGAATAATATCTACAATCCTACTTAGAATAGGATTAGGAATAGTAATAGTATATGGAATCCTACTTGGAAAAGGATTGTGTTATAGTATCCTAGTTGGAAAAGAAGTCTAATATAGTATCTATAAATAGGGTCTCAATGTAATAATGTAGACAACAATTCAATAATATTCTTCTCCAATATTTCTCACAGTATACATGAGAGATTTGACAAAGTTGTTTTCTTTGTTCATCTTGCAAGTGGCCAAGAGGTAAGGACAACCAACCTATGCTAGAAGGCAAACAATTTTATTTGGATTCTTTTAATAATATTAATGGCTAAGCTATTTTAATGACTAAATTCGAGCTTTAAGTAAAAACTTAGATAAAGTTGACAAATAAGGTCCCTATGTTACAAAAGATCATCATGTATCACAAGTACTGGTGGCAAATGGGTGAATTTGATAAAAAAGTTGAGTGAGTTAATAATGGGTTGAATAAAAAATGGGCCATAATCTAATTTATTTGTATTTATACAGGTAAAAAATGGACTGGGTTCAGATCAAACAACACTTTATGCTAGAATTGCATTAATTAAGAAAATATTGAATCCAGAGAGTGTCGAGATGTTAAACATGATGAAGCTCTGTATTATGAATTACTATTTTTATGCTATTGACTTTCATTCTAAGAAGTTATTAAAAATTGAGTATGCTACCTTAAGGGCACCTTTTAAAATACATTCTACGAACATGGATTGCCTCCCAAAAAGTGCACTAAACGGGTTATTTGCTCGACTTTTAGCGAACCTATATAATTTTTAAGGGATGTGGAGTGCAAGTTCAGCGAGGTGCCTTGAGTAGCTGATGTGGAAGTGAGGTGGGATTCTCAAGTCAGCTCTGAGAAAGGGAGTTCAAGTATCTAGGGCTAATATCCAAGGCAATGGGAAGATTGCCGAGGATGTCATACATCGGATATTGGTGCGTTATGGTTGAAGTGGAGGCTAGCATATCCAGTGTCTTATGTCTTATGTGATAAGAAGGTGCCACTAACACTTAAAGGTGAGTTCTAGAAAGTAGTTGTTAGACTGACTTTGTTGTATGGAATGAAGTGTTGTCCTGTCAAGAACACTCATGTGGAAGATATCCGAGCCAAGATGCGGGAGACAAGACTAAGATAGCTCAAGCATGCCAAGAGATGCATAGACGCCCAATGAGGTGTTGTGAATTGTTGACATAGAGGGCACGAAGAGAGGTAGAGGTAGATCGGAGAAGTATTGTGGTTGAGGCATGCCTAAGGAGAGGTAGAGGTAGACTGGGAAAGTATTTGAGAGAGGTGATCAGGCAGGAGATGGTCCATGACCTTAGGTAGGAGCTACGGAGGTTGTGGATTTGGGTTGAAGGCTAGTAGTTTATAGTTTCGCGTATTGTCTCTCTTGCTAGTAGCATTAGTATTATTTTCTATATTTTTATAATTTTACTGTTTCTGTATTTCTCTGTCATTCTTAGTTTTCTATTACTACTTGTCTTCTGTGCCTTTATGTTCTTATTATAGTTTTCTATCATGTTGTTGCTACTGCTTATATCTTCATAAATATTGTGTTATTGCTAACATTGAGCTGGGGTCTACCTGAAACAGCCTCTACCGGTCAGTGTAGATGTAAGATCTGCGCATAATCTTTCCTCCCCACACCCCACTTGTCAGACTATACTAGGTGTGTTGTTGTTGCTTGTCCCCGTCAATCAATTTGTTCACGAGTTTGTGCATTTTCTTTGGATTTAATCTGCAAACTGAATTGCTGGTGCCTGTGTTCGTGGGATTGAATGTTCAGTAACATTTGTTTCTCACATTTTCTCTTACCTACCACCATGTTTTTGTTTCATATCTCTTTAGTCTCAAAGAACATACAGATAAACATGAAACTCTTTCTATTTTAATAAGTTATGACGATATGAGAACTTGGGAAGCATGCTATTTCAAGTAGGGGAAATGATGACACTTTCTTCTGTATGATGGTTGACATGTATATTTGATCTCTTAAATCCAGGCTCCTCTCAGATTATCTGGGACTTGAGACTATGCTAGCAATTGTTTGCAAGACGTGTGATGGTATGAAAGCACTGGAGACATATGACAAGGAAGGTCGCATAAACAAGACTTTGGGTCTTCATGGACTTGGAGCTTCTGTTGGAAGGCCTTTGGATGGCCGCTTTCTTGTTATCTGTCTTGAAAAATTAAGGTTTGAGTTCAAAATTATGTTTCTTAAAAGAGCTGATGCATATCTTTTATATGCATATGATCCCTTTCCTCCTTTCTGTTCATTTTAGACCATATCCTGGTGATTTCATAGTTGATGACCCTCAAAGGAGACTTGATATTTTGAAGCCAAGATTACCCAATGGGGAATCTCCCCCTGGTTTTCTCGGTTATGCTGTGAATATGGTCAACATAGACAGTGTGAACTTATATTGTGTTACAAGCACTGGTTATGGTCTACGAGAGACTCTCTTCTATAACCTGTTTTCCCGCTTGCATGTATACAAAACAAGAGAAGATATGCTACAGGCTCTCCCTTGTATTAGACATGGAGCAATATCTTTGGATGGTGGGATGATAAAGCACGACAGTTTGTTTTCCCTGGGCAAGAGGTAAAGAAGCTTGTCTTTAAAAGTTATTTCTCTGTACTTTGGAAATCACAGAAACAATTTTTTGTCTATTTTTATCTGTTTAGAACTCAATCATGGATGACATGGAGGTGCGGTACTCTTTCAGGTTGTATGAGTGGTGATGCCCTAAATTTATTGATCACCAAATAACTTGATTCTTTCTGAATTCTTTCTGAGTGATCTACCATTATAATACCTTGTCTAAATTTGTGCATTGGCTCTGAAGCGGATATGTCTATTGTTTATACATGTGTGATGGAGCTTTAGCTTTGTGAGTTCAGTTGTACAGCCTTCATGAGCTTGCTAAAACCTGTCTCCAATGGTCTCCAACAATGTGTTTATTGTACAGTCTTCAGCCTTCTGTCATTTATGCATGTACACAAGGAGGATGCTATAAACCATCTCTATCAATGTTTATTGTACTTCATTTAAAAATGATTGACACACTATTCATAGTGAAATTTCTTCATCCAAATATCAACAAGAGACCACGCTATATCATATAATATAATCAAGAAAGATAACCCTATCATAAAATATCTGAATTTGAGTAACTCAATTCCGTTACAACTCCAGAATATTCCTTTCTGTTAAAGAGAGGTGTTCATGCGATTTTCAGGAAATTCACATACTTTTCTGCCAATTATCTTCTCATGCGCTCTCGTAGGCAGAATGTTTCTCCTCATAGGTTATCTACCATATATAGCATAACTAAGTTGTCGTGAAATTATATATTCAGAATTCAAGTTGGTGTTTTATCTCTTTCTTTTCCTTTGTATTCTTGGGTAAAGGGAAATAGATGTGAAATTCCCGAAGAGTTCTGGAATGTCAAATCTGCCGCAAAACTACTTTGAAATTACAAGACAGATCCAGGAGATGAAGTGGAAAAAAGAAAGAGCTGTAGAAGATATGCAGAGGGAACAGGCTTTGCTAGACCGTGCAAGGTGCAACTTTGATATGAAGAAGCAAGAGTATTTGAAGTTTCTTGCACAAAGCGCAACCTATGCAACACAGGTAATGGCACAGTAACTTTCTCGGCTTGCAATATGCTAGTCATTGGTTAATTCGGAGCAGCAGTTTGTGTTGCTGATAGCAAGTAGAAAATGAACTTCAGTTATGTCTGAGTTGGTTCTACTAAAGGCTTGGACGTTTTTATCTCGATCATCATTAATATTATCCATGAAAGATTCATCTTCATTTCATTGGAAGTAACTTTTGATAAATGCAACCATTTACTACTTTAATGCTTAGCTGAGGATTCTGCATGGAGACAACATGAGAGTTGTTTCTTGTTTTCCTCGAAACTACTTAGTGTGTACCTTCTATGTTATATGTCAATTATGATTCTTTTCATTAAGCAATCTATAGAGCTAGAAATTGGAAGGCTTAAATCCAGGTGGTTTGACTTCGATGGTTAATGTGTTTCATGGTAAATGTGCAGAAATGGTTTTTGTAGGACGAAGTAAAGATATTTTTTGAAGTAATCTTTGTGGATATTATCAGTTTCTGCTGTTAAGTTTAAAATTTCTTGCTCTGTTTTATATTGAGTACGTAATATTTATGACTTAATCTTGTCTTCATATCATCTAAAGCCTCTGCTACTGAAGTGTTTGTATAGTTTTGTAGCACTTTCAAAGACATGTTACCACTGTAGCATTCAAGAAAAAGCTGTTGGCTCTGTTCCAAATTTGTAGGGAATATATAGGTATAGATAACAAATAAAAGAGGCTTCTGTCTTCCCCATAGGTAAAAGAGTAATCAGGATATTATAGGTCAAAGGTTAAAAGTTTCTCAGATGAAGCCACAGGCGCTGCGGTGCACCTATAACAAAAAAGAAAATGGTTGGGAAGAAAGTACTCTTGTACTCCTACGTCATTGTAAATCTAGCCATTACAGATGTTGATTATCCAATATTGGTCTTATCATCGTGCAATATCACCTACCCTTTCCTGGGTAGGAATTTGGAAAAGCAAAGAGATTAGTTGTTTATACATGATATAGTGTTAAATCAAAAGATTACATGAAGTTTAAAGATGTTAAATTATGAAGGCATTTCTCTGACTTTGTTTCCGAAGTACTCCTTTTGTCAAGCTTTCTAATATTCCTATTTGTGTATGACATGTTTCCATTTATGCAGCAGAGCTTCAAGCAGGAGGCGGGGAGCACATAGCATGATTGACGGAAAATCTGAGAGCATTTTGGGTAATGGCCTTGAAGCTCTATCAGTAATCAATCCTGCACCAACTCAGTATGCAAGGTTGCGTTTCAGGATTCATAGCAAGCCTTATGAATTCCTGATTCTCGTCTAGCTTAATTTCATGCATGTAACGAACTTAGATACATGGTGACAACCTGTCCCAAGGTTATAGAATGTGTAGTTGACTGTACACAATCTTGTGGTAGTACCAAATTCCAGTTACTGCTAAAAACTGGAATTGGATTGTGATCCAACAAAGAAAATTTTCTATTCATCTGCCTTGGGCATGTTGGAAATAGTGGGCGTGAATGCTGGTATTCTTGATTCAGATTCATCTGTTTGTGTTGTGTGTGTAAAGGCCAACGAGGCATTCTCAGAGCTGCACGCATTGATTGCATGGAAGTGTAGCAATTATTAGATTAGAATTTTTCCAAGTGTGTTTGATGAAGTCGTATTTTGGTAATCTTATGAGTACGGGTGTTCAAGGTTCACGTAAAAATTGATCCAAATCAAACTTGGTCCATCTTTATTCCATTTCATATATGTATGAGAATCCACATAGACTTTTTTTATGCCAATGTTAGTGGTCGGAGATAACTCTCTTCAATTATTCCTGGGAAGGGAGGGAGTAGGTCTTGCTAAAGCAGCTATAAAAGCTATGCTTGTTAACTTAGTAGGTGATTTTGGATTAGCTCCTGGGATTTTGGATTGTTTTACTCTACTTCAAACAGTATATTTTTCAACCATTTTTGTTCGTGCTAGTGCCCCCAGAAATCTTGGATTTCTTGCAATATGAGATTGAATGCCATAACTTTTATTTGTATTTTACTTTTTATTGGTGCTGTTGGGAAATCTGCACAGATAGGATCACATACTTGTCACCTGATGCTATGGAGGGTCCCACTCTAGTATCCGCTTTGATTCATGAACTACTATGGTAACAACTGGCGTTTTCATGATGGCAAGGTGCTCCCCTTTAGTTGAATACCCACATATGGCTTTGATTGTTATTACTTTTGCAGGAGCTATGACGTCATTCCTTGCAGCAACCATTGGAATATTACAAAATCATCTAAAGAGGGTTATAGCTTATTCAACTTGCAGTCGATTAGGCTATATTATCTTTGCTCCGGGGAAGGCGCCTGGGTTCCAATCAGGGGTTCACAAAGACACTAGCTCTAGTATTAATACTAGAGGAAGCGCCAGCGAATTGGAGATTGTAATAAGATATTAGAATTGATGAGATAGGTAACACAAAACTGTTTGTTTAACTTTATAGACCACTCACCAATCCACATCCTTATTAATGCTCTGTTCGACATCATTAGAATAACCAAGACATTCTATATAACTACGAGCTCGGAATATCCTAATAGGAAAGTTGGAAGACTTTCCTACTAGAGATGTGTAACTCCACATGATGCCATAAAAAGCCCTTCCTCAGATTCGAACCGATGACTTTCTTAGTCTATTTCTAAAGGGAGAACTAATCAACTAGCATGTGTTAAGCGTATAGCTAGCTGTCACGTCCCGAGTTCACACCTTAGGCGTGGCCGGCGTCCAGAACCAGCTCTGGTCCCAAGTGAACCACTTGGTCTGGCTACTTACTCAGCGGAAGACTTAAATAATCAAGGAAAGGCTTCAAAAATAACAAGCTAAGATTATCAAACTGTCTGAATAAACTGAAATGAGAAACATCTTCACAATAACTGAAATAAACATGAACTGAAGTACTTGACACATAGTCTATGGAACCTCTACTAGGATAGTCTGAAATTACTACTGGGACAGGCCCACGGTAGCCACAACTGAAAAGAAAATGCTAGAAAGAAAACACAATTAAAGACTCCAAGCCTCTGACTGAGAAGAGGTCTCACCGATAGCTGGATGATGTCTGATCTTCAACGAAGTGGCTGCTGAAGGACTCTGTCACCTGCGTCTGCATCATGAAGCGATGCAGGTTCTAAGGATGTCAGTACGTGGAATGTACGTTATGTAAAATAGCCAAAACGCAAACTCAAAGTAATGCAATATTTCTCAAAGTACATAAATCATATCTACGAATAAAATAATATAAGTAATAAGTCCTATATATATTGAAAATAAACGTGCTGAAAATCTGTATGTAAAACTTAACTTGCTTTGACTTGGGGAGTTTATCTAACCGACAACCAACACTAGGAGCTTCGTGGTGATACAACGTCTTGCCCACGTTACTAGAGCCGTCTCGTACTTTGTCGGGGTAGGGGAGGAAAACTAGGGGAGTGAATCCATCCCAAAACTGAGCCATCTCAGTGTCAAGTGAGGAGTTGTACCTTAGTACAATCCTATCCTACATTGGCTACGTAGTTTTATGAGTTCAAGTTATTAATTCTCTTCTCACTCATATTGGTGCTCAATACTACTCCTAAAAAACTTGTATATAGCTCATAACTTAAGAATAAGACTTCTCAACATAAATCTTGGTCTTTTGGGAACTTAGCCCAACTTAGTTTTTCTGAAACTTTACTCTCTGGCTTACTAAAGTAGTACCATTACACTTCTCTCAAAATAAAGATAGTTTGAAAATTTCAACTGTGAACATTTAGCTTTTCCAGAAAATACGAATAAGGTTTCCAGGAATATCTCGCAATCATAATTCTTGTTTCAGTAACTTGATTTAGTAACCATATCAGTAATGAACATGATTTTTACTAGGAAAATCTTCATGAACAGAAAATTTGAAACAGTTAACTAGTTAGGGTAAATAATAAACCTCAACTCAAAAGCAAAAAACTTGGGTCAAGATTTGCGGTTAAAATATAATAAACTTACGTAGGGTAACTTTTGAATAGCCTTATATACCTGAGAATTCAAATTCTTGGAAGAATCGAAGAGATTCTTGAAGCCCTAGCTGCATTATTGATTCTAGGCTTGGGTTTTCTTGAAATTATTCTAAAGTTAATGAAGAAGTAATGCATTTTTACGAATTAATCGGGTGAAAATGACTAATTAAGGTTTAAAGAGGGTGGAAAAATTCGAAACTACCCCTCCTTAAACGAAAGGAAAGGTTTTCTGCCTGATACAACATGTCTGTGTCGCGCCAGGGGCGCGGACATGTGTATTTCGCCTTTTTCGCGAATTTCAGCTTCCCATCGGAAAATTTTAAAAAAATTGCTAAGTGTGGCTCCGCATCCCAGGCGTGTCGCACCCTGAGCGCGGACCCTCACTGCCCGAAAATTAATTAGCGAAAATTTCATTTTGACTCAATTGCTCTAAAATTGAGTTGTCACCATTTTTCCACTCAATTTTTCTCGCTGATCGCAAATTCGATCTCGGATTTCCGAACGGAGGATGGGAAGACACATTATACGCATGGTCCCTTTCTAGGGGTATTTTGATAATTTCACTGGGTGTCACACTAGCGTTCCTTCTGAGCCAGGATAAAACTCTTCTTTTGACCATGATTGAACCCTGTAGTGGTAGAACTTAGTGAACCAGACATATGACTGGAAATCTAATACCTTCTTCTCTTATGAGATTTATCTGAAATTCCAGCAAATCCTTAACTTCTCGAGCACAATGGAATTTCATACCTGGCAAATCTTTTGCTCTACCTCCACTTATTAAGATCATAGAATATTCCTGCAAATTATGACCTTCGCTTGGAATGTGAGCAAGTATATCATGTCGATTGCTCAACTGTACTTTGGTTATCTTACGTGGAGCTAAATTAGGTTTCTTTCTATGTTCTCGTTGAAACATACGGGCATACTCCTTGCTTCTGGGCACATTGATCCAAAGCTCGAGTACGGTCTGTGCACCATTTTTCTTCTCTACCATGACGAATCAATTGATTTGATGTAGGCATCAGTTTGGTTTGGACCTGTACTAGTCCGAGAAGTGAGAGCACCTGGTTGGAAGATGCTGGTTCAAAAGGACCTGAAAAATGCTAGTAAGAAAAAGGCTAGTTTGCTAGGTTGTAGATCTTTTCCCTTATTCTTTATAGAGGAATCCACTAAATTCAAATAAGATTTTTCTCCACTCTGTCAAAAGCCTAATTGAGACAAATCAGCTCTTACTGTTCTCCAATCTTTGCCCTTGAAGACCCGCTCTTGAAAACATCTATCTCTTTCTTCAAAGCATGTCAGTCTTACATACAATATATTACCCGCAAGTTCATCTTCTTTGGTAAGATATTAGATTGGTCAGCAATCAAAGTTCCAACTGGTTCTCAAACTTCGGAGGTGGTCTTACTTCCTTTTTAAAGCAAACATGTGGACATAACAAAGAATGAAATTGATAGAATAGAGGAAGATTAATGTGCAGAATCGAATCAAATTGATTTTATTTGAGTTTTCTTTTATATATTTTAAAATTTTAATAATATTTGATTCAGTTTTACTTTTGTTCATTAAAAATCAAAGAAATAATTGAATTACTAAAGTATATACACTTTTTATTATTATATATACATAATATACTACTGTTTCAATAAATAATTTTAAATATCATACACTGTATAAGTTTTATTCAAACTTTATTTATGAAAGTGAAAAACCTCAATAGGAGCATGATATGTTGGTTTCGTGATATGCATGCACCTATGACAATTCTTGGTTGGGATTGAGAATGTTGGTCACTTCGTTGTCTAGATCAAAAGTGGTGATTTTTCTTGAGCAACTTACATAAATGACTATAATTATAGGGTAATTGAAGTTTAATATCTATAAGTACATTATTTACTTAAAATTACTACAATTTATGTCTATATCTCGTTGTATTTTTTGTATAAATTTGACTCTTTCATTTATACTATAATACAGTTATAATTGCAATGCACTAAATAAGGTATTTTCTGTTATTATAACATACAATCCTTTATTATGTTCCTAAAATTCTCAACTTTCTATTATCAAATGTCACGCCCC
The DNA here is from genome assembly GCA_026153255.1 of Solanum medicagineum. NCBI lineage: Eukaryota > Viridiplantae > Streptophyta > Magnoliopsida > Solanales > Solanaceae > Solanum > Solanum medicagineum. Next base: position 10,266,463 of record JAPFFP010000094.1, on the reverse strand, counting down.
CATCCCGGGCCATGACTTGCGCCGATTAGGCATTTATACCTATCTTAACCCATAAAGATCCTTAGAC
>JAPFFP010000094.1:10239529-10254967 GCA_026153255.1 Solanum medicagineum | reverse complement strand
CCAGAGGCAAGCCTCCATTTAGTCCATGCTGCCCCAATACGATGTGTAACATCATCGTCGATATCGCCACTACTCTGAATGATGGACCCCAAATACTTAAAGTTTTCCCTCTTGGGAATAGGTTGAGTGGCAAGCCTCACATCAGAGTTTGCCTCATCCCTCTCAACACTAAATTTGCATTCCAAGTATTCAGTTTTTGGTCCTGCTCAATTTGAATCCTTTGGACTCTAAGGCGTGTCTCCAAGCCTCCAACCTATCATTAACTTTAGTCCGAGTCTCGTCAATTAGTACTATGTCATCTGCAAATAGCATACACCATGGTACCTCCTTCTGGATAGATCGCGTCAGCTCATCCGTCACCAAGGCAAACAAGAAAGGGCTCAACACAGATCCTTGGTGGAGTCCCATATCAACAGGAAAATATTCTGAGTCTCCGCCTACTGTTCTTACTCTAGTTTTGGCTCTATCATTAATTGCCCTGATATATGCCACTGGGACACCTTTCACCTCTAGACATCTCCATAAGACATCCCTTGGGACTTTATCGTATGCCTTCTCAAGATCAATGAACACCATATGAAGATCCTTCTTTCTTTCCCTGTATTTCTCTACTAACCTCCGAACAACATGAATTGCTTCAGTAGTCGACCGCCCCGGCATGAATTCAAACTGATTCTCCGAGATAGAAACTACTCTTCGCACCCTCAAATATAAAATAATTATCTGTTCAGTTTAAAAAGGAAGATTTTAATTTGTAATTTTGTGTTTATTTTATCCTAATTTTGCACGACCTAAAATAATTGATTGGGATGATATAGTAAAATCACAATTGTAGTAGTAGGAAAAATAATTTATCCGAGCTAATATTGTAAAATCATAGTTGACTCTCGAAATGACTTTAAAAGATTAAATTAAAAGGTCCGCAAAATATTTTAATGAATCTCATATAATATAAGAGTAAAAGTAGATAATTCAAACAAACATGTTAAAATATTTTAATGAATCTCATATAATATAAGAGTAAAAGCAGATAGTTCAAACAAATATGTTGACAAATAACTGCTTGATTTGCTTGCTCTTCTAATAAGTAGTAGTATTAAGTATATATTTATGTGGTGTGCTTTTCTCTAAAAGTATTACTATTATACCTAAAAGTACGTAGGGTACAAATTGAATTAAACTATCTAAAAACATCAAATCTTTGGTCTTAAGCCATGTAAGATTAACCTAATAGTGAGATTAAGCTAACAAATACTCTCTATGTGTGAGTAGGTTCATTTCTGTCCTCTAACATTAAATTAGATTAAATTAATTTTATATTTTAAAATAAAAAATTATATAGTTTTAAAAATTACAAAAAATATATTATTTTGTAGTTTATTTATACTAATATGGTAATGTATATATATATTTTACTACAAATTTCAACAAAACCTTATCATAACTTGTTATCAACACGTCAACTTATATAAAATTTTCAGTTATTGATAATCGTAAACTTATTACAATACATTACAGAAAAAAATAATTAAAGTAATGTAACACAATCACAAATGTCAACGAACACAAATATAATAGTTACGGTAACGTGAGTATGTAGATTTATTCATGATTTAAGGAGAAAATAGGTATTTCATGTATATTAATATTTTGTTTCCTGCTTTTTTTTTAAAAAAAAAATTTAATTAGAGGGGAGACCACATTTTTGACTAGTAGTGTAGTATAGCACCTATCCTTTATGGGAAGCAAACAAAAAGTCAAAGTGGTTTGAATCAAATGTGCCGACATCTTCTCGCTATATTGTTTATTTACGTTAGACCAGTTGGAAGAGTCCGTGGTCACGCGGCATTTAATATTAGTTGTTTTTTTTATTTTGATTTATGTAATATTAGTAGAGTTTTTTATATAAATTTTTTTACAATTATTAATCAATATAATATTGAATATATTTTATGTCATTCTCAAATAATATATTTTATATTATTTTAATTTATAATATATATATAGAATTTTGAGAGTTAAAATTTTATTTGTCTTTCGAATTGTTAATTATTGTACTTTTATAGTAGCTTTTATATAAATTTCAAATATAATGTATGTTACTCTCTTTATTCCAATTTACGTAGAATTGATAAAATTTTAAGAATCGTCTAATTTTTTTTGTCTTTTAAATTTTTTAAGTTGGTAATTATAATACTCTTTTACTTTTACACCATTTCAAATAATATATCTTTTGCTCCATTCAAATTTAAGTTGTTAATTATTATAATTTATAATATTTTTTATATAAAATTTGAAATTATTAATTATTATTATTTATAATACTCCTTAGATAATTTTTTAATATATAACATATTTCAAAAAAGTCAAAAATAATTAAAATAAAAAATATAAAAATAAATAAAAACGGATACATCAACTTAGTTATCTGCTTCTAACGGCTACAGCTGAAGCAAGCAGGATAATAGGGAGCTTTTCAATTTTGATCAATAAAAAGCACGATTAAAAATCGTTGAAATTACTCCATTATATATAAGTAGTAAAGTAATTTGCCATGCTTTTCAAAATTAAAAAATAAAATATAATTCTATTTTATTATTTTAAATTATTTCATTTATTAAAAACTAAACTAACAATAATTACTATTTAATAATAAATATAAAATAATAAATTATTATTTTTGATTTGGTCAAATCTAGTGAGAAGCGATGGACCAAATAAATTGGATAGTACTTCACTATCCATATCTGAAAACGAGTTGGAAGCATAAGGATTACGAGTGCAACTAAGAAACGATATATGCAGCCAAAAGTGGTATATTTCTTCTCTTAAATTAAATATTTCCTCGAATTCAATTTATGGCTTTTAAAAAAAACATACGAATTTTTTAAGTTTAAGAATCTTTATTTTAGTTTCTAAAGGTATCTTTCGTAGAAAATTTACTTAGCGATGTATATAATAGTACACATTTATATATCTGTCTTTTAGACATATGTGAGTCAAATTATTTGTAATTTATCTAAGAGTGATTCATATATTTTTAGAATATATTATTTTTTTTATTCGCCTCTCTTATTTTGCTGGCCTTTCTTTCTATATATTGCCTGCTCTGAAAAATTCATTATTTGTATATATTCAGATCAGTGAGAGAGTGTCCAGAATAAAAATTGTTTTCACTATATCCATGGTAGTTTATGTTCTTATGAAATGCATCAGTGCCACATTCCGCTAGGATACTGGCTAGAGTTGCTCTTTATGTAGAGACGAAAGTTTGAACTTGGTGAATCACGTCCGATCGAGCAAGTCTTAAACCAAGAAAAGAGAATCTCTAATTTTCCTTCCTAGTTTTTTTTATGCATTTTATTCTTTATTTGGCCGTGTAGGGTTGCATTTGTTCGCGAGAAAGAATTCATCATCTAGTAAATTTTTGGAAGTATGGATACACTTGCATAAATTTGGGTAATGTCTGTATTTCAGTATGTATCTGATATTTCAAATATCTATATATTGATTCACATGTATTTAGGACATATTGACTCGCTTGCTCGTCTTTTTCTTGCATTTTTCTTTCCATGTATTTGTATCTCATAATGTATTTAATATTTTTGATACTTATATCTAGTATCTTTTATACTGTATCTAATTTAAAATTTGAAGAACTTGAAATCTAATATAAAATCATTAATTTATGTATATATATCAAATATTTTCATATCTAATCAACATCCCACGGATGGAGGGGTATATTTTAAGAGAATTAATTATTTTTATGGTCCACTACTGATCTTTTCAAAAATTTATATCTAGCAAAAATCAACACACACTATTTGAAAAATAAAATATTTTACAAATTCATGTCCTTCCTTTTTTTCAATTCAAATTGTACTGATTACGTCATGATTTTTAATAAATCTCAACTTGATTAAGCATGTCATTAAGTATCAAATTTTAAAAACGATTTTATTTATTTTATATATATAATTTATAAATAATCACACTAATTTATAAATAATCACACTAAATTATCAAAAAATAGCAATCACCAATTTTCTTTATCAATAAAATTTTTCGTATCTGACTCACGTCATTACTTTTAGGCTGAAAGCTAAGTTTTTGAAAGCTGTACAACTTTGACAAAATAGTACTAGTTGCATCAATATTTGGTGCATCACAACTTGACTTTTACTCAACACCAAACAATAACAAATCAAATTTGTATTTATTGTATGACTAAGATGGCTTTTTAATATATGAATAATGCTTTGTTTTGATTCTTAATTAACAAAAGTATTCATTTTTAATCTTTGATATATTTCACACTTTTTTTTTTTTGGTAGAAAAAGGATTTCATTCCAAATTAAGAGTTATAATTCGGACAAGTTGTTCTGGTCGCCATTGGTGCCCACTAAATAAGTATTAATAGCCACACCCCGGCTCGGGGAATTAACAGTTCTAACATAACTAATGCCCTCCATGTCAGCTTCAACTTGTAGTTTAACAACAGGTGAAGGTTCTACAAAAACCATGGTAGTGTTGATAGTCCTTCGCCTGGTGCCTTCTTTGGCCATTAAGTTTGCCGCCTTGTTGCCTTCCCTATATACGTGCGCCAACTCCACTTCCTCCAGCTTGTTCATGAGAAACCTGCATTCACAAAGAAGGTTATCATAGCTGGGGTTTCCTGCTTGTATCATATGGATGATGTTACTCGCATCAGTGTTGATTCCAAAGGCGAGAAATGATGGTTAACAGCAAACTGCAATCTCCTCAATAGGGCTCTTAACTCAGCTTCCACCGGCGTAGCAAGGGGGAGAGGTTGGATGTAGCCTAAAATCCATGTTCCCTCATGGTTTCTAAAGATTCCCCCCATCCCCCCGTGACTTTCCCTAATGGCTGAAATCTATCAATGTTCAGCTTATACTTGCCTCTGTCAGGGGCTTCCAATTAATCCTAAGGTGATGCTTTGTTGACTGCGTGCTTGAGTTGGTCATGACAATATGGGCGTATTCGATTGTCTGCCCGTATACATAAGCATAGCTAAGAGGAATCAACTTATCCTCAAATAAGTTCTTATTTCTGTTAAGCCACAAGTATAGGCAGTATGGCATGAAGGTGTTCCAGCCCAGCCAGGGAGAGTGATTACTCTTGCTAAGCTTGTCCCAGTGGAGCTACCAGTTTTCAAAACATAAAGCCGCAAGATCGACTATCTCATTAGATAGGTCATGCTCTTGCACTTATGCCTAAAAGGTCTTAGCAATTGGGCACCTAAAAAAGATGTGAGTGGAGTCTTCCACTTTTTGGTTGCAGTGCTTGCAGTGGGGGTCTATATTGAGACCTTTGAAATGCAGCGAGTGGCTTGTGGGGAGCCTGCCATGCAGTAAAGTCCAGAGGAAGATTTTGATCTTGTTAGGCATTTTAGCTTGCCAAATCTTCCTAAAGACTTTGTTTGGGGGAGGGGGGTTATTGTCAACCCTCTGATTAGTGATGAGGTTATAGGCAGAGGAAAGGATGAATCTACCATTAGGGTCATATTCCCAAATTCTTCTATACTCGCGATTGGTATTATTCATGATCGGGTAATCAAGGATCATGTTCAGAATTTCAGTAGGGAGGGTGATGGAAAGACCATTTAGATTCCACTCACCATTATTACAGAGGGCCGAAATGGAAACATGTTCATCCTCTTCCTTGAGGGGGCCTCAGACATGAGTCCTTATAGGGCCTAAATGGGGGAGCCAAGAGTTAGTGAAGAACTTAATTTTGTCACCTTTACCCACTAGCCAACTAATCCCTGGGGCAATCTCCTTCCAGCCCCTATAGATGTTCTTCCAGGTCCTGGAGACTGATTCTAGGAGTTTCAATGCCCGTGCGTTGACAGTATTTGACAGCTAAAATCTTGGTGCAAAGTCTATAGGGTTGTTGCTCGATTCTCCAAGCCAAGCCCCCTAGAATGGCTCTGTTTCTAGCATCACTGTTGTGCAAACCCAAGCCCCTTAGGTCTTTTCTTTAGGTGATGGTTTCCCATTTAACCATGTGAAGCTTTCTTTTCGCTTCTGTGAAGCCCCACAAGAAGTCTCTAGAGACTTTGTCAATGGTCTTGGTAATTTTTACAGGGAGCCTAATGTTACTCATGATATGAGATGGAATACCCTCAAGAGAGGATTTGACCAACACCAGTCTACCAGTCGTGTTTAGTGTTTTCCTTTCCACCCAGCTAGTTTCTTCCTCATGTTGTCAATGATGGGATGGAAGTCTCTATTGGTGGGTTTCTGGTGGAACATGGGGAAGCCAAGATATTTACCAAAAGAGAGGTGTTCAGGGATCCCAACGTTGGGAGAGCAGAGATCTCTAATACTCTGGGGGCAGTTCTTAGAATAGATAACCCTAGACTTGTGAAGGCTGACCTTTTGACCAGAAAACCTGTGAAATTGTTACAAGATAGTATTGACGGTAAGGTAGTTTTTAGGTCATCTGCAAAGAATAGGTGCGAGAGTTTGGCTCCATTTCTGGAGATTCTTAAGGGGTTCCACATACCTAGGCTAACTTCACTTTCAATGTTCTTAGATAGTCTCTCCATGCAGAGAATGAATAGGTATGGTGGCATGGGATCCCCCTGTATAATACCTCTGGACGGTTGGAAAGAGGTTGTTTTCCTACCATTAACCAAGATCTCTATGGTAGTGGAGTTGATGCAAGACATAATGAGCTTGGTTAACTTAGGGGGAAAGTCGAAAAAGAGGAGGGAGTCCCTAATGAAAGACCACTCTATTCTATAAAAGGCTTTTTCCAAGTCAATCTTAATAATCATGCCCCCTTTCCTACCCTTTATTTTGGAAAAATAAGAAAGGAATTCCTAGAAAATCAAGGCATTGTCAGAGGCCCTTCTATTAGTGAGGAAGCTAGCTTGACAAGGACCAATGATGCTTTGGAGAATGGGTTTGATCCTATTTATAATGATTTTAGTAACCAGCTTGTAGGTGGTGTTACAAAGGCCTATAGGTCTGAAGTTTCTTAGGCTTAAACTATCATCAGACTTAGGAATCAGGCAGATCAGGGTCATGTTGGCCTAAGGATGCATTTGAGCTTGCTCAAAAGTTTGTCTACAGAAGGCAATGGTTTTGGTGCCTAAGGTATCCCAATACTTTTGGAACAACAGAGGGTGAATCCCATCTGGCCCAGGAGCTTTCTTTGGTTTAAAGGATTTAAGGGCAATCAGGACCTCAGAATCTCTAAGGTGGGCATCGAGGTGAGTCCAGTAGTGAGAGTGGGCATGGGTCTGGGGAGAGTGGATATCCCTGGACCAGATAGAGCAGTCACGCTAAGTTTGGTAAAGATTCTTGAAGAAGGAGAGGGTGTGAGCCATAATGCCCATTTAATGTAGGAACAGGTACCCACTATCATCACTAAGGGTTAGGATTCCATTCCTTCTTCTCTTGATCAAGTGTGGAAGAAGCTTGTGTTAGCATCTCCATCACTCAGCCAGTTGATTCTGGATTTGGTTCGCCAGAATTCCTGTTCAGCTCTTAAAAGGGTGTCATAATGTTCAACCAGCTCAGTCTCTAGGCTTTGGAGGTAGGTACTATGGGGTATCTGTCAGACTTTTGAATGCCCGCTAGTCTGGCATTGATTTTTCGTAGTTGGGCAAAAATGTTGCCAAAGATGTTCTTGTTCCAAAGGGTGGTTTCTTTCTCAAAGATGTACATAGAGTGAAGGAGATCATGTTCTTGGTTAAAAACCTGTAAGACTAGGTCTTTGAAATTGGGATGTTGACACCACATGGGTTCCATCCTGAAAGGCTTGGGATTATTAGTATTGACAATTGATTTAAGAGAGAGAAGAAGGGGACAGTGGTTAGATTTAGTATGAGGGAGGTGGGTCACAAAGGCTTCAGGGAATCTCTTTAAACAAGAGTCATTGGCTAGGCATCTGTCAAGGCGCTCATAAATGAGCTGGGAATGATAGGAGTATCTTTTGTTAGTCCAAGTAAACCTAGGTCCTTAGTATCCCAAATCAATCAGACTACAACTACGAATGCAGCTTTAGAAAGCTTTTACTCTACTGTTGTTGATATTGTTACCTCCTAACTTTTCATTAATAGACAGAACTTCATTGAAGTCACCCCCAAGGAGCCAGTCCATGGGGTAGGTTGTTGCTAGATGTTGCAGTTCACTCCAAATAGATTTCCTAATATCTAGGTCTGGCTAGTATAGATAGTAGAAAATAACCAAGGATGGGAGTCGGGACATACCTTAATTCTGACATGTATACTTTGTTTAGTGATGGAGATGCTATCAACATTCTACAGACCACTCCTCCACATCACAACAATGCCCAGAACAGGCCTTCAGCTGCAGATTGGAGGTGAGCGTCATACCCTAGATGTTCAACTAGATGTTTGCGGTCAGACATCTTTGTTTCCAACAAACCCAGAAGAGTAGGGTTGTATTCTTTTACCAATGCCTCACAGCTTCTCCTAAACGCAGAACTGTTTACCCCTTTGGTATTCCAAATTATGAACTTAGGCATGGTCAACAGGTTGTTCCCTCCCCCTGACGTTACTTTCTCCTTCCCTTTCCCCAATATTGGGTTGAAGGCTATGACTGCAAGGACTTGGAGTACCTTGTTCCTGATGTTCATCAAGCACGCCATGATTGTCCTTAGGCAATGGAGCAGGAAAATGGAGTTGTCCGCTTCCACTAGTTCCTTGATCCATAAGCTCTCCAGCATGGTCTCCTCGGGGAAGAATGCTCTGAGGCTTGTTAGTATGTCCTCCAGGTCTCAGTTATTTTACTTTAAGTCCTCTTGAGTTGAGCTTCCCTGCTCCCATTCTTGGTTTGTGTTTCCGCTGGCCTCTTGAGCGGCTCCGTGGCCTGGGATAATGGGGTGGAAGTTCCAAGGAGTCCAAGCTTGAATGAAATTAAGGGTCTGGTCTGGTGGTAGGTACGGGAAGAACGAGAAGAAAGGTAAACTTTGGAAGGTTTGTCCCAAAAGTGAGCCCAGATCCTACATCGACATCGTGTTGATATTCCCTATCAGTTGAGTCCTTTTCAGAGTTTCTAGCCAGATTTGGGACCCCAGGTTTGCCACAGAATGGTCCAAAACCTCCTTCACTATCTGGGCTAGGTATACTGGTGTTCTGAACTTGTAATAGCACTTGTTGGTCGTTTATTATGGCTTGAAAGGTGAATTGACGGTCCTGTGCACCCATCTCCAGCCACGAGGTTGGTTAGTGGCCGTGTGGGAGGGGTACTGTCTTAAGGATGAGAGGGGCTCGAGTTTGTTGTTGGTTTGATGGATTATCTGCCATGGCTAGCAGCATTGAGGTCCATCTCTCTCTTTTCATCTACCTTTAAAGAAGATGAGTGCTCCTTGAGGGGAGAATTGATTGTGGTGTTATTTAACGCGACATCCATAGTCATTTCATCTGAGGAGTCTTCATGATTACTCTGCTTGGGATTGTGTTCAGGTCAAATCAGAGAAGACAGTGTAGGCGTATGTGAGAGAGGATTCCGGTCATAAATGGGGTTGAAGTAGTTGAACCGGTTCGGTTTGCTAGTTTCCCTGGTTTCTCTATCACAATTAGATCCTTCTTGGATTTGTGAATAGGGAATGACTTTCCCGGTCATGTCCATCGCATTAATGGCATTAAATGAGTTGGTTGGCATGGTGAGAGTAGTTGGGGTCTCAGAGTTAGGTCCCTCGTTGACGGGCCCTTTTCCATTGGAATTTGCTTTCCCTGATTTTGGGTTTTTGGTCTGTTGTTGCCCGCTTAGTCGCCCAATTCCTTTGGGCCTTTCCCATTGGGCCTGAGTTTTTTATTTGACGGCCCCTTGAGTAGTTCCTTGCTCTTGCATCTTTTGCGGGGGAAATAATTCATCCCGATCAATTCTTCTTTTTTGGCTATTCCGCTTTGGGAATTTGAAAACCTTCCATTCTTCATCAGTCGTGTTCTCAGTTGGCTCCTGGGGTTGGGGTTCCCTCTCCGTGGACTTGATCTTAGAGTTGCAAAATTGAAGTGTATGCCCCAATTTCCCACAACTAAGGCAGAGGATACCATCACCTTCATATACAATCTTCTATTTATGCTTCCCTATCGTGACTTCCCTTTTGACGGGTGTGCCCAGTGGGATCTGTATACAGATCCTTGTAAACCTGCCTCGTAACATTTCAGACGTACAAGCATCAATCTTAAGCAACACACCGAGTTTCTGCCCCACTTTTTCCAGGACGCTCTTATCATAGAACTCCGTGGACAGTTGGGGGAGTCATGCCCATATAGCTGTGTCAGATAGTGAAGATTCTTAGGGTACAAAGTTTGGTTCCCATTTTTGCACAGACACGAAATTTCCTGCTATGAACCAGGGGCCTTCATGAAGGGCTCTATTGGTGTTTTCCTCGTATTTGAATTTCACGATGTGGTACTCACTGCCCAGATCTATCAAAGTAAGGGGTTCGGAGGGTATCCAGAGGTCAATCAGCTTATTTTGCAGATAAGTATGAGGGAATCACTTACCAAATACCTTAATTATAACGGACAGACGCTATGGTTTATACAAACGCTCTAGTTCCTCAGTGGAGAGTTGGATGGCATCTTTCGAGTCAGAAGAGGTTTCTAGATCCATATCTGCATTTTTGGGTGCGTCGTAGGTAACGTTTAGTTCATTACCATTGCTCATAAGGATGTCTTTGAATGTGTGGATGGCACCTCCATTCGGCGGATCTGTTGGCTTAGTTTTTCGCCGTAGCATAGCCGCTTGGTTTGTAGAGAGCATTTTTTAATTTGGTATTAGTTTTTGCTTTAATTATATATTTCACACTTGATTGATATCATCTTCAAATTTGACATTTTTTCAATAAATATATTACGTACTCTTTCTATTCAAAATAAGTGAATTGTTGGGAGATTTTTGAGTTTTCAAAATAATTGAACTGTTCACTTTTCAAGGAACATGTTGAAATTGTTTTTCAATTTTGCCGTTCATTAATTAAGTTTCTAAGGTTGAATTTTGTATTAGAAATAAATGATGTATTAAATGAATGTTTAAAATTTGAAAAGGATAATAATAAAAAGTATGATTAAATTTTATTTTCTTTTTGTTAATATATGTGATATAGTCCAATAATTTATTTATTTTAAAATACAAGGATAAAAGGACAAAAAGAGTTGAGATTCCTACAACCAAAAAAATCAATCGGGTTATTCAGTTTTTGTAGTTGGCCTTTCTTTTCCCCATACTTTGTGGCAGAGCTGGTCAGGTAATATTATTGCACATTTGAAATTTAAAATAACTTTGTATAGCTGTAAAAAGAAAAATTTTAAATTAATTCGGGATGCCCAAGAAACAAAATGATGCCGGCAACTCTTGCTCTTCCTTTTGTTTTTCTTCAAATTTTGAAGAGGTTCTTCTTTACTTCATTTGCTTCTGCTTTTAGATTCATAAATCTCTCTCTAGGTAATCTTATTTTTTCCTCTTGACAAGGAATTTTGTATTTTCTCACATCTTAGTGTTTCTATATCATTGTATAATATTATCCTACATCATTATCTGCCTTTGCCATGGAGTAAAGAATGCTAGACTAAATATTGACATGACCTACTGCTCATCTAAATGTGTGATAATCCAAATTGTTAGATAACAAGATATTATTTCTATTACTACTTGATGGGCTGCTTTCACTCAAAAAATACACCTGGTATGAGGAGCCCATTCTGCTTGCTGCTGAGACACCTTGTGAGTATGAATCTGTAAGCATCTCAGTCATGTTGTTTCACTCGAACTGAAAGCCTAATGTACTTGTTTCCTAGCTGTCAAGTTTTGTTAGGTTGCGAGTTATATGAGCTTAGAGAAGCAATCAAGCGCTAGTACTATCTTTTTGCAAATTATAGATTATTTTGTGCCTAGAAGAATTTTATGGTATTAGACAGAGAACTTGAGCTCAGATCCCACAGGCCTCCAGATCATAGAAAGTGCATTTGATTTTATAATTGAAAGACTTCTAATAGGACAGTGCTTGTTTTTCTATTATGACAACCATAATATTGATGAGAGTCATGGTCTGGTTTGTCAATTTTATTGCATCCATCACTAAGTTGAATAGTATGAATGTAAAAAATGGATAGAAACATGCATTAGGTTTGATTATTACAACTGCTAATCATTTAGGACTGTTGAAAAAATATTGCAGTTACAGTGAGTGAAGTCGAAGCATTATATGAGTTGTTCAAAAGAATAAGCAGCTGCATAATTGATGATGGGCTCATTCATAAGGTATATATCTACTACTTACAAATAGAAATACACACATCTTTCCATGTTTTGGATTCTCAAAAGTATAATTGATATAGTACTTAGCTAGTTGATAAGTCTATTATGTGTTGTGGCTACCTATTCTAATTCTTGCAATGCTATCATCAGGAAGAGTTTCAGCTAGCACTCTTCAGGAACGGAAAAAAGAAAAATCTGTTTGCAGATAGTGTACGTTTTCTCGGCCAACCATGCATTCAAAGGATTAACAGTTTAACACATCAACTCTTATACTAGAAATCAGCTGCTTTTCTTCCATTTGATTGTGCAACCTTATTTCTTCTTTTGTTAATTTCTCTGTTCTGTGTTCTTCTGAGGTTGTGGATATCTCTTCACTAGTTTCTTATTAATGCAGATATTTGATCTTTTTGATATCAAGCAGAATGGAGTGATTGAGTTTGGTGAATTTGTCCGATATCTTCCACCCTAATGCACCAGTAGCTGATAAAATGTCATGTAGGAAATTAACTTTGTTAGCTTTTATACAATTGATAATGGTGCCTTTTACTTGGTTGTCATTTTCTCACTTTCAGTCTCCTAATGAAGTGCATTATTATGTATGCCTATTCGTTGACATTGATGCCTCTGGCTTAATATCTTAGCAGTTGCATTCAAATTGTATGATCTAAGGCACACTAGTTATATCGAGAGAGAAGAGGTTGGTATTGCTACTATATATTCATTATGCTACTCTACGCTTCCCTCATCTTGACAATGATTGTTAGGGCCCAATACAAACCTCTTGAGTCTTTTGCTTTCAATTATTGGTGATATTACTTAGACTAGCAAAAGCTTGTAAGATAAAGGTAATAATCTCTATGTTGTGTGGATATAATTTGCAGTTGAAAGAGATGGTATTAGCGCTGCTTCATGAATCAGATTTGGTTCTTTCAGATGACGTAGTTGAGACAATTGTAGATGGGGTGAAGACTACTTCAATGTTTAAACTATTTTTCATCCAATTGTCAATATGTAGTCCTTTGTTGTTTATTCACATTCTATCTATATCTTGTGTGCCAGACGTTTAATGATGCAGACACAAAGGGTGATGGGAGGATAGATCCAGAAGAATGGAAGGAATTTGTTTCAAAGAATCCGTCTCTTCTAAAGAATATGACACTTCCCTATCTGTTGTAAGTGTGTCATCAAAGAAAACTCAGATAGGTTCATTATGCTTTTTAATTGTGATAATCTCGAACATGTGCTTTTTCTTTTTCTCATTCTCTTGAAATGACTAAAATGAAGTTATTTTCCTGCAAGCTATTTGGATAGTCAAAAAACAGAAAGCTAAATTGCTATCACCTCATACTGATATATGGTGGCCTTGCTTTATTCAGGGATATAACCTTAGCATTCCCCAGTTTTCTGGTAAGCTCCGAGGTTGATGATTCAGAGATTTAGACTTGTGCGCGCAAATATAAATCTTTGAAGGTCATGTTGATCAATAGCCTCTTTCACACTGGTGTTTGGACGATCCAATTCAATATAGTGCAAAGGAACTTAAGAATCAGAAGAACATCAAGTTTTATGTCAATTGTTTTGAGATTCACCAAACAAGATTGAGTTCCAAAAGTCCAGAGGGAACCGATCAAGTATTCAAGGGGCACCATCATGGCTTCTCTGCCATCTCATTCGCTTAGCAAGTTAGGCTGCTGTATATGATTGTAACATGGCATTATCCATATTGTAGTTATTCCAAACCTCCTTTCCTCCTCTTGTTTTCCACCCTATAAGCTAAAATTTTGATATTGGTTGCTCATTTATTATGTTCTTTGATCCAGTGTACTTGGACATGAAATTTGACGTTGGTATAACACCATTTACTCTTCATTACTTGTTATGAAAATTTTCAACTTCCAGCACTGTCAAGTGATGATGGAGACCGACTATTATTTTACTGTTCACCCTTTTTGTATTCTTAGTCAAAGAATGCGATGTTAGGACTCTACTTTTGAGTGACAACATCCTCAAATTTTAGATCTGTGATAATATTTTGTGTCTTTGAGGAGTGTATAGTTGGTTAAGAAGTTGTTTGTAAGTGTAAGATAAACTGTTGGATGCACCTCAAGCATCAGGCCTTTTGGCGCACACATGCACGTCTAAGGTGTAAGCCTGGTGAGACGAGCTCCTCCTAATGCCTCAAGGACATCTTTCGACTGCCTTGCCTTGGGTGAATACAGGGTGAGTTTAACGTTGCTTTCTCAAACATTTTTTGACATGACATCCCCTCACTATACTAGAGAGGTTGTGGAGTATTCTCTCCCCTCAACTTAGGCCTTAAATAAATTTGTCCAAACTAAAATCAGTAAACATGCTATTACTGGAGTTTGGTATCCCTTTCAAGATGGTAAATATGATGATAGTAGTTGTTATATCGAAAAATGACTTTTTGAAAAGAAAGTTCGAAAATCAATAAATCGGTTCAAACTCAATTAATTTGATAAAAACCAAATTTTCGAAATTCGAAAGAACAACAGAGTCGCCACCTAATTTTAAGGATAATTAGGAAATCAATAAATATTTAAAAAGACCTAATAGAAAAATCTTTTTAAAATCCAAAGAAAGGGTTCGGGTCCACATTTCCACTTCGAGAAGGTTTTACGCACTCGAAATGGCCGCTAAATGCGATTATCCAACGATTAGGAAATTTGACTAACTTTTAAAAGATTTGATTGACTTAGAAAAAGTTGACTGGCTTTAAAATTGAATGATTTTTGAAAGAATTGTTAACTCTTAAAGAAAATGATTCAGTTTGAAAAGATTGACTAATTTAACAAGAGATTTAGCTAAACTTGAAAGAATTTGACCAAACTTAATTAAATTTTGACCAAAGCGAAAACAATTGACCAAACTTGAAGGAATTGACTAGGTTTGAAAATTACACTAAAATGTAAAATCATATTTTTTTATTTTTTCCTTTTTATTTTTATTATTTTTTAATGCAAACACATTTTCAAAATAAAATGAAATTAAATAAAATAACATAAATGGTTTTGACATGTTGGGAATCTAATTAGGTCAATAACAAAATAAATAAATGTTAGCGTTAGTACACAAGATTTTCCATCAATCTTGGATGGAGCCAAAGATTCACTATTTTTTGGCTTTGGGGTATGATGGAATAAAGCAAAATGGC
>JAPFFP010000094.1:10214902-10226489 GCA_026153255.1 Solanum medicagineum | reverse complement strand
TATCTTAAATACTTAATTTAATATTAATTATATATTTTTTTTTATTTTTTTAAATATAAATTTTATTTTATAATTAGACTTGTACAACAATAGATGAAAAGAGGCACATTAGTAGCAATTGGTGAGAATCCCACCAACTGTTGATGCCGTATAGACCGAGAGGAGTAAGCAGAAGAATCTTGAATCTGACACGCGCCCTCCACACTCCCTTCTCCCATCCATTTCCTTCCCAGGTACCTAATTTCTCTTCAACTTCTTTTCATCTTGTGAGAGTTATACAAAGATTTTCATTTCAATCACCAAAAAAAGTTTCTTCTTAGCTATATTGATAGCAAAAGACAACAAGGTGTTATGGAAAAAGTTGTGATTTTTGGTTATGTAAGTCGGGGAAAAAAAAGCTTATGCTATCATGGCTATTGAACCTAGAGCAAATTCGGGGATATTGTTTTTCTTACAGTTTTTGCTTTCTGAGGGCCCGTTTGGATTAAGTAGTTTCAAGCCTTTAGAACGATAGGAAACTTATAACATGACAACCCCAGAGTCAGATTTCTAAATAAAAAAGGAGTTCTAATTTGAAAAGGGTCACAAAAATTATTTGATGTTAACAAGGAAAGTTTGTATTTGTGTGTAAATAGATGGCTTCAAATCATTTGCATTCACGTCAAATGGGCGGGTTGGACTGAAATTGGAGAGTTAAATCTTAGATTTTGTGTTATTTACTTGCAAGACTTCAAATTTAAAACACTCTGATTGACCTCTGCAGATTTTCAACTGTTGTCCGCCTGTGAACTTCATCAACGTCTGTTTCTAAATGTTGGGTGGTGTAGCTTCTGCTGCCACTTTTTCCAATCAATCTGCACCGTTGAATAATGTAAGTAATCCTCTTCTGACAAGGATGCTCGAATAGAACAATGTTTAGTTGAAAACAAGTGTCAGAAATGAACTTGTTTTGGAGTTTGGATACCTTGTGCTCTACACTGCTAGCTAAAGGTTATCACTAGTTTCACCCTTTTGTAACTTTGCGGGACTTTCCTTTCTTCAGGGCTTTCAAGTTGCTTCTTTCTTGGTTGTTGGATCTTCCAACCTGTCCAGGAAGTACTTGATTCCACAACCTTTGTTCAAAGTTCCTGGCTTTAGGGAACATAGTTTCCAATTTGTAGCAAGCAGTAACGGAAACCTTGCCAGAAAGAACATTGTCTTTGCTATTCCAAATGAAAGAGATGATGCTGAAAAAGAAGGCTCAGATTGCTATATTGATTATCCAGTCATCATTGATCAGAAAGAAGATGGGAGTTCTTGTGCAGCAGAGATGGAAACGACTTTTTCCTTGTTGCCATGTGGTGAAGGTATTCCTAGAAGTAATGAGATCAATGCTAAAGAAGATGGCCTACTTGCTAAGCTGATGGCGGTTCATTTGCATGTACTGGCAATGGAACAATGGAATGCTTCCAAACTTAAAATGTCCCACAAGTATGTTTTCTTTTCCTTTAATATTTTCCTTTTCAGTGAAAGTGATAAAATGTATGTCCGTTTATATTGCGAGATAATAAAGTTTATCCTCACTTTTGCTCCTCTCTCAGACTACGAAAGGAGAAATACAAGCATATAATGTTACATTAGACAAGAAATAACAATGTAAATTGAAACATGTAGAAAGGATGTCTTTGAAAGAATTAATGGGAGGGTTATATGTTACAAAATGGAAGATTTAGCCAGTATAATACCGACAATCAGTTTTTGTCCTGTTCTTTTTCTCATAAAGTTTAGTTTATTTAGGTACTTTCATTTATTGTATCTTGAGTGCTTTAAAATAATCGTGAATCATCATGCATAATGTGATTAAAGTGATAGAGAGTGGCTGCACTAAACAGTGGCAGACCGGGATTTACATCAACAGTTGTCAAAATATAAAGTAGTTAGCACACAAGAAAATCAACAAAATAAATTTTACTAATGGAAGCAAAACATAATTACGTTCATCTCTTGAAATGTTTTTACAATAGCATCATTAGAAATATTAATAAACACATCTTTTTCTACATAAGGAAACAAGCAACCGCTCAAAAGCTCAAAAGCTCATCATTTAAGTCAATCATCTAAAAATTTAAACAAGCAACCACTCAAATATTAATAATCTAAAGTTTGAATCCCTAAAGTATTTTTAAAAAAAAATTGAAGTCAAAGTGTCAATTTAATTTAAGTCAATCATCTAAAAATTAGAGGGGAAAAATGTTTCAGTTAACTAAAAAATAAAGACAAAAAACGCTTCAGTTATCTTAATTTTTTCTTAAAAAAAAAATTGAAATGCTGGAAAATCTCAGCCAAGTTTGGACTCTAGATGTCCGAGACATTCTGCAACCGCTCAACCGCTGAGCTGACTCTTCACCTTGTGTCTAGAGGTGTCAAAAGTTAATATATATATGTGTGTGTGTGTGTGTATGCATGTATGTATGTATATATATGTATGTAGAAAATTAAAATTTTACTTATCTATACAACATAATTTTCCGATGAAGGGGTGTTGTTTGACACCCCTCGGCCAAGGGTAGCTCCATCCCTGGCTCTAAATTCCTACTCTGTATTCAGCTTTTCAATCAGCAACTCTACTGCTATTTTCTCCCTGCTTGATCATCTTTCCTGCAACTAACTTGAGATTCCATGAATGACAGAAATTACTTGGTCAGTGCGACAAACCTGATTCATTTTTTGGCATTGAAAAGCCTTGACATAGAGCAGCTTAAAGAAGAACTTTCTTCCATTTGTTTCCTGAATTTAGACACAATAAATCAACATGTTCTAGCAAGTCTTTCAGCAGGCATCCGGCTTATAGATAACGTAAAATATGATTCTTCAAGTCATACTATCTCTTATAGTGAACGAATCTCTTCAACAAAAAGTCTGGACAAACAAATGAAGGGGGAATTTTCTATTAATACACTAAGGAGGAGAGCATCTGATACTGCGGACCTGTTATTGGGCAGATTGCCAGAGAAGACAAACACCCATATCATGGTAACAGTGGGCCAAGAAGCTATAGAAAGTGAAACACTAACGGAAGATCTTCTAAATGCTGGAACTACCATTGTTCGTATCAATTGTGCTCATGGAGGCCCTGAAATTTGGAGTGAGATTATCAGAAGGGTGAAAACAAGCTCTCGGATTCTTGAAAAGCCTTGTCGAATTCTCATGGACTTAGCTGGGCCCAAGCTTCGAACTGGAAAACTGCAGGCTGGTCCATGTGTGTTAAAAATATCTCCAAAGAAGAATGCATATGGGCAAGTGATACATCCTGCCCTAGTTTGGCTCTCAAGCCCAGGAGCTGGTTCTCCACCTGCCCATGTATCACCTGATGCTGTTCTACATGTGGATGGTAAAGAACTTCTTAGTAAGCTCGAGGTTGATGACGTTGTGACATTGTTTGATGCTCGTGGAAGACGAAGGACCCTTAAGATCTTAAGCAGGTATCCTGTTTTTTCAGGCGTTGGATTTATGGCGGAGTGCAGTAAGACTGTTTATGTCAAGTCAGGTGCAAAATTGTTTATGAAGGACAAGAGAAGAAAACTATCAGCTGGACATGTAGTAAATATTCCTCCTCTCAAGCAATTTATCAAATTAAGGGTTGACGACTTGCTGACTATATCACGAGATAGTCAAAATAAAGAAAATGACTTGACTTCTTCCACTGGTGCGCACAGGATAACCTGTTCATCGGAATATGTTTTTGACTCAGTGAAGCCTGGGGAACCAATTGCTTTTGATGATGGGAAGATATGGGGTATTATTAAAGCAACTAGCACTTCGGAAATTCTTGTATCAATCACCCATGCAGGTCCCAGGGGTAGTAAACTTGGGTCAGAGAAGTCCATAAATATTCCACAGAGCAATATTCGGTATGAAGGCCTCACTTCAAAGGACCTTATAGATCTTGACTTTGTAGCCAACCATGCAGACATTCTGGGGGTATCGTTTGTCCGAGATGTCCGTGACATTCTAATGTTGCGCCAAGAACTTGAGAAGCGGAAAAGAGGGGACTTGGGGATTTCTTTAAAGATTGAGACAAAAGAAGGATTTGAGAAATTGCCACTCCTACTGCTGGAGTCAATGAAAATGCCAAATCCTTTAGGCATTATGATTGCCAGAGGAGATCTTGCTGTAGAGTGTGGATGGGAAAACATGGCATATGTACAGAAGGAGATAATCTCCATCTGCACAGCTGCTCATGTTCCTGTCATTTGGGCAACACAGGTTCTGGAGTCACTCGTCAAGTATGGAGTGCCCACTAGAGCTGAGCTTACTGATGTGGCAGAAGGAATGAGGTGAGTAATCTCGTTGCCAGTATGTATGTCTATCTGTATGGGGTGGGGTGGGGTGGTGTAGGGGTGGAGGGAGATTGCATTTTGATTCCTATCTTTCCTTTTGATTTTTGAGGAGTTGAGTAGGGAGTAGAGGAGGTTATAGTCTGGCTGCTGCTTTATTTTCATGATATTTATTGCACTTCCCTGACTAAGAAAAAGGTAAAACTCTACTAGTGAGGAATATATAATTCTTAATTTGTTTGAACGTAATGCTAAACATCCTTAAATTTGAGTTTGAAATATTTTGCAACTTCTAAACATTAAATTGTGACATAAGTTATAAAGTCAAACACTTGGATGCTCTTTTCTGGGTCAGCTATTTCTCGAAAAGCTGAAATTCTTTCAGCACATATGCATAAGTTTGACTAGTTTAGGTGTGGAAACTTGTGAATGGATGGACCGCACGTGGGAGGAAGATAAAAAACGCCTTCTGGAAATATACACGAGGCTGAGATAATGTATAATATTAAAAGCTCTAAATAAAACCAAGTACAAAGAGAAATAGATGATAGCAGAGTTAATTAGCATTTAATGATACAAATAATCAGCAAAGGACCTGAATGTTTTAAATTAACTCTGATAAGGTTTTAGAGAAATTTCTAATTGATAAACGGTTCTTTGTGGGTTTGAGTGGGTGGAGTTGTTTTTTTTTTTGGGGGGGGGGGGGCGCTTGAGTATGGTAACAAGCTGCCCCCTCTTTCATTTGAGGAACCATGAAAAATTTTGACAATTAAAAGTCAAAGAATGAGTATTCAACATTAGTACCAGTTTCAAATAGAAAGTCAGAGAATGAGTATTAATTGGATGATGGAAATAGTCATGCAGATATTATGTCTCATGCAGATATTATGTCTAACTTTGTAAGAGCAACTCTTCCATTTCTGTTGAACTTGGTATTCATTTGCTTAAACTGATTCGTAGAAGGACTGCCCCTTCTAGTTTGTAGCACGAGATATAGGATTGGTGTTGAGTAGGATTTACTAGCTCATATACATTCTAAAAAGCATACTTTCCTTTAAATCAGGCTAAGAGTGGGGTTTTTTTCTTAATAAGGTAAAGATATTTTCGTTAAAGCAGTAGCAAGAAGGTACCTGAAAGTGTACAAAAAAAGTATTACAATGACTGCATTACACCATGGAGTCCAAAGTTCAAAAAGATGTTCCATATTCTCTTTCCTGTCTTGGCTGCACTACAAAAACAGACGGCAGATGCAATTAGATTCCAGTACTGATGTTGTTTCTTCTCTTTAAAACATCTGTTATTTCTTTCCAGCCAAATATTCTACATGATACACAATGAGACAGTCCTCCATATCTGCTTCAACTTGTTCTGAATTTTCTCTCCGTGCCAACTTGACATGATGCTCTTAACATCCTTTGGCATCACTCACTGCACCTAAAAAACATACAGAAATTATGTCCAAACCTGCCAGGTTGAATCACAATACAGCAGTACATGATTAGTGGTGTTTCCTGCTTTCTCACATAAAATGTAAATCTGCTACACATTGAACTACCCCTCCTCTGTATGGTGTCTTGGGTAAGACAAGCACTCTTGGCAGTCACGAGAAACCTTTGGGGGGGCTTTGTTTTCCAAATCATTTTCCATGGCTAATCGACCTCTCAGTTTCCAGCTAGCTTCTGTAACCTCCTGTAACAACAACTCTCAGAGAGTACACCAGTTTTATCAGCTTTACCAAATCATCATATTCTTGCTATTATCCTCTAGCAAATGGGCTTCAATAAATTAAATAATTCGCTGATTTCATCCATCTCCCAATCACTAAATTGTCTTCTAAAAGGTAGATTTCGTCCAGGGTTGGCAAAGAGATAATGTCCTTGTCTAATCACTTATCCTCAAACTATTCTTACCTGCCTAATCCTTCCAAACAATCTCAAACATGAGCTGTTTTTAACTTGTGTTAGAACTGTGGTAGAAAACTTGACCTTTTCCCCTTTTTACCTGAGAATGTTCTTCAACAGAACAGCTATGTTTAATCTGTTTTCTTATTGCAGGACAAGTTGTATCATGTTGAACAAGGGTAAATGCATTGTGGAAGCTGTCTCTTTCTTACACAGAGTATTGAGCAATCGCTCCACCAAGTCAAATCCACAATTAAAGCCTCTCGCTCTATCCAGCCACAACTTCTAGTTGGTTCGACTGTATGAGCAGCTGCTGATATGTGCTCCCTACTTGTGTACATCTTCTGCTTCACCATGACGATTGCTTCTGCTTTGTACATAATTAATATTCAGTGAAACCAAGCAATTAGTATTTCACAATCGTATTGTTTTAAGAGTAAAAGAACAATGATTGACCGTAGTTCAAATTTTAGCAGATGCTAGGTGATTTCTTTGCATCAGCCTTAATTTCAATGGGCAAACCATACAATTTACTTGATACCTAGTGCATGCAAGCTGGCTGAACATTGCTGTTGTCCAGGAGAAACAGCCAGCTGCACAAATCCATGTTTATGCTCAATAAAGAATTTATGCATATATTGTGCACTCTGATGATCCGGGGGCTCAAGTTAAATGGCTTATTCCCAGTCACAGCATTGGCAACTCAGTTGAAGACGGGGGAAGCATTAGGCGGACATCAAGTGTAAATCTGCTGCACCAAAGCCAGTCACAATGGATGATATTGTTTGTTAGCTCATTCTGTCTGGTGGATAGCATTTTAAACTAATTGGTTGACTCTACCAAGCAATCACCATTAGCCTTTATCTACACTCAAAAGAATAAAAAAGGAACTTTGCATGTGTGGATGAGGAGGATTGCAGTAAGTTGATATTAACAATCAACATGAAATCAATCAATTTTAAGGAAATCTTACAACAGGTAGAAGCATCATTTCTTTTGTACAAATTTATTCCGACAAGCCTTTAGGCTTGAAGAAATCGCCTATAAGTGTTATTATACACAACAAACATGGCCAAAAATGCAACCAAATCATTGATCAGAAATTATGTTGACTAAGGCCAGTTATTTATCTTCAGCAGTAAAATCTGGCTCTGTTGGTTTCTGAAGCATAATGGGTGATATCCTGTCTGGCACCCTTGCTTTCTTTGCAGTATTGCGCCGCAAAGCACGAAAACTTGGTGAAGTGGAATCTTCCTTTGCTAATGCATCTTGCAACCTACTTTCTTCTACGCGAAGAGACTTCTACTTTCTTCCTGCAATAATTGCGCCATGCTGCTTGTATGAAGCAAGCTGCCCAAGTTTTCCAGTGACCTCAGTAAAACCTGGAAGTATGGCGGAGCTGCTTAATGTGGAGTCTTCGAAACTGAGAGGCCACAAACTTTAAATCATCAGCAACTAAAGCAAATGCCTCAACTTCTGAGAGTGCTTGTGCAGTTCGGGTTGAGATAGGTAAGTTAGTTGATGAATGAGGGTCAAGAGCCCAAGTAAGTAGCTCCTCTCCACAAAAATCTCCAGCTTTTAGATACTCGAGAGTTAAAAAAACCAGTCCTCCCTCCATTAGAGGTTACAGACTGTAGTTTGCCCCTCATTACAAACAACATCACATCAACTGGATCACCTTCACGAACAATGAAGCTGTCCTCGGCGTAGAGCACTGGTTTGAGTCGGTCGCATGGTGCATCCAAGAGTTGTTCATCCATTTTTTCAAACATTGGCACCTTGAAATATTCATGCATAATCAAAATCAGGAACTGATATAGAGATCTTTTACTATTTTACTCTCGGAAAATCTCACTTGTATAATTAACAAGTTCATCTTAGTTATGATGCTAACAAACCATGGGAGGGGGATACATCACATCTACATTCGCGAAGAAGGATGAAACTCAGTCAAAGAGCATCAGTTACAAAACTACTCTCATTAGTAAAGCTAAACAGAGATGGCACTTTATATCTCTTTCTGAGGTCTTTGGGAAGGTTGTGAATCAGATTCTCTTCCTCAACACCCCTTGTTTCCTGCCATTTGCATTGCTCATAGCGCCTAATTCGCTCTCTGAAGTTCTCGGGGAGTAACCGGTGTGACATCCACTGTTCTGCATCTCGCCTTTTCACTCTCATCTCCTCTAGTCTCATTGTTGAGGACTGCAGACATGTCTATCACAAACAAGTATTCAGCTGATTAGAGCCAGGGGTGAAAATTTCCAAGTATGAACATGCAAAAGTAAAATGACATTGTTTCTAGAAGCCATAAATCCCTGCACCCTCATTTATTAATGCAGCTTACTTCACAGCCTGTGAAGATGCTTCTCACATAAACGTGCCAAAATAATGCAGCAAACAAATTGATATTTCAAGTAGACTAAATTAAACAAGTTGCAACATAGCAGAGAAAGGAGATGTCAGACACCAGAATGAGAATTCTGCAATACAAGTTCTATTATCTTGATAGAAACTTTGATAACTTTTACTTTGATGACTCGTTTATATGCTGTCAAATTCCATTTATTTCCAGAAAAGTGACATAAAAATGAAAGCCACAATGTTACCTGCATATTTCCAATGAGAAAGGCAAATAGCACAAGGCTGGATATGGAAATAAAAACTGCAAAGAAAATTTCCCAAATGTAGGTACTTGTTTGAAGGTTTTGACCAAGGGAACTGCAACATAAAGGATCAAAGTTCGGTTAACAAAACACAGACAGAAAACTCAAACTAAACTTGTTAAGAGACAACTCAGAATTTTAACAGGAGTTGACAGCTATCCTAGTCTGTAAAGCAAATAGATAAACATAGTCTTATAGAATGAATAAATCATGTTTTCCTACTATAATTTATGAAAACAGGAAAATAATATTTCTTATTTTCACATCAACTGCAGAAAAGGAAGAGAACAAAGAGAGGAAAGATGCACAATAGTTAAGATAATCTGAATGTACAATGTACTTTAACTAGATTACATCTTTGATGCTGCCTGAGCAAGTAAACAATATCCTATATATGAATGGATTATCGCCTTTGTGTTTCTAATTCATTTTGGGCTTTCCCCCCCCCTTCTTTTTGAAAAGGCGGTGGGCTAGACTAGCTTGGGCATGGCTCGACTATCTACAAGCTACTTGCTACCTCCCACCAAACATATCCCATGATTGGCTAGATGGGAAGAAATCAGTAGTATTTTTGTCTATGTTGGAATCTGAATCTTTGGGCTCTTATGTGTTTAATGTAGTAAACATTTCTATAAAATTATTTGTTAATTTGGCCTAATTCCTTCATTTTAACCCAATTTCTTTTAGAGGAATACTAGACCAATTTCCTAAGGTTGAAAATAAGATTCAAGCAGAAAAATTGAACAAAAAATATCAAAAATTCAATCGAACCTATTTCTATTCAGTTTCGCTCTACTTATTCTTAAAATGAGTCTCTTTCTATTCCTGCAGATCCTGCATGAGCTTTCAATAGATGGTTAATGACCATTACATTTACGTGCAAATGTGTTTAAACAGAACGACACTTGGTATAAAGATCTAACAAGCATTCTTTTGAATATGCAAAAAATAAGCACAGAGAACAAGCATACCTTACATTTTGTAAACCCCACCAGAAACAATGAAAGAACTTCTGTGGGAACTTCATTCATCCTACAACATCTGATTGGAGAGCGTCAAGGAATATCCCAAAATCAAAGAGCGTAGTGTTTGGTGTATCTATAGGGCAGGAAATATTCAGCAATGTTTTAAATGCTGTATGATCATCATCACAATACAATGAGGCGTGACAACAGACAGGAATTTCCACAAGCTTGTTTCCAGCAAGTAGTTTCACGTTCTATAGAAAACAGATAAAAAAAGGCTCCAAGTACCTAATAAAGAGCAGGAAGTCACTCAATTCTCAATCTAATGACTCCAACATAGTATAGAATAGGAGTGATGTAACTATTTCATCATACTAGTGATATCTGCTGGTATAGCACAAGCTTGTATTCCAGGAAAAACTGAAGATGGCTACAAATCTACGAATCTTACTTCTGTGACACCCATTGGTACAGATATGACAATTTTAAATGACGCCTTTCAGATAGAATCATCCACAGGTAACTTTCTGGTAGCACAAAATTGAACAACAGACTATAGCATATCCATCAGAAGTGCAACTACTTACATGGCTGGCAAGCATATAAAGGAAGAGATTGAAAGCAGCTCAGGCCCATGCTGTTCAGTGAGTATGCCAGATGTTCTTGTGACTTCCGTATATAAAGGATAAACTCGAAGGACCCTTGGATTATATTGGAAAAAGACAACAGACTTCAGCAAATTCTTGGTATTCAAAGATCTTGAACCCCGCAACTTAGGGATTATAATTAAAATTACAACCTGAAAATGCATGCAAGAATAAGAGTAAACAACTGAACTTACACTTCTGTTTACATAGGAAGTTGGTAAAAGCTAACACGAAGGCCAGAATGCTCAATATCATGTAAACTAATATCCATGACAGATAACACGTTGTCTGCTTGAACAAGAAAAATATTTTCACAAGTAACATTTTGAGGGAAGTCAGTTGCACCTGTGGTAGTGGTAGAACTGCATGAATATCGATCAAGAAGTATGTGGAGAAGTATCTCTTTGCTATCTCCCAAGCATCTTCAACTAAAACACCTCTTTCCAAATACTCGTGAAGAAGGAGCGATGAAACCAGTTCGAAATTGAAGGGCAATATGAAGAAAGTAAAACATATCAATAAAAGAACGCAAAATACTAGCTGTAACCTCCAATGTTCTATCAACCACAGACATTTGTTGTCATTATCAATCAATGGAACGTAAAGGAACAAAGGATCTAAGGAGATTGCAATTACACAAGATAATACAAATATTTTGTTCCACTTTTGAAGAAAGGTCCTTGAGGATCAAGTATGTTCTTGTTAGATCCCAAGCTTTCTTCCATAAAGCCACTTAAACTAGATTTTACGGCTTGGATTATGCTTTTGGCCCTCCATTTACCAGGTTCCAAGCCTTTATGTAATTCGTTGGACGCTATTACAACTTTACTTCGGTGCGCTCCATCTTTAGCATGAAAATTTCCTTTAGCGTTTTTCTCTGATTTCCAATCCTGAAATCAGCAAGGCAGTATTTGGCATTATGTTAGCAAATTGGTGCACATAATTATACAACATCTAAGCCTATACTCGAAAAAGGTGAATAGCCCATTTCCAGATTTAGTTGGTTAATCGTTTTCATAATGTTAGAATCCTTAATTATAGGGATTCCTTAATTATAGGGATTTTTCCTTAATTATAGGAATTCCTTAATTATAG
>JAPFFP010000094.1:10185346-10214802 GCA_026153255.1 Solanum medicagineum | reverse complement strand
CGAACCTCGTAAATTATTTGTGTTCTTTATTTTTCTCTACATCATAAATTATTTGTGTTCTTTATTTTTCTCTACACATAAATATCAAAGTTACCCAATAAAGTAACCAAAAATGAATGTCCTTTTTATTTTCTCTTCTCTTCCACTTCCAAATAGAAAAGGCCATTCAGGCTTTCAATCTCAAATAGAAAATGGGGCTTCCTGAGGTTCTAAGAAAACTGACCTCGAGAACTCCTCTTGTGGGTGAGCCAATACATCAGTATGCTCAACGCAAATGATTAACTCATTCTAGGGGCAACAAGTTTCGAGTAGCTCAGATACCATTTTCCTGAAAAGTTTAGTATTGCTTGTCAGATATTCAATATCTTGATTCTCTATAACTACAGGTAAACCAGACCACCACAAACAAATTCCTTTTAAGACAGTAGAGGAAATGAAAAGTCAAATATGGTTAGAACTTTGCCACAAGAGTTAAAAACAAAATTTACCACTTATTGTTTTCAAGAGAAAGGTCGATAAGTTTTGGACAAAAATAATTGGAACCTCAAAAATGAATTTGAGGTCACAGACATTGAATGCTCTATAAAATCAATGTTACTGTATTGCAGGCAAGCAGCAAATTCTACATCAGGCGGTCCAAAATGCAATAACACATTGATCCATGAAACATGCTAATTATTGAATCATCGAAGTTGCAACACCCAGTTCGGGGGAGATCAGGGGCGGAGCTACATTGTGGTCAGATTCGTCAGATAAACTTCTTCGAATATGTAGGTTAAACATAAATATTTTGATATATATCGATTGTTGAAAATCACATATTGATATACTAAAAGTGAGCACTTGATGAAAATTCTGGCTCGATCTCACTAATATTTGACTTGGAAATGGTACTGTGAATCCATTCTCATTTAAAAGAACAAAGACGATTTAAGGTTCAACTTATGATTTGATCATTTGACAGTTGTCTGATTCACAGAGTCTTTGTGGGTCCTACCAGTTAGTTTTACCGGGACCCACTCCGTCCACAGCTAGGGGGCGCGCGCTCCACATATCTTAACTTTGTCTTTTAATTTATATATCCGTGCGGTAAAAGAATTATTCGTTTCATTAAAAAAATAATAATAATAATAAATTAACTTTCTTTCTGGAATAATTTACAAATTATGTGAAAATTAAACTTGCCAATGAAATTTTAAATTCAACTTAAAGTTGAAATATGAATTTGGAAAACTTTTCAACTACTCCATGTTTAGAATTTCAAATATAATATGTTTTTAATTCGTAAAAAAATATAACCAAACATAACTTAAATTTTAAGTAAAATAAAAAATATTGGATTTTTTAATATTATATGGCCAAATGCCCACCAAATTCACGATCTATATTTTTCTTAGAATATTTGAATATTAAAATTATCAAAAATATAATGTTACTAGAATGTATTCCTTTCACCGTGTAATTTAAAAAGAAAAAAATCATAACATCCACCAAAAGTCTCTTTGGAAACTTAAGTTTTCAAACACTAAATCAAAAGTTATACGAAAACATTATCAATATTTGGTTTCAAACAACTATGAAAAAACAACTTGTTGGCACTTGGCATACTTTCAATATATATTTATCCATCCAAGTTATTTGTTTATTTAGTGTTTGTTGTTCAAGAAATAATTGAATGAAAACATGTTTCTCAAACAAATACATCTCATTATATCACCCAAAAGAGAAAATAAACACAACAAACTTTCATCAGTTTTAATTTCTACTCATACTCACCATTCTAAGATTCCTGATTCATGACATAAATATTTCGTTAAATGTTAATATTCATTTGGTGAGTAGTGTTAATTCAGAAAAATGTGCTTAGTTTTGATTTTTTGAAAATCCAATGTAATACTTAATTAATTTAAGTATAAACCAATTTTCCGAAAATTTGAAAGCGTCGCCACCTAATTTTAAGGATAATTAGGAAACCAATAAACATTTAAAAAGACCTAACAGAAAAAGGAAGTTGGGTCCAAATGGCCCATGATAAAATGAAGGATGAGTCCAGTGGGCTCATGGCAGATTCACATAAAGAAACAAAAAGAAAGAAAATAATGAGTACCATATTTAACTTAATAAAACAAGTTGTTAATAGAGTAACAGAGTATGACAATTCATGAAAAAGCACTATGATGCAAAAAAAAACAACAAATATAGAAAGCCAAAAGTTCAAAGAACAAAGACATTTGCAATTTTTTAGAGAAGTAAAAGAATATTCAAACAAAATTTGGAATGATGATTTTTATGGAATTTTAGTCATCACAATCCTATTGAAACAACCAACTATCATTAAGCTAGACACAACCCAAAACCAAGGCTAATATCTAACAGCAGAAGAAAAGATAAAAACTTGCAAGTTTTACCCAACCTTAGATGAAAATCACATTACTTGAAGGATGAATCACATGACTAGAATAAGGAAATTAGTAGGAGAGAAAATCTTAACAGCAAATAACAACCCGCTTTTTTGATTCAAAGAATAATATGCAATCATGAAGGGGAGAATTTCAAATTCCATATGCAAAATAGTAAACCAACAACATCATTCCATTTTCCAATTTAAAGAAAACATAATGATGCTCAAATAAGTAAACCAAACAATACTTCACCGTCACATGCTTAAAAACTATTATAGAGATAAATTAAAGAGTGACCAAATGGTTACAGTGAATCAAAAGGGTCAAAAGAGGTGTAAAACTTGAGCGGAAAATCGAACACACACCTATACAACCTCTAAGATTAAACGATGAGGAAGCTGTCTCAACAAGTCCTAGTTAAACAGGAATAAAGGAATCTGACGAACTGAAAACAACAAAAGCTTGACTGTACGCGCTCATTTTAAGGAGAATAAAACTAACTCTTCCGAAAAATTTGACAGAAGGATGACAATGATCAAATGTAAGTCAAAAATAGGTCAAATAAACATATTTAAAACTGGAACGAGTAGCCAGGATTACAAAATTTAAATCTTATCAGACAAGAACATAACCAAATGATAAGATGAGCCTATGACAGCTAAGAAACAGGAATAAAGATCAACCACACAACTACTGAATCAAGAGAGGGAAGGACAAAAACAGGAAGCCAGCACATGCTTTCATCCTTTGAAATAATCCCTAAAGTAATAGCAACAGGCAAGGTTATTATAGCTAAACATTTCATCCCTTAGCGAGGGAAAACAAAGCTATTGCCACTGGATAATACAAACAATTCATTGGAAAACACACTTTAGGCCTAAATAGATTACAAACGTTATGCAGCAAAGAGGCCAGACCAGAGAGTAGAGGCATCCCAACATAATAGAATAAAACAGGACCATAACTTGAACCATTTAAAAGTAACACAACATTATCAACTCAATGGTAGATAGACCTTAGACCCAAAAGATACAAACAGGAAACGCACTCATGCTTTATGCATTTTTCAGTAAACTTCTAATGGAACAAAGACATATATATTACTATTTGTGACCCTAAAACTTCAGATTTAGAAGAACCAAGCAAACCAAAGCAAGACGACTCAATCAACATACCGACAGGCTATGTTCATGACTGTAACTTAGAGACGTGAAACCGACGACAAAAGAGGAGTATAACTGCTGAGACGTGCATATTAAAGAAGAAAATAAACACAGGTTAAATCTTTACACTGAGACAGAGGATTGAATCAAGAAAACATGAGTCATATCGTTTAGAGTTGCGAAGAAGATAGAAACGTGGATAGGTTGAGAAAATCAGAAAATTTTAAAACACTACAAACATCCATCTAAAGAGTCATTCACACTGGCAGAAAACAAAGCTGAATCCAGGCTAGACAGAAGAATAAATGGAGTCAAAGCTAGCAAAATCGATAGTATTGAATTCATGTCATCAACATCAGAATACTTGGCGGAAAACACTCAACGAAAGTGCTTAACAGAAACATTCATACTACATTAACATCCAAATAACAACCAGTAACACAAATCAAGCTAAAATACTCAAAGGAAACACCACCAGCATACCACATTCAAGCATGAAGAACGTGGGAAAGTCAAAGTATTACCTTGCGGGGGGCAGCGGGCTAGTGACGAGGAGCTCGAAGAAGACTGTTCACCACCCAAAAATGATCCTATTCTCGAAACTTGAAGTTTCCAGCTTTAAGAACTCCTTCGAGGTTGAATCAATTTCTGAGAAATCACTTCAAAAAATGGAATTGTTGGGTATGTCTTTTTGAAGAATGAGAAATCCGTTGGAAATCCTTAACGGATTTCAGGATAGGAGACATTGATTTCACGAATAAGGACGAGAGGAGGTGCAAGATGAAGACACGTTGAGGTGAGAGAGGGACACGTCGATGTAAAGTTATTGAGGGTTGTCGGGCTGTTACTGTTGTTCGTCGTTACTGGCTCGAGAATGAAGAAGAAGCGGGGGTGAGGGGAGTGTGTGACAACGCGTCTGAGGAAGGAAGGAAGAAGGAGAAGAAAGGGGTTTGGGGTGAGGTGCACGCGAGAAGAAGAAGAAGGGGTCCGGGAGAGAGAAGGCAACGTTGAGGGGAAATAAGGCAACGTTGGGGGCGCGTGGATTCCACGCGCGGAATACATATCATTTCATATCTATATAATGTGCAAGAACTAAAAATAAAAGGGATGATTGGGCCGGGTTGAGAAGGCTGAAAATGAATTGGAGGTGGGAATTTAAAATTGACCAATTCGATTATAATTTTAGCCAATTAAAAGTAATCAAATTGAACTTGATTGACTAATTTGACTATACGACGAATTATGCAAATTAATTAAAGAGCTTTTAATATTATCAACCTGAAATAATTAAGAATAATAACTCCTAAAATAAAAAAGAAATTTATTTGAGAAAATATTTTTTTGTATTTTCGAAAGCTAATTATTTTAAATTGTTAAAATTAAAAGCTCGATGATGATTTATACTGTAGAGGGTAAAAATTGAATGTCCACAAATAGGTGTAAATATAGCGGTGTTCAAATTTTTTAATTAAGTTATGAAGTTTTTTGAGACTCATAAATGCACAAAGTAATACTATAATGAAAATACTATGTCCAATCTATTTGAGAATTTTTTAGAAAAAATAATAAGCAAGATATATATACATGCTTTATTAACTGGGTATATAAACTACTAACCCAATTTAGTAAAGAAAATTTATGGCGTATTAATAAAATAATTGAGTGGAATGATAGCATTGAAAAAAGTCAAAACGAAAAAGATGTTATAAAATTCAAAAGCCTTAAATTTGAACGTTTTAATGTGAATATTAAGTACCAATATTGTTGGATGAATACCAAATCACATTTTCAATCTTGAATTATTAATTTTTTTAATCTTGTGTTTAATTTATTTTACAATTATAATGCTAAATAGACAAAGGTTGTAAATGATATTTTAATTTATAGAGTGGTATCGTGTCAATTTGTCTATGCGGAAAAAGATCCAACCAAGTACTATTTCATCAAGTAATGTTCAATAATCCATTAGATTTATGTCACATGGATTACAAAATAATTTATGATTGAAATTTATTTCAAATCACATACTTAAATAGAGAAGTCCAAAAATGACAAAACTAATGCTAATGATTTTCATTAAAAATTATTCACACTTTTTTTTCGTTTAATACTTCCTTCCTTTAAAGTGAATTTTTTCTAAAAAAAAAAAGTACATCACAAATTTATCAAAAAACATAGCTCAACTCCCAACATATGAATTTTTTATCAACTAAACACTATATTCAATCTTTATTTTTCTAATTCAACTCCCAAAAAAATCATCTCACAAGTCATTGTGACTTAAGATTATTTGAAATTTTGCAGTTTTGTAAGGTGATTTTTTCTGAGAGTTAAATGTGAAAAATAAAATTTATTTTTAATTGATAAAAAAAATCATTTATTGAGAATTGAATTAGTAAGAATAAAATGAGTTATGTTTTTTATTAAGCATATGATATATTACGCCTCACTTAAGAGGAAGAAACTAAATCATTATTTTTGACTCTTTTTTTTATGTGTATGACTTAAAATGAATCTCAATCATAAATTATTTTGTGATCCATGTGACATGAATATAATGAACTATTGAACATTACTTGATGGAATAGTAATTGAGTGAATCTTTTTCCATACCTCTTCTTATATATTCAAGGAGTCCTTAAAATATTACGTATAAAAATAATAGTATAATAATAAAAAAGATGATTTTGTCTAAAACGAAATTTTTAAATGAATGACAAAAAGTTCAACCAACATTTCTAAAAACTTCCATAATTTTAATACATTATAGAATATTTTAGGTATTATTTAATCATAAAAGATCAAGTAGTGGGTGTAAATGTAACAGTTGAGTTTGAAAGAAAAAATAGTTGGACATGTCAGATGCACCTCATAATTCCTGAGTTTGAGAATGTTCAGTTTAATGCACTATTCTACACTTATTTTGCCAACTGACTATGACATTAGAGGCAGAATTGATACTGATAGTACTAATTTATTGTCCTGAAAATGACCCTTCCTTTAGGGACAGTTGTTAACTTATGTCAAAACAATTAATGTTTATGTATCCTAACAAAATTGAAGTGAGAAAAGTATTCCATCAATTTCACAACTCAAAACGAAAGCAAACATAGCAATTCCATCAACGAGTCAAGCCTGCATTATATTATCTCCAAGCGCGCCATGATAAAACACTATGACCTTATAATATAATTGAAATATCGCACCAATCAAGAGGCAATGAAGTATGGTTGGTCCTATAGGTCAATGAATCTCTTCATAACCAGTACATGCCTCTACTAGTAGCTTAGAAACCTTCAAATGACAACCAAAGAAAAGGGAATAAGAAATAGACACAAAACGAAGAACTAGATATGCAGTCTGGACCGGAATATTAGTAAAATTTTTGGCTTAGATCTTGCTGCAACAAAATGGAATCCTGGTCTAGAAATTTGGGTTCTCACTAGTGCTATTGTGGATGATAAGGAGGCATTCCACCAGTAGAATGTGGTAGGCCGTTCTGTCCATGCATTGGCATCATCCCAGGACCCATTTGAGGAGGTCCACTTGCAGGCATAGAGTAATGGTGATTGTGCATCTGCATCTGCATCTGCATCGGCATTTGTGGAGGTGCAGCACCAACAGTTGAGTTCCAGCCTGCTGCTGAATGCTGAGGTGCACCAAGACCTTGAGGGGCTGGGGCATACTGTGTAGGACCTCCTACCAAAGGTGGCTGCTGCCCCATAACTGTGGGTTGAGAGTTCATCATAGGGGGTTGAGAGTTTATCATAGGGACATTCGGGATTGTATAATCTCTGCTGCGATCATTATTCACCTGATATTATACCAGAAAGCATGCAATTTAGTGGACTACTCTTTCCAAATAGGGGGAACATCAAGTGAGGAGATGGTTGACGCTAAACTGTGTAGTGGCTCCTACACACTACTCCTGGTATCTCTAGCAAATAAATTTTTCTCTGACCCTTTTTACCTTTATACTGAGATCAGTGTGGCGAGAGTAGGAGATATGA
This sequence comes from Solanum medicagineum, assembly GCA_026153255.1. NCBI lineage: Eukaryota > Viridiplantae > Streptophyta > Magnoliopsida > Solanales > Solanaceae > Solanum > Solanum medicagineum. The sequence continues at coordinate 10,207,227 of JAPFFP010000094.1, read as the reverse complement.
AGCTTACAAAATCCTCCTTCATATATGGAATGTCCTTCTAACGCTTCCTTTGCAGCAACTGCTGTCTGCACATCTGCAAACATATCACATTTATTGCTTAGTTTAAAGTGCAAGCACTCCTGGTACCAACTGGATCCATTCCAGTAATGCAGAACCAGTACAAGGGGGGAATATTGTTGTTCAGAGGGTAAAAATCCACAGTTCGGGTCAGATATAAGTACAATAACCACTAGAGCTTCTTCAATCGATATATCAATACCTAAAACAAAGGACAACTTCATTGCTGAACTATATATGCTAATAAAGCTGAGAGCCATCATTGGCCTCTTTGTTAGCAATACTTGCGAACCAATAAACAAGCAACTAATGACTTCTCAGTGGAAAACACACCTCTAAAAAAATGGAAAATTTCCACCTCACCTGGATATTGTATCAGAGCCTGAACCCCACCATTCTTATCAAACATTGCAATCTTTAGCACAGGGCCAAACGCTGAAAATACCTGAACCCCACATATGAAAACAGATAAAGCAATGAATATCCTGGGATTTAGGTCACAACAGAATGTACAGAAACTATGCTGTTACTAAAGCGGGGTACCATGTGTAGGACATCCAAGGTTACAGCATATTGCATGTTCTCAATGGAAGCTAGAAGAACATTACTCTCAGGCTCCAGCTTCTTCCCATCTAAACCCACAGTGATCTGAAATGTGAATGGAATAAATTTCAAAGAAAGGAAAGAAACCAGCATTTCATCACATTATCAGCCAATCAACTACAAATGTACCCTAAGGCAGAAACATTAAAGGTGTACCCTAAGCACAGAAACATTAAAGGCGTATCAATTATACAAAAGATAAGCATACAAACTGCTACATTCTACCAGTTTATTCACAATCTCCATGAAAATACATTATCATAATGTAGCCCTCCAAAATGCAAAATACGACATGAAAGGCATTAGCTCTTTTATAACACTTGTAATTTTTATGCATAAAGAGTATATCTTGCTTCATAAATAGAAGTAGGCAAATTTGATTAACGAAGATGGTTATGTCACATGCTTAAAACTGATTCCTTCCTACTTAAAGAAGCCTTTTGACTTGTCAAAAAGGAATATCCAGGATTTACAAAGAAGGAAGTTGGAATACAAATCAGAATGCCAACTCCTCCTGTAGTTCCATGCAACTAATGAGTAATGACTGCAGTCAAAGAATTGTATGTGATTGATTACCTGACCATTTGCATCAATGGCTGAGGGAGCAACAGGAAGGAGAGGATTGGTGTAGTCCCTAAATCAAAACCATATGTAAAATGATGATCAAAAAAACAAGAAAAGTAGTCACCAGACCATAAACGAATAGGAAATAAAATGAGCATTAAGATATGGAGGATATAAAGATGCAGAATGTACAACCAATTTTCCGTAGTAGAATAAGCCATCATCATGGATGTCTGTTTAACAGAAAGAGGAGGGAGGGGGGAGAATGTTCTCTGTGTGTTTGAGCGAGAGAGATCGGTTCTACCTGCTACGATGACTCTGAAACTTCACACTCAGATCAGTATGTGCAGAATATGTTATTTTGAGTGAGCAAGGTCCCAGTTCTGGAATCAAATACCTAATGCCGAAGAGAACGAAAATATGTGTCAATGGCTACTCTGCCACACACTAAGTAGGACGAATATTTACTGAAATTGAACAACTGCTGATGGGTATAAAGACAGTTGTTTATTTTCTTTAGAGTACCATAATAGCGTTTGAGCATATGCACATTGAAATAGCTAGCTAATAGCGAGTCTACGAAAAAATCTATTCTGGCCAACACCTTTTAACCAGGATCAGCAAATATTTCTTAAGCTAGAAGATGCAAGATCACTGGTTGTAATTTATGAATAGTTTCAGTAGCAACGTTTTAACTGCAAACTTTAGCAGTAAACAGGCTGCATCACTAGAATTACAATGAACCTAAGGAGCATTAAATGCGAACATATAATGAGATATGGAATGGTCAAGGAACACGCGTGTACCCCTTAGGTAGATTCTTAAAATAGTTCTTCAAAGATGTCGAGCCCCAATGTATGTGCACCACATCTACAGTAAATGATCCATAACAGTTGGGATACACCCCAATCTGAAATATATAAATCCACAATCACCTGGGAATGCTTCTTCCATCAAGGGCATCCTTTGCAGAAGTGGCAGTTTCTGCATCAGAAAATTGCACTAGAGCCTGAAAAGGTTCCGAGGGAGAGTGGTGGACTTATCAGCTGTGATGGTCTAGAGACATAACAAAACCAAATCCAACTTCAGTAACATACTGACCTGGAATCCAGCAGTTTTCTCAAATGTAGTAATCTTATGAACAAATCCAAAAACTGAGAACACCTGAAAAAATAGGATTATAAGCAGAAAAAAAACTATTGAAGGTAAAATCAAAATGCAAATTTGAAAACCTCTAGATGTTATTATGCAGTTTCAATCATCGACTTCTTAAATAAAGAAGTTCAAGTCTTCAAGATAAAAGGAAAACCACCTAGTTTCAAGTGATTATCAACACTATATATGTATATACCCAAAAGGTACGAGTAAGGTCGGCGTAAAACCTACCCTCCCCAAACCCCGACTTCTGGATCACACTAGGCATGTATTTTAATAGTGGTGTTTGCATCAACTTGCATGCACCCAGACTATTCCATTAGGTACCGCCTACCTCCCACCAACACAAATATCAGGTAACTCTGTTCACCAAGAATTGTGCAGATGGAAATAAATCACCAGGTATTTTTTGCCTCTCAAATGATTATCAAATATTATCTTCTCACTTACAAATATAAAGCCAAAAATCTCCTTTGAAGACCTATCAATTGACCTAAAGAAAAGCTTAAATACAAAATAAGGCAGAAAAGAATTCGTTCCTATCATCTACTCCATCTGATGCAACCTAAAGCTGTCAGAACACATTGTATGATCAAATAAACATATTTACATCAGCCATTCAGGTATGAGAACATTCATCAATCTTTCACTAGCAACAAAGTTGATCTAAGAGGTGTTTGGATTGGCTTTTTCTAAGTAGCTTATAAGCTAAAAGCTAAAAGTAATAAGTTGGTCGTACCCAACTTTTGACTTTTAGCCCCTTTTTTTTTTTTTGTAATGTTTGGGCCTAAAAGCAGGAGCTTAAAAGCACTTTTTATCTTTTCCAAATACCTACAAAAATGAAAAAGAGTTTAAAGCCAAGCTACTTAAGATAAGCCAAGCCAAACACCCTCTTAGTATCTTTTTTCTAAACTGTGGTGTCTGAGCCAGGTTGTATGCACCTCAACTAGTTCCAAGTGGAACATGCTACCTCCAAAACCTAGTCAACAGATGATCATCATTGGTGGGGCCTTCGGCAGCAGTAAGTGACAAGACACATTTAAAGTATCTAATTAACTATAAAAATTAGAATAAATTTAGGAAAACATCAACACGAACAAGTAACAAAGAAAGAGGGTTTAGGCACCTAATTGACCCAGGGCAGAACATTGAAGTTGTCTTAGACTATGTTCTTCGGACTCTTCAAAACTGTCAATGGTTGCGTGTTGGATTATCCAAAAATAGTGTATTTTTGGAGAATCCAACATGGGTGCGGCATCAAAAGTGAAGAGTCCGCATAGCTTAGCTCTTAGACATAAGTGTAGCTCCACACCAAAAATTGAGTAATTTAAAAATAAGAGAGAAAATGACACTACAAAACAGAAGACTGAAATGCTGCATCTACTACAAATGACATATGCACAAATAGCAATTTCACCTCAAACGATAAGATGAGCAGCATCATTATGCACATGCCAATGAGAGGAAGTCAATTTTCAAAAGAGATAAAAGAGAAAAAGAAACATCTGACACTCCAAGGGAAGTCGAGATAGTTAAATTAAGATAAAGGGTGAGAAAGAGCCAGTGTTAAGCAAAGGAGAAAGGAAACAAACACACATGCGCTCTTTCTCCCGATGCAATAAGCTGCCATTGCAGATATATCCTTGACATTGGCCTGCTGATCCATTCATATTCATGTCAAAGAGCACTCAACAAAGCAAGACATATTATAACCTAATACTAAACTACACAGAAGCCTTTCTATGAAGGTGGGGTCCCCACCATATGAATATGTGGGTTAGTGATATAATTACTTACCAAGTGTAAAACATCAATACTGACAAGGCGTGCGTCATTTCCCTCGATAGTTACCAACAATACATTTCCAGCTACATCAGCAGTTGTTTTGTTGTTCACTATCTCTTGCCTGTTGGAATACTGTAGGTAGACGGTTTTCCCTCGTACCTGAGCCGGTTCTGAGGAAGACGCGTAGTACGATATCATTGCAATAGCTTGATTCAATTCTGCCTGTGATAATCAATAATAGAGAATATAAACATCAAAAATTAAGTATAGCTTCAATAGAAACAAACAGAGATTTGAAGATGAAGAAAGTTTCACTTACAAACTCTATAAATGCTTGATTTCTATTAGCTCCAACATTACACTTGGTATTGACAACTTTACCAAATGGCTTCCCCAATTCAATCAATTCCTCTTCTGTGCATTCCCATGGTAAGTTTCTTAAATGTAGAACCTTAGAGGGAGGCTGTGTGTATCTGAACTGAGGCTGGCTAGATACAGATGACATTCCGAACCACAAACCCAAGCTCCAACAAAATCAACACTGATAAAGCCCAGCAAGTAATGCTCCTTCAAAAGTAAGACCATATTTGCACATAAACAAGATATTTACAATATGCAATTTCATACCTCATCACTCAAAAACTGTACCTAGCTAAAAGGTATATGTACATCAATCAAAAGATAAAGCATGTTTCTACGGTGAGAAATCAAATTTCGAGTAACTTCAACTTTACTTCCATATACGATCCAGTCCTTCTTCAGGTTTTCTCCCCGTGTCTCTTTTCTCAACTGCTATTACACTATGATTTTCCTAGAAGGTACAACAACACCAGAAATTACTCTATTCCCTTGTGTTCTTTTCTGACTTTATACAGAGGGAAAACAGCTACAAAGAATAAGGAATAAAACATACACTTCTTATCCTATTCCTTGTGTAAGAAAGTAATCTTTCAATATATTTTTTCTTTTTTCTTTGTTTTCTATGAAGTAAGATGATTTCATTAAAAGCATCAAGAAGATGCAGATTGTACAAAAGAGTGAGCTCAGTGGACAAAAGTCAGCTATAAACTAAAGAAAAAGCTAGCTAAAACTAAAGAGCAGATAAGTCCAAAAGATTTACAGGGCAGTTGGTAGGAGTTGAATTTAGGCAACTACATAACCAAAAAAGACATCTAGCTTTGAGGATAGAAATAGGAGTTGATAACCCATCAAAACATCATACTAGACAGTTCTTCCCCAACCCCAAAAAAGAAAAAAGAAATACCATTGAATCACAAAACATCCAAACAGATTAAGCAGCATTTCAAGAATAAAAAGCATAACTTAGCAAAAAGACACAAACTTTATTAATCATCAACTGTTTGACAAAGTTGGGTCACTCGATGCTCGCAAATCCAACAAAATAAGAGCGGTAAAAACTAAATAGCGTACAATCCCTCGAACAGATTGAACAAAGAAAGCAAAAACGTTGCAGAGGGCAAACATGATTATAACTCAAAATATAAAGTTGAAGGAAGATAGATTTAGGGCAAACGAACCAAAAATACCAAGAGGAGAACAGCACAGGATTTTGTTCTGGTAACAAACAAGTTGAATAGATCTTGAAAGCGCTAGGAGTATTGTGCAATCAAAACATATAGGATGAGGTACAAACAAAGCCAAGGGGCGACGCCGGAAACACACACAAAAAGGTAGGGTGTTACCTCTACAACAAAAGGAAAATTAGCACCCTTTGACACATTGACGATTTTGTTAGAATGTATAATTTTGTATCTTTCTTTATAAACTAGAAGGGATCAATTAGATCTTCTTTTTTTTTTTTTGTTAATAATAACTAATAAAAATAATATAGTAAAAATAGTAGACACTTATATACTCATCGCAAAATTAAATAGAGACATTATTCTAATTTCATAGTTGAACTAGATGAAGAAATGATTAACTAAAATGACACAGTAAAATTAAGCAGCTACTTTAATAGTAGGGGTGTGCAAGAACCGAACCGACCGATAAACCAAACTGATAAAAACGTTATTGGTTTATTGTTATTGGATTATTAGGTTATCCAATTTTTAATGATTTTTTGAAAAGAAAATTATTGGGTTATCTATTCGATATCAATATTGGGTTATTGGGTAAATCGATAACCCAATAAGATTATATAAATTTACTATTTTATCCCTTTCGTAAATATTAAATATTAGTAACTTAATAGTAATAGGACACAATAGCAGTACTTTACCTATTTTAATCTTTAGGCTAGTTACCCATTTTAGTATTTTAGTTTGTGATTGACTAATTATGACTTTTGCAAGTTAGTAAATGTAGTCTTCATACTCCATTTGCTTTTATTAATGCAAATTCTCATAAAAATTCATTCTTATCACGTAAACCGAAAATTGAACAGTTAAAAATTATTTTATTGGTTTGTTATTGGTTTTGCATATTTAGAAATTGTAAATCGATAAACCGAACCGATAATGTTTAAAACCAAACCGAACCGATCGATGTATACTCCTATTTAATAGTAATATAACACTAAGCAGACACACTGTAGTCATCTGCCTGCTTCAAGCAGCTACAGCAGGCAACTGAAAATGCTCAACTTTAAACTATAATGTAATAATAATTAATAAAAATGACACAGCAAATTTAGGTAGATACTTTAATAACCGCTGCAAAATTAAGTAGACATGTTATTGCAATTTCATAGTTGAAGTTGATGAAAAAATAATTAAATAATATACCTTGGAACGTTACTTGCCTGCTTCAGTTGCATGCTTGAAGCAGGCACGACGACCCTAAACTGCTCAACTTAGCGGCTTATTATATAAGAGAATATAAAATGTTTATATTACAATCGTCCAATTCTTATGTAATTTTATCAAATAAAATAATATATATTTTATAAATAAGGTATTGAAATACCTTAAGATGCCGAATTAATAAATCATATATCTTTATCTTTCATAAATAAAAAATTTGTGATTGTATGTTACTACAAACTTTCAAATACACATAATTTGAGTAAGATTTATTGGTTAAATAAACCAATTATAATATTGACTAACTATTCTTTTATAAAATTCTCCCATATTATGCGACTAATAATTTTAGTGGAGCAAAAGTCTTTTTTTGCCAAAATTTGAAATTATGGATTTCATTGTAAAATATTTATATTTTTAAATAATTGAAACCACTATTTAGAATTTTCAAATCCTACTTTTGGAAGCTGAAATTCGATACATATATGTTATTTGAAATTAATCTCCCAAATTTTATGAACATACGTGTAGTTGATATAATAAAAACTGTCTTGTATGATCCATTTCTCTCTCATAATTATCTCATGCCTCTCTCTCCAAAATGATCAACGTTGACATTCAATATAATGTAACAGCTGCTACTATCTTGGAACCCACTGCAAATTCTGCCATAAATACAAACAACTACGAAGCTGAACAACAATGCAAACCTTGAACAAATAGGGCAAGGTCATTAAATGGTATTAAAACAATTGTCTTGTCTGCTAAAATGTAATCATCTGATTGATCATTTGTATGGTTAAGAATTGAAATACTGCGTTTTGGCAAGATTAAATTGTTGAAAAAGTGAGTTCTTCTATCATTCTGAGTTTTGGGTGTCGGATCGAATATCTGTCGATCCCATTAGCTCGGAATCGAATCGAGTCTAAGAGAAGTTGTAGAACTAAATTCGAAGTTCAACAAATATTTTAGATTCAAAGTTGCATTTTTAGTTATTTTCAAGGCCAAAGTTTGATTTTAATCAACATTCGGAGTTCAAAAGCTCGGATTAAAATTGCGACAGTTCCAAATGGTGAAACTAACACTAGAAATGGTCTCGTCCTAATTTTCTGAAGTTTTCGAGGGTAGTTATAGTATATTAAGTTTTAAACTAATTTATTGGAGTTGCATTGGTAATTGTACCAAGGAGATATCAGAATCAAATTCTGATAATTTCGTTGAGTCCGAATCGTTATTTCTAGTATGGACATATGTCTAATTTGTAAAATTTAAATTTCCAATGAATTTTGAGGATCCGTTCCGAGAAAATTCATAGTTATTTTTCCTGGTTTCCGGTGCAATTACTAGTAGCAACATATTTCTTATCGTATACTAGTTGGAGTTTTGTAATTCATTTACCCCCGTAATGTGACATAAGGTCAACAATTAGATTTTTCATGTTAAATTAAAAAAAAAAATAGACATAAAGAACTTTAGATCAATAAAGTAAGTACTTTAGGGAATTCAAATTAAAAGAAAACAAAAACATAAAAGAACCTTCTATTTATTACAACATAAAAAAAAAATGTAATATAAGGTCAATGATAAGGATTTTTATGTTTAACTGGAAAAAAAAAAAAAGACATACAGGACCACAGATCAACAAAGTAAGCACTTTAGAAAATCCAAACTAAAAGAAAGCAAAAAACATAAATGGATCATCTGTTTGTTACAACATAAAAATAGAGGAAAAGAACTTCTCAATTAATAAATAATTAATAGGAACATGAATACTATTATTTTAACTCAAATAAATAAATAATTTTTTCTGAAATTTAACATACCAGAAAAGGACAACTATCTACAATACAAAATTCTCAAAAGAAAACAAAATCATAATTCATCCTATTGCACAAATCAATCAAATTCAAAATCAGATAAATACTACTATTTGAACTCAAAATAAATAAATAATTATGCACTAACGGGAAAGGACAGTTTTGAGTCCAAAAATAGTTAATGGGTGGGTATGCTTACATGAACGTCCATATAGCATTTTATGAGCCTACACAAGAAAGTGGTTGTACAAGGTATAAATGACCCAATAGTTTAACGGGAAAGGACAGTTTTGAGTCCAAAAATAGTTAAACGATATATTTAATCTATTTCAAATAATTTAAGGATAGATTTAATCCTTTTTCGAACGAAAAAAAATCAACTCTTTTAACAATAACCACAACTCAAATATCTATTACAAAAGTGAAAATAACAAATTGTAAACATATAGCAACACCGATAATATAAAAATAAATTATCCATCTATACTATTATAATTACATTTTAAATTATATTTCATTAACGACATCCAAAACTCAGTCAAATAGAAATTTTTTAAAGATCAAGATTAAATATCCACTGAGAATAATAAAACAAATAAAAACATGAGATAAATAAAACTATATATATAATGTGTTGATTGACCCCATATATTTAGATAGATTGTCTCAGTTTCCATCATTATGTCAACAATCTGAAACAATATCATAAAGAAAAGTAGAATACAAGTAAAAGTTATTTTAGACAAAAGATAAAATATTAAATAAATGCAAAAAATGAGAAACAAGAAAGACAAACAGATCACCACACCACATTGATCACAATAAAATTCAAACACCAATCAAAACAATCATCGCACAATACATAAAGTAACAACCATCCAAACAAGACTACCCCATATGGGAAATTTTTTGCACGACAAACTTTTCTTCAACTCTTTATCTTTTTCCCACCACTTTGGCTACTTGGCAACTTACAGTGTTAGCACGAAGTGCAACATCTTAAACTATGTTGGATACTAGTAGGAACAGCGCAGCAGATAGTTGCTTGGAATGTATGCCTAGCTAATTCAGCTGATTAATTGAACTGAGTGCTTCTTAGCTACGGAAATTAGGTAGGCCTAAATTGACGATAGCTTTAGACTTCTGCAAGTTAGCTCGGATTTCGTCCTAAGCTAAATGCATGTTCTCTTGTAGTGTAATTTGAAGAATGATCATGGTCCCAGAACAGTATGGCAAACCTGTTCTACTGCTAAATAAGCAGTAACATTTATTTTTTCCTTAAACGATGTGTTTCAGCCATGCAGCAAGTTTTAATGATGTGGTTCAATGATCGTCAACTGCATAGAGTTTTGCTAATACCTTAGGAGAGTGTGAGAAGAGAAGTGTGTTCTTCCTGCTCCAGAAACCAGAAAGATCCATGTAATAAGTTAAGTTGGCTTCAACAACTGGACTGCAAGGAAATATACATATTCAAAAGCCATGACTCATCTTGTACATTCATAAGACCAAAGTGAGAGCCAAGGAATTGTCCAGTCATCCACGGACCACAGTTCAGCTATTCAACTTTTGCATGGGCAATTTCAGGGCTCTGAACCTCCTGAGCTCATTTTAGAACTCAACTCATCAAAGGGCTCTGGCAAGCAGCAAGGCCTTCAAGCAGGGAAACTGGGAAATTCTTCAGTCACAAAATGCATCTTTTAGTATTGTCTATAGAGTAAACAAGCATTGCTATAGCAATCATAAGGCCCGAATATATTTTCATGTGCATGGCAGAAGAAGAAATGGGCATTCTTTTTACAAGTGATTCAACAATAAAAAGGACTTCATAAAGTAGAATTAATATACCAAATGCATATAATCGACCACAGCTCATTTGACATTGACAATTAGTGATAAATTTATTCACCTTTAATAAGTAATTCTATATCAAATATTTTCAGAATACTAATCAAAATGGAGGTTTTCTTACCAAATAGGAGTCAGCTGTGCAAGTAGCCTAAAACAGCGGAAACAATATGCAAAGAGCCAGTGACTACTATAATTCCAGGCTTTTCTCCAGTTCTTTCATTGAGGATCTTAAAACCAGCTCTTATGCAAGCCAACAATGATCCCTCCGCAAGTAAAATGCTTTGAGATTCCTCTATTCCTGCAGGTTGAAGTGATTGATCCTCACTATTTGCAATGTTGAGGTCAAGAACCTTCATATTCATCTCTCTCGAAGCATTTACCCAAGCACATTTCAATAAAGATGCTGAAGCCATTCTTGATTTAGCACCAGCAATGTCAACTTCTGTCGAAAATACAGCATCCAAATTCCCAACTGCCAAAAGAAGGTTCTGTCTTAGTGGAGTCATTTATAATACAACAATCAAATACAAAAAGATATGTAAAATGCAAGTGTAATGTTCAAGACATACACTCTAACATTAGAAAGCTGATAATTCACATTTCATTTAGAACTCACATTAGTTGTTTGTATTTGTAACTGAAGGCATAAAAATTGCCAAAGTAAGAAGAGAGTGAACAACGTTACATATTTGGAAAAGTTTGCTGCTTTTAGTATTCCCTATGTCTCAGTATCAATTCCTTTGTTTCCAGTTTAAGACTTTATAAAGAAATATCTACCTTCCTAAAATTGAAAAGACAGTTGTCTCATACCAAGAGAAGCTAATTGAATTGACCCCATAAACTTCCCTACATGAAAAGAATTTGATAACCCACATTTATGTCCAACTTGTTACATAGGAAAATGCACAAATAGAGCAAAAAAGTCATTTTTATTAGAAGGTTGTACGACTCTTCTATTTTTATTTTTTAACAAGAGAAGGCTCCAGCGACTTTTTTGAACAAGAGAAGGTGTATTCCTGTTCGTTAAGCCAAAAAGAATACTGATTGGATGTTCTAAGGTGATATGTTCTTCAACCTTAAAACCTAATAATGAGGTTCAAAAGTTTGTGCCTCAGATAAGGAAAAACAACTAAACATCACATCCCAAATTTATCTTCGAAATCAATCAATTAATCAACCATGCCACAAATCCCAAATAGCTAAGGTTGGTTGTATGAATTCTTCCAAATCATTCGGCTCTATTTAGGTCTATTCCATTCCAAAAAAAAAAAAAATCTTTTAAGACAAACTAGGAGCATGTGATCTAAAATTATCTAAACATCACACTTATCCATAGAGTAACATATAAAAGATCCAGACAAAAAACCTTTTCTTAAGACCAAATCTACTTTCTCCGAATTTCGCGGAGGGACCAACTCTTGTTAAGGCCAAACATAATGTAAGCATAATAACTACACTTTTACCCCAAGTAGTAGCTGTCATCTATATGAAATATTTTACTGCATTTTTATTCTGTTTTTGGTTAAGTTCACATTATTCAGTAGGTAGTAGGTCTTTTCAACAGTTCTGTTCCATGTAATTTTAGGTTTACCCCTTTTCTTTCAGCACCTTCAATCATCATCAGACTGTCACATCTCCACTTCAGCACAGAAAACATTCAGTGTAGGACATAATAAAAACATCTCACACAACCCTCTCTCATATATTCTCTGTTGTCTGCCACTTGAGCCTTTCATCATACACCATCATTTCTAATAGTATTCAATCTATATGACCACACATTCATCTTTAATATCCACATTTCATTACTTTCATCTTATGGATATTTAGGTTAATTGACCCGAAATTTATTGTGACATTCTTGTAGTTACAGGACTCATTCATTTCATCCATCCAAATAACTTACCATATCCAGTTTTAGCACCTCCAATTATCCTATTGTCACACCGGAAGGCAGTGCATATGAAGTCTATGTGGGACATAACAAAACCATTCAGGCAACCACAACAACATACCCAATTTAATCCCACAGTGGGGTCCGGGGAAGATGGAGTAAATGCAGACCTCACCCCTACCTCGTAGAGATAGATATAACTATCTCAGGCAACCTGCTCTTAATATCCTCCACGTGATCCATTTGAACCCTTTATCAGATGTTATCATTTCTATTCTTCTTCAATCTTAACTCATCTTGAATGAAGGCAAGAGGGTCAGGAAAGGGTAGAGTGTACGCAAACCTTAGTGCTACCTCATAAAGGTAGACATAACCATCTCAGGCAACCTGCTCTTAATATGCTCAACATCATCCATTTGAAGCCTCTATCATATATAATCATTTCTAATCTTCTTCAATTTTGACTCATCTTGAATGAAGGCAAATCCATCTTTTAACATCTGCATTCCATAAACATATATTTGCAGACATGTTGGGCTTGGAGACCGAACCATTCATAGCCGTATAACATTATTATACATTATCTCATAATAGTTTCAAGCATCTCTTTATCACATAACATTCTTGTAAGACTCTTCTATTTAAGTCATTATTTTTTAACTCTATGTTTCGCATCGATCTATCATCCCATTCTCCTCAAAGACCGAGTCCAGATGTCAATATTGTATTCATTAGGCATCACAATTCTGTCTAATCTTTACTTCACCTTAGTTCTTCTTATAGGGTTTAAACTTGCAATGTATCATGTCTTAAGGGGTGTTTGGATTGACTTTTTATAAGTGGCTTATAAGTTAAAAGCCATAAGTTGGAAACCCCCAATTTTTGGCTTTTGGTTTCTTCTTTTTCTTTTTTTTTGGGGGGATTGGGGGGAGGGGGGGTACTTCTTCATTTTTAAGTGCTTAAAAACACTTTTTTGTGTTACCTAAACACTTCCAAAACTTACAAAATGCTCAAAAGCCAAAAAATAAGCCAATCCAAACACCCACTTACTTCTAATTGTCCCAAGACATTGCTCTCTAGAGTACTTCTCCGTAGTTTCAAGTCTTCATTAAGCACTTTAAAGAGTAAAAGTTTTAGGCAAAGGTATTTAGTTGCAAAGAAATGGTAGCAAACACGCAAAAGGGATAGATTTCACTACAAAACTATTCCACAGTCTTCAAGTTACACTACAGCTATGGTATACTTGAAAAATTAAGGGCCTGATCTAAGTGTATACATGATCCAAGAACTCGTCAACTGAAAAAGGATATGGATACATGACAAGGAAATCCAAAATTGGTCAAACCTGAGAGTAGCTCTCTTGCAAAACCTAGATGATCCTTGTCATTCGCCATAGCAACCACAAGAATCAATTTTGCCTTTGCAAATGTCATCTGCAACGTGTTTGCCAAAGCCCTGGCAGATTCCTTCGTATGTGCTGAAAATTTTTATTGGTTATCATATTATCCACTTCCAAGAGACTGACAATTACAACTCTTCAAAATAGATGTAAAAACACTGCATTATCCATGGCTATGTAACACATATATAGACACAGCAAAAGGGCATGACCAATAATAAGAACATCAGGATTCAACCTCCATCAAGTAGTATAGTTGCCCCAGATACTCCAAGTAAAATAGCTTCTTCTGAAGACAATATTTGGGTTCTGCCTTGCAAAAATGCACTCTCCAGACCAGTACGAACAGATCCACTAGACAAACTCCATCCTGGTATTAGACATTACAAGAATAAAGTTAAAAAAGAGAGTTGACCATATTATACAAAAAAAAATATCAAAATAATTCAATCAAGTACCTGACATTGGCAATGTAAGCTTTGTAGTTAAAATAACTTATATCCATTATTATATGACATCATGACACTCCAATCTGCTTCTAGTAAAATGGAAGAAATCTTATAAAACTTTAAAATTAACTCCACATCCATCCTTTTCCGAACCTACTAGCATCAATCAGGAGAAATCATCCCAACTAGAGGTACACCCACAACTGAAAAGAGGAAATACCAAATTAATGGAGTCAAGCATGTGTTGGAAGCTAAATGCCCCTGGATTCTAGCGTGTTATGGAAGAGGTAAAGCTTTAACTGCCATTACTGTAATAGAGTACACGAGATTTGCCAAGACAAATCCTTCCAATCAGCACTATAAAAAGGTAAAATGAGCATCCTATTTCACGGAGTAAGCTGTAAGCCCAATGATTTATGCAGTTTTAGTATGTTGCTTGGACTCTTCTAAAATGTTAATGGGTGTGTGTCGGATTCTCCAAAACTAGTATATTCTCTAAAAAAATCCTGAATCCCATAAGACTATATCAAATCTGTAGCGCATAACAGAATACGAGGTTGCAGACCTATACAAAAGAATAATACAATGCTTTATAATTCCTACAACGTATCAACTAATCTGTACTGTTAGAGAAACATCGTAACTTAACTGGTAAGAGAAGCTGTATCTACTTTTCCTAGTGAGCAGGCACACAGGATAGAGGTTTCAGAAAGTGACATTACAAAGACGATCCACACCATAAATCAACTTAGCACTTACTAACTCTGTTAATGTTTCTCATGACTAGAAAATAAGGTTATATGCTTACAATCTACATCAGAGCCGAAGACTTATTAACTTGCAAGAAATAATTTTGACGTAAGAAGAAAAGATAATGTTGAGTCTTTACCTTGCTTATTAAGGCATAATGCTGCACATGTAGCTGTTACAGCATTCTGGAGTTGGTGAGCTCCAAGCATGCGTAATTTCACACCTAGAAGTTCAATAGACTGCACTATTTATGAAAAAGCAATCAATAGATTGTTGTGTTGTTTGAAATTGAACAGATTCCAAAAAGGCCAAGTTGTCATGTATGAACCACAAATGAAGATCAGTAAATACCAGATCAAAGTCCTCCTCAATTTGGAGCACTATATCACATAATTGGCGCGGTATGCCATTCACTTCACAAAAGCCTCTCAAAGAGCTTCTATTTCCAGGATCAGATGCCGATACCACTGGTGAAGACATAGAAGATGCTTTCCTACGAAGAATGCGCTCAATAGATGGAATGAATGGACCTCCTATAACCAGCTGAAATATTGAATTATTTGAAGCAAGTCAAGCATAGTTGATCCAATAGTAAATAAATTTTATTAATAATATTTTTCAACATAACATAGTACACAGGCAACATTAAGAGGTTAATCATCTTTACTATCTCATTAAAGTTTGAGGTTAGAACTAGCAGAGTAGCAAAGACATAAAAAATAAACACAACAACTACAGGACATGGACGGTTTGCACAGTGTCTGAAAGCACATATGTCTAGATAACCCTAAACAGAAACATCTGATCAAACACAATTACGAGAAACAAATTCATCTTCAAATGTATCCAATGGATATGTGAAGGAAAGACCACCTAACTGGACGCCCATTTTTAACTATTCCTGATTTCGCCACCGCTATACTTTCCAAAGAGCCCCCAAGTGCATCCAGATGTTCCTCACCAACAGTGGTTATGATTGCTATGGCAAGATCAGGACCCAAAATAACATTAGTGGCATCTCGCGCTCCACCCAATCCAGCCTATACGGTAGGGGAAAATATAAAATGTTAAATGTAAACACGAGTGGAAAGAAAACTTCAATTTTGGAGGGAAAACAAAATAGAAAGAAGAAGGAAGACCAAATATCTAATATGTCTTAAAGATTATTTGTTTAAACATCAACTATGGTGGAAAGGACAAAGGAAGTGGGAAAAAAAGAGTGTAGCTATTATAGAGACAAGAGACAGGTTAGTGTGTTTAACCTCTATAACTGCAATTTCAGTATTTTCTTCAGCAAATAGGCTGAATGCGATAGCAGTAAAAACCTGACATTTTAAGAAAAAGAAGAAACAAATTAGACAAGACTATATACAGAAGCAGACCAAAAATGAGAACTAAAGTGTACTTTGGAGAAAGAACATTCTAGGAAATATAGAAGTCAAATCCAGAAGCGGGAACTGTTGAGGTAACTCCAGGGGACGAAAGCATCATGGAGTAAATTTTCATAAAAGAGAAATCTATCTTGTCAGAGAATTCCTTTTGTGCAAATAATAAGAGGTTACATGTTAATAGCTCAATCAATTCTCACTGATGAGTGATAACTAATCGCAAACCATCTTTCAATCAGTTATGTATTAATAGCTGAAAGAAAGGGAAAAGAACCTCAAAATGACTGAGACATCCATTCTCAAGTTCCGCTGCCCTCTCAAGAATCTCCCTCCTTGTATTGAAATGATGATTCAATGCCTTGGCTGATACCGGCTCACCCCATCTTCCCAAAGTTATGCGTTCCCTGATAGTCTGTATATGTGGACTGCTCATATACAGCAAATCGACCAGTCATACAAACTACATCGATTGAATATGAAGTGCCCAACTATAAATAAGTACTCAAGGATGTTACAGATAAAGCATCTTCGACAATACCTAGTATAGCAACCAACAGAATAGCCTTCTGCCCTCAGCATACTTGAGAGAAATGCAGCTGTTGATCCTTTTCCTTTTGTTCCAGCAATATGAACAGTCTACAATAATTTGCATGGAAACTGAACACAAACTACGAATTGAACTGAATATAGTAAAATGGAGAAAGGGAAATCTGACCTTAAACCTAGATTGGGGATTACCCATGAGTCCCATCAAGCGTCTCATTCTTCCCAGATCAAACCCATCTTCGGAATCTGTTCCTGCTCCTTTTGGAACCCCTGACTTCTCGAAGTTCTTGAGACTGTCCAGAAAATCCATCAATTCGTCTAATACTGGGTCCTCTCGCAAAGTGGAGAAGGACTGACGAGTATTCTGGACAAGTCCAGCAACTGAGTAAATCATACTTCTCTGAATTGAACGAGTGAATCGCCACAGAATGCTAACATTTCTCATTTTTTGGTCTCTCACACTACAGGGCAAGAAACTGTTGCTTCAGAATGACAATTCTGTTATTCCACAACTTTCCAAAAAAAAAAAAAAACACACACACACACACAAAGTAGTGAATTTAGACTTTCGAATATTAAACTTTTTTAAAAATTTTCAAATTTCTTAATCGATTACTATGATTTTTCATTATTTAAGAATTTTTAATCTTTTATAAAAGCTCTTGTATAATTTATGCAATTTGAAAAGGAGTGTTTTTTAAAAGAATGCAAAGAGAAAAGAATTTCAAGAAAAATCGAATTCATTTGTTCAGTTGTAGGTCACAATCTTATTTTTCTAGCTGACACGATCTAATCAGAAGGAGGTTCTATGGTATATGATATTTGCAGATGACATAATATTGTTTGATGAGGCTCGGAATAAAGTCAATGATAGGTTGGAGGTGTGGAGACATACTTTGGAATCCAAAGAGTTCAAATTGAGCAAGACCAAAACAAAATACTTGGAGTGCAAATTCAGTGTCGCGACGGATGAAGCGGACATTGAAGTGAGACTTGCCACTCAACTATTCCCAAGAGAGGAAGCTTTGAATATCTTGGATCCATCATCCAAGATAGTGGTGATATTGATGATGATGTCACACAACGTATTGGGGCAGAATGGGTAAAGTAGAGGCTTGCCTCTGGATTATTGCGTGATAAGAAGATGTCACCTACACTTAGAGGTAAGCTTTACAGAATGGTGGTTAGAATGTCGTTGCTATATGCGATGGAGTGTTGGCCAGTCAGGTGCGGGTTGCGGAGATTAAGATGTTGAGATGGATGTGTGGACATACCAGAGGTGATAAAATTAGGAATGAGACTATTCAGGAGAAGTTAGGGGTGGTAGTTGTGGTTGATAAAGATGAACGAAGCGAAACTGTGATGGTTTGGGCATGTGCAGAGAAGGAGTACCGATGCTCTGGTTAGGAGATGCGAGAGGTTGGATTTAGGATTACGCGGAAAGGTAGAGGTAGACCAAAAAAATATTGGGGGAGGTGATTAGACAGGATATAGCGAAATTTCATCTCACGGAGAACATAACCTTAGATAGAAAGGATTGGACGTTGTGTGTTAGGGTAGTAAGGTTAATAGGCTAGTAGGGGTAGGATAATGTATGACCTTATGATATAGTAGGTTAAGTCGTGTCTTTATATCTTGTGTTGTCATTGTCCGCTTTATATTTGTTACTTTTGATGTATTTATATACTATCATTTGCTTTCCACTTTAGTCATTTTCTTTTCTTTTACTTTCTTTTTCTTTTTATTCATATCTAGTATTTTCTACTTATTGGGCTTGATATTTTTGAGACGAAGGTCTTCCAAAAACAATCTCTTTATCTCTATGAGGTAGTGGTAAGGTCTGCGTACATTTTACCCTCCCCAGCCCCCACTTTTGGGATTCTACTGGGTATGTTGTTGTAATCATTACACCAACAACTTACCTCCAAAAATTTCAACTACCTCGGAGCCAACTTCAAGAAACAAAGCCAAAATTCAGAATGAACTAAAAACTCCATCACACTTTCTAATTGTGGCTATGTTGTTCAGACTCTTCAATTTTGATGATGCACCCGTGTCGAGTTCTCTATAACTAATGTATTATTTTTGAAAGATTGGCGTGCACCCATTAACATTTTTAAAAAATTCGAGCAACATAGTATTATGGTACTTGAAACTTTGAATAACTCAGGAATGTCTGAACTATGAGAAAATGATATTACAACAAAAGTAAAGTTTGAAACCACACCACTCACCTGTGGTAGGTCACTAACAACTATTTTTAAAATGCTTGTTCAACGGTTTCAAGTTCAAAATATATTCAGCATTAAAGTAAGCTTTGTGTAATATTTTATCTAGGGCACATTCTGCTTTATACGGAAGAGTGAAATTTTTGTTACAATGAAATCTTAAAAAGATATTTCTTTTGAGGTAGAGACATTGCAAATAGCATACCAGGGACTACTAGCACTAACAAATATTCATACTTGTTCGACACTCATGTTAGTTGTTTTAGTATAACCAAAATACTTGCTATGCTGAAAATGTGAAGCATATTACACTTGTGGTAGTGAGTTTGAATATAAATAGATATTTTCTATTAAAGCTATTTTACAATTCTAGGATTTAAGCCCGTGAGCAAATATTGCATCTGCCCAAAAAGAAACTGAGCATCATAACCTTAGGGGATCATCTATGTCTGATTTTTCAATTTATGCAATCACACATAATGGCAGAGCGAAAGAAATAAAGTGCAAGATTCACATAATTTATTACTTTGGGCCAAAACAATCCCGAGTAAATTGAAAATGTTAATAAGTAGCACAAGAAGGTGCGTAATTGACTGAGCTAGTACACTTTTGAATATTGCGTTTGGCAATTCAATCTTCTCCGTTGGTGTATTATATCTCATAATCACTGAAATGTAATAATGAATTTTACCATATTTACACCACTATGTTATACATTCTACCTGCACCAAATAGACAACAACAAGAACATAACCGATATAATCATACAAGTGAGGACACTCCATACAAATTTCAATTAAATTTTATTGACGTGTTTTGCTTTGTCTTCATAACATCTAAGAATCCTCTCTTTTTCTATATTGTCCACCAAATCTTCTTCTCCTTAATTAATGATGCTTAAGTTGTTCCATCGTGACAAATTAACAATAATTTCTTGTTGAGTATGACGTTCATTTTTAGATTAAGTTAACAGAACATGTTCCAAAATTGTGAGACACCAAAAAGTAATACAGGTGGCTATTTCTTTCGATATCTTCTCTATACATATAACACATATTGCATAAGTTAAAACGTCTGTTGGTAGATTATCATGTGTTAAATGAGATTGGCAGGCCACTAACCATGTGAAATAGGCCACCTAATAAGGGACCTTTGTGTTCCCAATCTGTTTTTATCCATTCTCAAACATTTTAATATCCTATATGAATTGTTTAGAGACACAATCTCACAAAAAAAAAAAAATCATCTTTTGTCTCTGTCATATAGGTTACCTCATAAGGACCATACTTGGCTCATGGCATTTGCAATAGTAATTGAAGGACATTAAGATTTAGTTCTAGGCTACAATCCTCAACAAAAGGCCTACTATTTATGTAGAATATGAAAGTATAATTGTCTTAGAGATTTATTTACAATATTTTAGATATCAAAGGATATCATCGTTGTTAACAAGAGTTTGACCCGAACCATCTAAAATGAAGCTGTAAAAACTCTTTTTAGCGTGACATCAAATAAAGGAGTTATTGTGAGAACTAAAGTATCACTATAGAACACAAAACTATCAAAGTCTAACAAAAGTAAAGATCTGCCAAAATACAGGATCAATACCAATTGCTTCATAAAAACATACATAATTAGATCATATGTTGCACATGGTGTGCCACCAAAAAGCACAAGAAAAATAAAATAAGGTAGAATACAACATTTAGATGCAAGACTGAATAGAATAATTGTAGCTTTCTACATTGCTTTCTTAAACAACTTAAAAGAGCAGGTGAATACACAAATGTATATCAAATAGCAAAGATATCAGACTCGAGGTGATTTCAAAACAAAAAGCAGTGAACTCAGCATGAATGAGACTATCCATATGTAGAAATATATTTTACAACACCCTTAACTAATTCAAGATTATACTTAGAAATGTAATGAAATTTCTATCTTTTTATTTTAAAAAAGTTCCAATAACAATTATTGCCTCGACGAGCTATTTGCATCCTACTACTTACATATGTAGATGTCAAAGATACTGGGAAAAAAAATTATCATATTTAGTTGGATTCTCATTTGAAAAAGCTTGTAGCACCGTAGAAAAAGGTTACACAAGCATCTTACTTATTCTAAGCCGAGCAAATAATGATGCACATCCAATTATTTAAAAGAGCATCACTAAATACCTTGAGAAATATGATGAAGGAATCATGAATCCCTTAGTGAATGCAGCATATTGAACTAAAACATATTAATCATAACATTAGATAATGCAATAGGCACAGCTTCAACAGTTTAGTTGTTTTAATATCTTTGCTACCTACGAACCAGGTAGGCATGGTGAAGGCAGAATGGAAATAGAAAACAACTAAATAACTTAGTCTTGCCTTCTTCTTCCTTTATGGAGAGAGGCCCCTTTAGCTTCGGGGGGAAATTCCTATGTCTTTCTTTCATCCTCTCTGTCTATGGCCTATGCCAATTGGTCTTATTCAGATGAGTTGCATTTCGTTTTCCTTTTGTTAGTTTATCAGTCAGGGCCAAATCCTTCTCCCTAAAAATTCCTTCTTTTTTTTTTCCAAATTCCTTTCCTCTACAGAGAAACCTTTCTTTCAAGGCACACCATAAGAGCCATTTATTTATTA
>JAPFFP010000094.1:10167872-10185246 GCA_026153255.1 Solanum medicagineum | reverse complement strand
TACACCAGTAGGTAAACCTTTAGTGGTGGATCGGGTATATCGATCTTGTCTTGTTTCTTTAGCTGGGTATGATACTTAGGTAGACATGATTATTCTGGATATGATATATTTTGATGTTATTTTGGGGATGGATTAGCTTTCTCCTTATCATGCTATCCTTGACTACTATGCAAAAACTGTAACCTTAGCCATGCCTGGTGTCCCAAAGATCAAGTGGAAGGGAGATAGTGGTTCTTATCCTAAGAAAATCATCTCCTATATTCATGCCCAGAAATTGGTGGATAAGGGGTGTTTGTCTTACTTGGCCTTCATTTGAAACACTAGTATGGAACCACCTTCTATAGAGTCTATCCCTGTGGTTCAGGAGTTTATCGATGTGTTTCCTGCCGACCTTCCAGGTGTTCCATCTGATAGGGATATTGACTTTCCCATTGACCTAGAGCCAGGCACTAAGCCGATCTCTATTCCTCCATATAGAATGGCTCCAGCTGAATTGAAAGAATTTAAGGAACAACTCCAAAACCTATTAAGTAAAGGATTCATTTGCCCTAGTGTGTCACCTTGGGGTGCCCCGGTCTTGTTTGTGAAAAAGAAAGACGGGTCTATTAGGATGTGTATAGATTACAGACAGTTAAATAAGGTAACTGTCAAGAACAAGTACCCTCTTCCCCGTATTGATGACTTATTTGACCAGCTTCAGGCAGCGGCTGTGTTCTCTAAGATTGACTTGAGGTCTGGTTATCATCAGTTGAGGATTAGGGCATCAGATATTCCTAAGACAGCTTTTCGAACCCGTTATGGTCACTATGAATTTTTGGTGATGTCTTTTGGGTTGACTAACGCTCCTGCAACATTCATGGAGTTGATGAATAGAGTTTTTCATCCGTATCTAGATTCTTTTGTCATAGTATTCATCGATGACATCTTGGTGTATTCCAAGACTGAGGCGGATCATGCTAGTCACTTAAGGATAGTGTTACAAAGGTTGAGGGAGGAAAAACTATATACAAAATTCTCCAAGTGTGAGTTTTGGCTTGATTCGATGGTGTTCTTAGGGCATGTGGTGTCGAAGGAGGGAATCAGAGTAGACTCGGCTAAGGTTGAAGCGATTAAAGGTTGGTCGAGGCCAACTTCAGCTACTGAGGTTCGTAGTTTTCTGGGGTTAGTAGGGTATTATAGGCGGTTTATTCAGGATTTTCTTCCATTGCAGCCCCACTAACAAGATTAACCCATAAAAATATAGCTTTCCATTGGTCTGATGAGTGTGAGACGAGCTTCCAAAAGCTCAAAACCTTGTTGACTTCAGCGCCTATTTTAACGCTACCTGAGGTAGATGTGGACTTCACAGTGTATTGTGATGCCTCGAGAGTTGGATTAGGGGGTGTATTGATACAAAAAGGAAAAGTAATAGCCTATGTATCTAGACAGTTGAAGGTTCATGAGAAAAATTACCCTACTCATGACTTAGAGTTAGCAGCTGTGGTTTTTGTGCTTAAGCGGTGGCGTCACTGTTTATATGGGGTACATTGTGAGGTCTTCACTGATCATAGGAGTCTTCAGTATATCTTTAGCCAAAAAGACCTAAACTTGAGGCAGCGTAGGTGGATGGAGTTACTAAAAGACTATGATTTAACCATCCTGTACCATCCGGAGGAAGGCGAATGTTGTGGCTGACGCTTTGAGTAGGAAGACTTCTAGCATGGGTAGTCTAGCTGCTATTCGAGTAGAGGAGCGACCTTTGGCCAGGGATGTTCAACGCCTAGCAAATGGACTAGTCAGGTTACAGCTTTCTGAAGAGGGTGGCGTACTTGCTTTCCTTGAGGCTCGTTCTTCCTTAATGGACCAGATTCGCGGACGTCAGTTTGAGCACGAGAAGTTATGCCTCATCAGGGACAAGGTGACCAGAGGAGAAGCTAAGGAAGCAATACTCGATTCTGAGGGTGTTTTAAGAATTGGAGGTTGAGTCTGTGTGCCTAAGGTAGGTGATTTGACTATACTGATTCTTGAAGAGGCCCACTATATTCGTTATTCCATTCTTCCAGGAGCAGCGCAGATGTATCACGACCTAAGTCAGCACTATTGGTGGTATGGTATGAAGAAGGATATTTCTGAGTTTGTGGCTAAGTGTTTGACTTGTCAGTAGGTTAAGTGTGAGCACCAGTGGCCTGGAGGTGAGTTTCAGAGGTTGCCCATTCCTACATGGAAGTGGGAGAGAATTTCTATGGATTTTGTGGTGGGTTTGCCCACTACTGTGGGTGGTTATAACTCTATCTGGGTAGTCGTGAATCGTTTGACCAAGTCTGCCCATTTCATTCCCGTCAAAGTCAAGTAAACAGCAGAGAAGTTAGTTAAGCTCTACATCAGTCAGATAGTTAGATTGCATGGTGTGCCCATTTCTATCATTTCTGATCGGGGTTCACTTTTCACTTCGCATTTTTGGAGGGCCTTGCAGCATGGCTTAGGTACTCGGCTAGATATGAGTTCAGCCTTTCACCCTCAGACAGACGGACAGTCCGAACGGACTATTCAGGTATTGGAGGATATGCTTCGAGCATGTATGATTGATTTTGGTTCTCGTTGGGATCAACACTTACCTTTAGCAGAGTTCGCCTACAACAATAGCTATCACTTCAGTATTCATTTGGCTCCATCCGAGGCATTGTATGGTAGGCGGTGTAGATCTCCGATTGATTGGTTTGATTCCGCTAAGACAGACTCATTAGATACAAATTTTCTGAGGGATATTGTGGAAAAGGTCCGTATGATTCAGGGAAGGTTGTTGGCTGCTCAGAGTCGACAAAAGAGTTATGCGGACAAGAGGGTTTGAGCCTTGGAGTTTATGGAGGGCGATCATGTTTGGCTCAGGGTATCACCCATGAAGGGTGTTATGCGGTTTGGGAAGAAAGGCAAGCTTAGCCCACAATTCATTGGCCCATTCGAGATCTTAGAGCGAGTTGGAGAGGTGGCTTATAGACAAGCGTTTCCACCTAGCTTATCATCGGTACATCCTGTATTTTATGTCTCTGTGCTTCGGAAGTATGTATCCGATAAGTCTCATATACTCTCATTCGATTCAGTAGCATTGAATCCACACTTGTCGTTTGAGGAGGAGCTTATTGCTATTTTGGATAGGCAGGTTCACAAGCTTAGAAACAAAGAGATTGCTTCCGTGAAGGTACAATGGAAGAATCATCCAGTAAGAGAAGTGACTTGGGAGATATAGTCAGAAATGCGGGTTATACATCCTCATCTTTTCGAAACTTCAGGTACTCTCTTTTAATTTATGTTCGAGGACAAACATGATATTTAGTGGTGGATAATGTGAGGACCTGGTTGTTGTTGTTATTATTATTATTATTATTACTATTATTTTATTATTATATTGTAGATCTTTTCAGACAAATGGTAATGGGAAACCAAAAGTAAGCAGGCACTAGTAATTTTTTTTACAAACTTAATCTAGTGGTGGAACATTAGGATAAGCAATTTGTTAATGCTTGACAAAACAATCACACTAACATTTATTTAATGCTTCTTTGTGTTGCAAGATATGCATTCTGCCTCTTTAAATAGAGGGCAATTTGCTCATTCAAGCTCCGCACAAAACAAGAGAAAACATCGTATGAGAGTATATACATATATTTATATACTACATAATATTAGTTAAGAGTTTTATTAAGTTGAAGGGAGGTGGTTTATTTCGTGGAAGTTTCGACAATTTTATTTTTGTAAGTTGCTCTTATTTTCCAAATCTTTTATGATAAGACGTTTCATACAAGTGAATTATTTTCGTATATTTTTAAGTACCTTATTATGAAAATAGTATGTATATATTAAGTTGAAAATAATTATGTGATGCCAAAATTATTTTTCCACTACTATTGGTATGTCAATTTAAAATAGTAATAATTTATGTGACTAGATTGTGGGGCTACGGATTCAACTCAGAAAGGGAAGGCCAAAGTGTTAAGTTGACCGTAATTTGACTAAGGCAAGTGGACTTCCAAAACTTTATAATTCTCGTAGAATTCTCGAATTTTCCTTTCTCCTACCTGTGATATGTGAAATATTTTAATATTATAAGAAATGAGATGATACAAAATGTGAATGCGAGTTGGCATGTTATTATGGTACTTGAACTGATAAATATGGTCAAGTGATGAGAATTCTATATGTTTGATATATATGTTGTTGTGAATTAGAAAAATAAGTGAATGTGTTTGTGAAATTTATATCACGTTCATTCATTCCATGCATGCATATTTGCATTGATATGAGTAAAGATAGAAATATTGGTGCCGAGGTCTTTATCGGTCGAGATGCCGAGGTCTTTACCGACGAAGTTATAATGATATTGTGACGCCGAGGTTTCTGCCGGCGAATTTATATTGTGATGCCGAGGTTTCTGCCGGCATGTTTATGATGATATTGTGATGCCGAGGTTTCTTCTGGCATGTTTATGATGATATTGTGATGCCGAGGTTTCTGTCGGCGATGATGAGATGGCATAATTGCATAATGCATTGCATATCACCTTTGCTTACCATTGCATAGCATGGTGTTGTCATTATGATTGATTGTGCTTTTAACTTGTGCTTTTGAAAGTGCGATATGATGAAATACTATCTTATTTAAATATTATATGTTGTTGGGTCGGAATAACCTTTGTGCAGGTGGGTGTCGTGGAGATCGATTGGGACGAAAGGAGTTTGTGTATTCTATTAGACTTCTTTGTTTTGTTAGTTTACTTGTTGGGTACCACGTGACATTTGGTACTCGCCCCTTGCTTCTACACTCGTGTAGGTGGTGAACCTGAGCTGTGAATAGAAAGTCCTTAAAGCATCAAGGATTCTCAGGAGAAGCAGAGAGGTAGCTGTTGTCATCTAGCTGACTCTCTTGTTCCTGTTTCTTCTATACTTGTTCTCTTTGAGAAGAAGGACAGTTTGAACCTGTATTTCTTTGGTTTTCTGTATTTCTAGTAGCTTGTACGCGTGACAACCAAATCCTTGGGTGGGATTTAAGTTTATGAAAATTCACAGTTTTAGTTATTTATTTAAATTAAAATACTTCCGTGCATTATATGTATTATCCCTTTTGAGTTAAGGCTAACTTGTTCGGGTGGGATTGAGCAAGTGCCATCACACCCAGTTTTTGGGTCGTGACAGTTTTATTTTAAGCATTGCTCATATATGTCATATTGAGATTATATCATTGCCTATATGTATGTATTTTGAATATTATGACTTATGTCTTTGTTGTATTGCACCCCACATACTTAGTACATTCCAAGTATTAACGCATACTCTTTGTCTAGATGATGTTACCATATAGGGACCGGAGCTCCTATCGATCATCCTCCTCCAGGTGGCTAGTTTGGTTCTTGAATAAAGCTTTTTGGTGAGTCCTCAACTCCGAGGACAATATCTATTTTATTCATGCTATGTTGAGACTTTTTCTTCATGTTGGACACTTATTATTATGAGAGAGCCCGGGAAATGTCTTGGCCCCCGCTCCATTCTTAAGTAGAGATATTATTGGATACTACATTTGTATATGCTTATGAGCTTGACTCTTTTTATGTTTTACGTTTATGAAAGACTCTTCTTAGTCCCGCTTCCCTTTTGAATAATTGACTCTTGTTATTGTCTTGTTTTACTTCTAGAACCAAGGATGTGTACATGATATGCTAAGAGGCTTGCTTGGGTATTCTACGGACTTCCCATTTGCCATGTCACGTCTAGGCCCTAGGCTTGAATCGTGACATCCTTATGGTGAAAAGGAATGGATACACATTCCCACCTTAAGAAAAACAATTTGAAGATGTCCTCATGATGAAAAGGGATAGATATTCACTCCCACCTTAAGAAAAACAATTTGAAGATGTTCTTACGGTGAAAAGGAATGGATACGCATTCCCACCTTAAGAATGACAATTTGAAGATGTTCTTATGGTGAAAAGTAATGGATACTCATTCCCACCTTAAGAGAAATAATTTGAAGATGTCCTCATGGTGAAAAGGAATGAATATGCACTCCCACATTAAGAAAGATAATTTAAGATATTCTTATGATGGAAAGGAATGGATACACATTCCCACCCTAAAAAAAGTCAAGGCTTGAGGACTTCAATTTTTAGGATCGATGATTTGCAAACATGATGAAGCTAAAAATTTACTTTGAAGACTTAAACTTGCAAATTTTGAAGATTTTCTTGAAGTTTGCACACTTAATGCATGTTAAACTTCAATTTGAAGACTTAGAGGATTCGAAGGCTTTAACTTATGGACCTGATTAATTTGAGACTTTAACCCATATACTTGAAGAATGTCAAAGTCTTTTTTTGGCATATTCGAAGAATTTAAAGACTTTAACATGCATATATAAAAGATTTGAAGACCTCAGCTTACATGTTCCGTTGAGTTGAGACCCTAACTTGTGAACTTGTAGAATCTCAAGACTTTAGCGTGCAAACATAGTTAGTTCAGACTGAAGATTTCGAAGACTTCATCTTGGAACCTTGATTGATTTAAGACTCTATCCGGTAGATTTGAAGGTTTTAACTTACAATGTTGCTGATTTTAAGAATTTGAAGACTTAAACTCATAAATTTGGCTGATTTGAGATTCAAACCTACAGGTTCGAAGAATTTAAAGACTTCAACTTACATGTTTGAAGGCTTCAACTCACAGATTTGGAGAATTTGAAGGCTTCAACTCGCGTACTTGGAGGATTTGAAGGCTTCATCTCGCGTACTTGGAGGATTTGAAGAATTCAACTCACATACTTAAATTATTTGAAGGCTTCAACTCACATACTTGGAGGATTTGAAGGCTTCAATTCGCTACGTGAAAGGATTTGAAGGTTCATCTCGCGTACTCAGAGGATTTGAAGACTTTAACTTGTAGACTTAGAGGATTTGAAGTCTTCAACTCGTGTACTTGGAATATTTGAAGACTTTAAGTTGATCACCACTAAGAAAGCTCATAGGTTATAGGGTCTGCCCTCATCGAGTCATCACTATTTGTTATAAGTCCGAAGTTTGATGAAAGGTATTTATAGCTCACAGTCCGTTTAGTGACACACGGGCCGTGAAGGCACCTGTGATCTTTCACTTAGCTCCATTTTTTGCTTCAATACACCTAGACCAGGTCCACCGGCCTCTCACGGTCCGTGCAATACTACACGGGCCGTGGAGGCCTCTGTTATATTGAAAAAAATGACTTTGGATTTTGAAAATTTGATTTATTACTTAATTAATTTAAGTAAAAACTAAAATTTTAAAATTAAACAGAGTCGCCACTTAATTTTTAGGTAAAATCAAGAAAATTCTTAAAATACTTTTTAAAAGACTTAAACAGAAAAAATCTTTTAAAAATCGAAGAAAAGGTTCGGGTTCACATTTCCACTTCAAGAAAATTTTATGCACTTGAAATGGCAGCTAACATGCGGTTGTCCGGCGATTGGAAAATCTTGATTAACTCTTCAAAATAATTTTAAAATAAATAAATAAAGGGAGCTTATAATTATCAAAAGTTCAATTTGAAATAATTCAAGAGAATGTTTAATAGTGAATTTTTGAAGATGACTAACTATTTCGAAATAGACAATTAAATTATTTAAAGGGGTTCCTAATAAAACATAGATTAACATGAAATGGTTAGTCTTTGGGGATTTAATTAAGTTGATTACATAACCTAAATAACTGTTTGAAAACAGGTTAATACAAGCATCACAAATGAGCAAATCTAAACAAAAATAACAATAATGAGAGGGGAAGAGAATTGGGGCCAAGTCTGCACTGTACGCTTGGGCCAGAACTTGGGCCTTCCTTTTCTGTTTTGAGGCTTTACTTGCCCATTTAAACTTGTATATCTGCAGAGTATATACATTGTATATTAGTGTATATACCTATGCTTCCACCTGTATTAACCTGTAAATCCAGCACTTCAACCACCTTGAACCAACTTCTGTTGAAGACTCGATTTTTGTTCATTTTTCCTTATATCACGTTACTGTATATGCAATGTATATCATTGTATACAATGATATTTTAGCCCCCAAAAACTTGTGTGCTTGCTTCTTTTCATCTTATGTGTGATGGAGCTGACTCAGAGACGTTGGATTTGACTCAATCCGAGGGAATGCGAGGAAGTAGAGTCCAATTGGACTCAAAGGGCAAATTCACATGAAACAAAAGAGAACAAAGATTAGGAACCTTATGAACAAAATATAATTCCCAACACTTAGTCAAGAATTTATGTTTCAACAACCAAAACCACCAACTCGATCCAAAACAAATATTTATTATGTAGTAACATGAGAAAGAGGAATAAACTCATACATGAGACTTAGCTAGAAAGTTTTTGGAAGCAAAATTTGCCTAATGAAAAATAGCTTCCCAGTAACCCCAAAACATAAAACTAAAAGAAACAAGAAGGAAACTAACATCAACATACAAAAACATGAGATTGAACAACAATGAAGAACCAAAATAGCTACTGGCTATTTTGAATCAAAATGGTGTAATAGACAACTTAGCCCTTTTAAATATAGGACAAAATCAAACTATCTTTAAACAATTTGTGATACTAGCCACATGACTAATTCTCAATAAGCTAAACAGTAAGAAGAGCAAACACACAACTTCCCAAAAATGGGTTCATGACTGAGCGAACACATCTCAAAACAAAACTTAACCAAATATAACTTAACCAAATATGTATTAGAAAGAACTAAAAGACAAGGCTATGACCTTCTTCGAGTCAGCGACTGGGATTCAGCGAACTCGACAGTAATACTTTCCACCCTATGGTTTCACGTTAGTCAAGTCAAAATGAGGACCAAATCTTACACTCGATAATCAAATTTCTCAAGAAATCTCTCTAGTTTATAACATTCTCTGTTATTCTTTGAGTAAGAAGGTGGTGGAAATTTTTTGGATTTTTCTATCGATCCCCCCCCCCCCTCTTTAACATTGGGGAAAAAGTTGAATTTATAGGAGAGATTAGGGTTCGAAATGGGAGAAATATCAAGGTTAAAATTGGAAATTTGGGTGAGTTTGAACTCAAATTTTGAATTCCCAAATCAGATCGATCTTCAACGGATTTGAGGATTTTATCCGTTGATTTTGCGAGAAATTGACCAAGAAGAGTCAAAATTTGTTTGAGGGTTGTCGGGTGATATGGATTTGAACGTCGGGGTGATCTTTTTATTGTTTATTGAGATGATTTTTAATGAAAAAGAAGAAAGAAGAGTGAGATGTCATGAGGAATTGGTGAGGGTGAGAGAAAAAAATGAAAAAAGGATAGACACGTGGGTCTCATATGAAAAAAGAAAAAGAAAAGTTAAAGTAAAAAAGGAAAAAGAAAAAAAAAGGAAAAGGGGGGAATATGCGTGGTCTGAAAACATGGGAGTTGAACTTAAATACACGACGAATTAAATTAGATCAATTAATGAGCTTTTTTAAAATTAACTAAGTGAAATAATTAACTCAATTATTATCTAGTTAATTTTTTAATTTAAGAAAAAACTAATTCATAAATAAACTAAAATGGTTAAAAATCTTTTGGAATATCTTTCGAAATATAATTTCAAATTGTTAAATAATTGAAGAAGCTCGATAATTAATTTATAATGTGGAAGGTCAAAATTGGGTGTTAACAAATTAGATCAATTAATGAGCATTTTTAAAATTGACTAAGTGAAATAATTAACTCAATTATTATCTAGTTAATTTTTTTTTAAAAAAAACTAATTCATAAATAAACTAAAAGGATTAAAAATCTTTTGGAATATCTTTAGAAATATAATTTCAAATTCTTAAATAACTGAAGAAGCTCGATAATTAATTTATAATGTGGAAGGTCAAAATTGGGTATTAACAGCCTCCATGTGACAACACTTGTGCTCTTTCTTTATTTCTCTTCTCGCATTTTGCTCAAAACTCCATGCGTTGTCCATTTTCTTGAAAATTAACATAAAACCACACATCAAACCAACAAACTTGTTTGAGAATGCGCAAAAACCCTATGTCAGTGTTGCACATGTTTGTTCAATCCTTCAATCATATTTGCCAGATTTGCAAGTTGTTCTTTTATGGATGAAACATCAGCTACCATTGCTTACATCGTAGTTGGAGGCATTAAAGAGTAGCATGGGTTATAACGAAAATTGATCTTCAAAGGGCTCATATTACGTGATGTATATGGAGAAAACTCATTAGTTGAACACTGATTTTTCTTTGCCATAGATTTCTTGGAACCAGAGACCTTAAGTAGTGCTAATGTCTTCTTGATCTTTTCAGCAACACTACTTCCTCCTTTCAAAGCATTTGTAGAGGACCTCGCTCCTTCTGGAGTAAAAGATCCAAAATTAGGAGTTGTTGTGGAGGACACATGCAATACTTGTTGTCCTAGCATGGTGACTTTTCTCCTTGTAACAACTCCAACACTTCCAAAAGTAACACCAAAAATTCCTTTTACTTCAGTGGAGAACTTAGAGTCAATGGCCTTAGAGGAAGTTGATTGGGAGTTGATCTTCTTGAAAGCCATTTCAATATTCTTTGATGCTTGAAAAGTTGAGATAAGAGGTAGAGATTATCCCACTGACTATGCCAGAATTCGTATAGCAATAAAATTCACACCAGAATAAATAGAGTTTTCCGAAAAAATCTGCTAGTGGAGGAAGACCCCCTATGGATAAAAGACATAATGCTAAAGAGAGAGCCGAAAAAGGATCTTTTGTGTACAATCCTGCATAATCTCGAATGTTATCAGTTTCGGTACGCAGACCAAATAATACAAAAGTAAAAGTTCCTACATTCATGGAGATATAGCACAATCCAGAAAATAATAATCAAAGAATGAAAAACATTACAATAATCTTAGTATTTTCAAGCTGTGAGTTCTACGATCTCTATGAATCTTTTGATTCACCTTTTTAAATATAAATTAAGGGCTCTTTAGCTTGATCTTGAGTTTTGTTAGACTTGATGAATTTTTGATCTTGACTTATACTTGAATTCAAGGGATTTTGGGCTTGATCTTTTATCTTATGGTCTGGATTTGATAAACTTGATATGGACTTGATATAGACTTGCACTTGAATTTAAGGGCTTTTGGGCTTGTTCTTAAATTCAGTGGTCTTGATATTGATGCATTCTTGAACTTGAATGCTTGATTTGCTTGAATTCTTGAACTTGTAGAAAAATTTGCAACATTTGATCCATTAGCTCTCTCTAGCTTTTTGTTAGAATTTTTGTATGACCCCTATATATAGTTGTAGAATAGATGAGTTATGATGAAATCAAACTTTCTTCTGGCCAATCAGATTTAAGTGACATGCCACAGGAAAATTGATTAGAATAACTTTCCTTTCAAGTGACATGGTGATATTTGATTGGTTGGAACACGTCACTTATACACGTGGCACATTTTTATTTGCCTTTGATTGAGATAAGGTTGCCATGCCATTTTGACACATGACATGATCCTATTGACTTCTTTATTTAACTTGACATGCGATATCATCCGATACGTGACATCAATAGGGACTCTAGAATGAGAGAATATTGGTCCGAATAAAGTGAATCATCTTTTATACCCCAAATAATGAATTTAAACTTTTAATTAAATTCATATATTATTGGACTTAAATAATCAACCAATTATATTAATTTATAATATTTATTTGACTAATATATTTTAAATTTTATATGATTACATGTAGATATCAAAGAAAATAATTAGCAGAAATTCAAGAACGAAATACATCAATCGAATTTTGAATAAAATCCAAAATGCATAGATTATTTCTCTCAAAATTGTCTAGTTAACTTAATATTATTATTGGTGCTACCTTGTCCGAAACAAATACGAAAATTGACAGCTGTTTTGTCTTTCTAGCTGTCTCTCATAGTGATCACCAAAAAGACTGCAATTTATTAGCCTTCCTTTTTATTTAACGTAGACATATTTTTCATACCAAGTTTAATAAAAAAAAATTATTTGAAATTTGTATTATATTTAAGCAAACGTGGATATGGAATTTTAAATTTGTGATTTTTTAGTAAAAATAATTTCATATGCAATAATGGTCAAACAAAATTATGAGTATGTATAGTATATCATATACTGTATATGTAAAAGGAATTAACCACTTAAACACAACATATTAAAACAAACATTATTCTCGACGACTTAGCATGTTTTACCATTTCGACAAAGTTAATAAATTTGATCCAAACTCTATTTTTGTCTTTTAAAAATCACTTAATGTATTTAAACTAATACATTCTTCGTCACTTGGTCCTTATATTATAAATATTTTTTTATTTGTTCATTTAGTAAATCAAGATAATTTTTTTATTTGCGTTCAATATTATCCTTATCATTAAATAGTTACATAAAGTATTATTCTATTGGTTCCATTTTAGTTGTCAGGTATACTAAAGATCGATAGTTGTCCCAAAATATTTCCTCTATCCAACAACAGCTGTCCATTGTATTATAAATATATGTTCAACAATATTTCTCCACTGAATTAAGGGACAATTTTACACTCAGTCCCTAATTTACTATTATCATTAATTATAGTGATTTTTCTATTATATTTTTTTAAGATTATTTATTATTATTATATTTGAAGAAGAATTTGGTAAGATCATCTCTATAATTTACTGCTTCTTAATCCATGTACCAAGTTAATAATAGACAACTATTGTTAGACGATGAGAGTAGCCATCAATTTACACAATTAAGACAGAATTAATTAATTATTTTTTCTAACTTTGTCCTTAAATATTTAGTTTTATAATCAAAAGACACGTATATAAATAAAAATTTAATTATTTATAAGGGTTATATTAGTCAAATAACACTTCTAATTAATTTTTTTTAAAGATTATGCTAAATTTTATCATGACAAGTGACAATTAAAATGGGACAGAGAGTAATAATTTAATATTTCCTCTAGTCCAATATAAATTAATTATTGAGATGTGATACATCCTTTGGAAAGACATTTAAAAACATTAATCAAAGAGTAATTTGTCAATATTAGGCTTTTGATCTTCCCAAACACTTTCTAGAAGATCAGATAGTCATTTTTTTTGGATTTAAAAGTAGTTAAAAGCCCATTAAAAGAAGGGTAATTGTGAAAAATAAATAAGTAATACATTCTTAAACTTTGAGTAATTTACTGATTTTGTACTTAAGGAAAAAGTGCCAACAATTAGAGATATAATTTTCAAGATATAATTAGTTCAGCAGAACAAAACCCGATAACTTGACAATTAGGTGGGTTGGATCAAATTTGAGCGAGTTATAATTGGTCAAAATAATAAATGGGTCAAGATCCAACCCAAATTTGCTTGGATCAGAATGAGTTGAGTAACGGGTTATAGAGTGAATCAAGATCCAATCCAACCCAATTTTTACTAAGTCTATTTTAGTTGTTCTTTTTCAATATTTTAGTACTTAGTTAAATTATATTTTTCTTTATTATGGCTATAGAATAGATTGAAATGGGTTGGGGTAATAACGGACTTAATGTAATATTTGGCTAAGGAGAGTGAATAATTGAGAACTGAAAAATTGTAAATAATTTAGAATTCAAACTCCATGCAGTTTTGGTTGATTGAAGCATATGCTTGATTTGAGGAAAGGATATACTGTTGGTAATTATCCTTCAATTTCTTGTTCCAACCACAGAAACTTAGGTATAAACGTCATTTAGTTAACAACGTCCACTCTCTGTCTATATAACACCAGATGAAATCCCTCCCTGCAGTAAAAACAAATTATAAACATGGCCTCAGATAATCTTATAGTGCTAAATGCACTTGACACAGCACGCACTCAATGGTATCATCTCACAGCCGTTGTCATTGCTGGAATGGGATTTTTCACAGACGCATATGATCTATTCTGCATCACCACTGTCTCCAAACTTTTAGGCCGTTTGTATTACTATGACCCGACAAGCCATGCCCCTGGCAAATTGCCTCATAATGTTAACAATTGGGTCACTGGAGTAGCCCTGGTTGGTACTCTGACTGGCCAACTCGTGTTCGGACGGCTAGGGGACAAACTTGGTCGAAAGAAGGTGTATGGATTTACATTAATTCTTATGATCATTTGTGCACTTTGCTCTGGATTGTCCTTTGGTTATAGCCGAAAAGTTGTCATAGGGACACTTTGTTTCTTCAGGTTCTGGCTTGGATTTGGAATTGGAGGAGATTATCCTCTTTCTGCTACCATCATGTCTGAGTATGCGAATAAGAGAACTCGTGGGGCGTTTATTGCTGCTGTTTTCGCCATGCAAGGTGTTGGGATCATCTTTGCCGGGCTTGTTTCAATGATTGTTTCCAAGGTCTTCCTGATGAATTTTGGGGGTCCAGCCTTCACTGAGGATGCAGTTTTCTCCACGGAGCCCGAGGCAGATTATGTTTGGCGGATCGTGTTGATGCTTGGGGCTCTTCCGGCTCTTCTCACCTATTATTGGCGAATGAAGATGCCTGAAACAGGGCGCTACACTGCTATTATTGAAGGAAATGCCAAACAAGCAGCGATTGACATGGGGAAGGTTCTTGATATTGAAATTCAAGCAGAGGGAGAAAAATTGGCAAAATTTAAAGCAGCCAATGAGTACTCTTTACTCTCCAATGAGTTCTTCATGCGCCATGGACATCATTTAATAGGTACAATGACTACTTGGTTCTTGTTGGACATTGCTTTCTACAGCCAAAATCTCACGCAGAAGGACATATTTCCCACCATGGGTCTCGTTAGTAAAGCCACTAGCATTTCCGCTTTGAAGGAAATGTTTGAGACATCGCGGGCTATGTTTGTGATTGCGTTGCTTGGGACGTTCCCTGGTTACTGGTTCACAGTATTCTTCATCGAGAAAATCGGGAGGTTTAAGATACAATTGATGGGGTTCTTCATGATGTCAGTGTTCATGGCTATCATTGGAGTCAAATATGATTACCTAAAGACTGAAGAACACAAGTGGACATTCGCAGCTCTATATGGTTTAACTTTCTTCTTTGCCAACTTCGGCCCCAATTCGACAACATTTGTGCTCCCTGCGGAGCTCTTTCCAACAAGGGTAAGATCCACTTGCCACGCCCTGAGTGCCGCGTCTGGAAAGGCAGGGGCAATGGTTAGTGCATTTGGGGTGCAGCAATACACGCAAGATGGAAATGTTCATAAAATCAAGAAAGCCATGTTGCTTTTGGCATTCACAAATATGGTTGGATTTTGCTGTACCTTCTTAGTGACGGAGACAAAAGGCAGGTCACTAGAAGAAATTTCAGGGGAGGATGAGAAGCAGAACGAGATGCAGATGAAGAGTTCTAGGCCTGCCTCTGGCCACCAAGACGATGGATGGGACTGAGATCAGGGTATATTACATTGGCAAGTCACATTGAGCAGTACTATATATAGATGCATATATAGGAAAGTATTGCTAATAAGCGAGATATCGCACATAGTCGTGCTTTGCAGCTTCAGTCACCTCCAGAATAAGGGCTTCAGCAAGTACGGAAATTAGTATAGTAGTTTCCTTACCAATTCGCGTAGTAGTTGTGGGGGAGTAATTTTGTATTTTCCATCTCCTGTCCTCCTTCCCAAAGTGTTAGTGCTATTTCCTTTTGCCTTTGAAATGAAAAGTGACATATGGGTTAAATGTATATTTATATTTTGTATAAAGATGGATGGTTATATGTAGATCTTGTTGGTTTTTTGTTCGAGAAAGAACTTGTGACCTATAAATGGACCACATGTGAATTTACCTCTGATCGACTTGAAAATAAAAGAAGACAGAAAGAACCTTCATATCTTAGCTAATTTGATTTGGTAGTCATGGGACTAAAAGCATAAATATTTACAAGGGGTTCCCGAGTTCCCAGGCTAATCAAATTGTGAAGAAGCAGCAGCATTAAAGAAGAGAAGGAAAAAGAATGAACAGAAGAAGGGATAAGAGAGAGAGGAGACAATAAGGAGGAATAAATGTTGAAGAATGATAAAAGTCCCACATTTTGGTGGTAACGAGCAATCCTTCTTCATTTGAGCTAACTTTTAGGACGTGAGTTAGACCCAAAACTTAACTTTACAATAAAATACTATTTGATTTCTGAGAATTTTGATGTCAATCCTTTGTTTGCTTCTAACTTACCTAGCTCAAAAGGCATTCATGAACTTCAACCTGTTCTTGCTACAGAGTTGTTCATTCATTCCTTGTTGTTGAGTCTTTACTTGGTGCTTATATTGTAAACCTACTCCTCTCTATGAAGCTCGTGTAGGTACTCTTCAATTCTTATCTTCTAGATTCGAGTTGTGGCTAGAGGTAGCCATGAAGTCTGTGTCAGCTGGGGTTAGTTGATATAGTAGGTAATTGGGATATTTCTTAGTTCACTTGTAATAGAGGTGAAGGATTAAGTAATTTGATTCCTAGATTGCATAGGGTTGTAATCTAAATCTTCACTCGCGTTAGTAAGTTATATGTTTTTACACAATTTTGTATTGTCGTTTGAAAAGTATAATGAATGGCTAGATATAAAAAAAAGTCAAGAA
Source organism: Solanum medicagineum (assembly GCA_026153255.1). Classification (NCBI taxonomy): domain Eukaryota; kingdom Viridiplantae; phylum Streptophyta; class Magnoliopsida; order Solanales; family Solanaceae; genus Solanum; species Solanum medicagineum. The sequence goes on along the minus strand of JAPFFP010000094.1, from coordinate 10,168,672 downwards.
AATATTTAGCTAATTTATTTAAAGAAATAAGAGAAAATGGCTAAAATTTAAGAATTAAAAAACAATCTTCTAGGAGATAACTAAGAATAGTAGGAACAACAATAGCATTATTAAATAATTCATGAGGTAATTCTTACATATTTATGTGCTCATATTGGAGTAACTTTTTACTATGTTCAGGGCAACTCTTCAATTTCTTCAGAGTTGCGGCCTAAGAAAGAAGACGTTTTTTTTTTGAAGGTGAATAATGTTTGCATCATTTAATAATAACTAAGAAAAAAATTGTAATGACATAACTAAGGAATTAAAGTGCAATTACTAGATTTCTGTATATACATAATTATTAAATCAAATTTATTATTTAATTATATTTCAACTTTATACATTGAAATTTCCCATTTTAAATAATATATGACAATCAAAACCACTGGTAATCCTCTATTTGAGAAAAATATTAAATAAAGGATTAAATTATTCTTATATATTTTTTAATTAGAAAATCAATGACAAGCATTACGAATCATTTATGATTAATAAGAAAGGCAAGTAAAGTAGTTCAGATGGAGTATTAACAATTCATTTGATTTATATTTGATACCGATAACAATAAATGAATGGTTTAATGCTAGTGTTCTGGATTTCCTTCCCAGTTGATACTTCCCGTTAGGGATAGCGGAAGCGCGATATTGAAAAGTATGAATAAATCGGACAAGATAATAAAATTGGAGACACAGATTTAACGTGGTTCACCTAATAAATAGGCTACGTCCACGGACGACGATGAGCAAAAATATCACTAT
>JAPFFP010000094.1:10132593-10145377 GCA_026153255.1 Solanum medicagineum | reverse complement strand
ATACATTCATATATTTTTTTCCTTTACCAAAGCTGAGAACAGGGCTTTTGCCCTAATTCCCAATTCGTCTTCTTCTTTAGCCGGTGATCTCGTGGAAATTGATCAAGAAGGATATTTTTGATAAATCGTAGGTTCAAGTAAAATATGTAAAAAAAACAAGTATAAAACAATACAGTCGAGAGTAAAGTATGCTAAAAGAGTAAAGAAGAGAATAATATCAATAATAACATAGTACGATAACCGAAGAAAATAGAACATCAAGTAACACTTAAATTAAAGAATAAAATAGTAAGTGAGTAATAATGACAATACTGAACATGAAACTAGATAACGCTCAATTGTAACAATCTCTATGATTTTTTTGTGGTTTTTTTTGCGTATTTTTCATGTTTTAGCCTTTTCCCTAGTTTCTTTATAGGATGTGTGACATGCGGGGATGGATGACATGATTTTCCAGATGATTGAACGGGTAATGGGAAAGTTTTTCTATTTTCAAGGTTTAAAAGTTGAAAAAGTTTAAATAAAGACAATATTCTATGTAAACAAGTTTAAAATTCGATTCTAATAAGTTTGGTTAGATCTAGAAGGAGATTTTTGTGTTAATTGGATAGTTCATTCTCGTCTTGTGGCATTTAGGAGTGATTAGGTCATTGACTGAAACTTTGAAGTTCAAAGAACTAGAGTTGATTTTGATCAACTCTACCTTAGATCGGTGATTTTATAATTCTAATAGATTTAGAATATGATTTGTAATCAAGTTGTATATTTGATTTTTTTACACAGGATTTCCAACGAACCTTAAGGTTCCATTCAAAATTTTGTGTCTTGAATCAAATACTAATCCAACAACAACAATTTTTAATCAAAGCATGTATTTAACCAATGAAAATAGATTAAATATAGTTTAAAAATTGAGTTCTCATAAACTTGAAAAATTTACCAACAAAAATACGGAAAGGAAATACTTCCTAAAAGTCGTTATACCAAATTTTTATTTAAAGGTTTATGATAAGGGAATGCAACCCAAAATAATAAAGTAAATAAAGATTTAAAAGGTCTAAATACTAAGATTGAGATGAACCCACATTAACCTAAAAGAATTAACTCACCCTTAAATTCGATAATCAATGATCTCCTACAGGTCTCTCAATATATAACCGCCTAAAGATTCATGTACTTAACAAAGGAAAGAGCAAGTGTCGTATCAGTACACAATTATTTTGTACTAATAGACTCACATGACTATTTCTAGTGAATGAAATATGAACAGACAACTATAATATAGTAAGACAATGATACACTATTTTTTCATAATGATGCCAACTCTTAAATCATTGAACAAGTAAACATAATTAATCAAAATTAAACAGTCAATGATGATCCTCTCATGAAACCCATACCTAAACTTTAGTGTACTAACGTGGTACCCATTCCAATAGTTAGTGTACTAATCTGGTACTCATTTCAAATGTATCAGCATGGTATCCAATTTAATTATATCTATGTGGTAATCGATCCAACATGAAGTTAAACATCACAATCACAACTACAATAAATTATTACTCACCCTTGAACAATCAAGTAATATATTTATTATATGCAATTTGATCACAAGTTAACATTTCGATTCATGTTATTTCTTTTTTCCCTAATCATATATTTCATATGAATACTAGTAAAGTAGTTTACAGACACATATAACACAAATAGAAAAACATAATCATGATCTGCCTCGAAATAAGCCTTCAGAACTTTAAATAACTAGCTTTTCTTTTTCTCAATGCTTTGGCTCGTTATTCGTCTAAATTCAACTAAGAACACAAGTAAATTATGAACAATAACCTGCATTACTTTATATCAAAATCCTAATCCTTGACCACTTTCATGATTATATCATCCAATTAGGACCTTTTTTGTAATACCTCGTGAAATTACCGAAATACTCCTCGAATGGAATCGTGCGCACAACGCGTCTTCCTAAGCTCCAATGGAAATTTTCGAGATCGGATTTGCGATTAGCATGAAAAATTGAGTGGGAAAATGGTCTCTATCGGATTTTAGAGCAACAAAGTCAAAAGATAATTTTTCGTAATTAAAATGAAAACAATGTTGATGCGCGCCACGCCTGAGAGGTGGACCAACACTTATATTTTTTTAAAAACTTTTTCTACGGGATTGAAAAATCGATCGAAAAGCGATTTATAAAAAATTACACAAAATGAATTTGACAAATGCTATTTATGTGTATTTCATAGAAAAGCAGTTTTTCAACGTGTTTTAAGTTTTTAGTCAAAAATTACATAGGTGGGCTATTCCGAGCTAAAATTTTTCTTTCAATTCGTGAAGGATGTTTTGGTCATTTTTCAACCCCTCCTAAGTCCCCAAAAACGTGTATAAGGGTCGTTTTCTTCAGATTAAGGGTTTTAAAACTCATTTTTCCTAGCTTCCAAATGAGAGTTCTTGTGAGAGAAAGAAGAAAAAGCTTGAGATTTTCAAGATTTGGGGTCAATTCTTTGAAGAAGCTTGAGTTATTCTTCCTCCTAGATATATAAGGCTAACTTAAAGCATGTAATTGTTCTTCCATATGCCCAACAATTGGAGTAGATAGATAGACAGATGTATTGAGTTCATATATATAAATTTTGAGTAGTTTCTTGAAAACTCATATTTAAATTACGTACTTCTTATGTGGATGACCATCACAACCTTAATTTACTGCGTATATGATTTGTTATGAATGATTTCCTACAACACTATATGCTATTTTGTTAAAGATTGCAAGAATGAAACTTAGGGATTGATGTCTAGAGCCTTGATTGTATTAATGTGCTTGTGCTTGTGGTTGTGGTCATGAATTGAGTATGTTGATGATGATGTTGGTGAAATTGATGTTCTTAAAGTATTAAAGAGGTTGAGCTTGATCCTAAAAGAATGTTCCTAATCCATTGAGTTGATGGTTGATGAAATGAGTTGATGTTCTTTGTCCAAAAGAGACTACATGATGAGAAATCTTGATGTTTGATGTTTATGAGCATATTGAGTCCAGGAGTATTGAGCATTGAAATGAGCAAGAGTGGGTCTTACTCACACTCATAATTACGTGGCCAGCGTAGGAGAGGATTGGATCGTGAGAACGGATGTTTTCTTAGTCCCAAAAGAAGACTTAATGTTATTATGGATCCACAGATGCCACTCCCTTTACCCCGGCAAGGTACTGGGCGGATGCCGTACTGACATCGCTTCGTTGTATCATCACTGGCTCATAGGTGATGATTATAGGTCCAAGAAACTCTCAACTAGGTTCCACACTGATAGTATCTTATGTTGAGTTGATGGTTTGAGTCTTGATTGATGTTGATGAGTTATTGTCTACTTCTTATCCTTACCTGAGATGAGTGTCTATCATTCTGAGTGTCTTATGAGTTGAGATAATTCCATATTATTTCTGCCTGTATTGTTTCATTCAACTATTTTACATACCGTACATTTCATGTACTGATGTCACTCAGTGCTGAATCATTTCATGATGCAAACACGGAAGATAGAGGACTTCAGTAGGCAAATCGTTGAGGTTCAGAGATTTCTAGTTCCAGAGATTTGGTGAGTCCTCTCCTACATTCGGAGGGTACCTTTTATTTCTTTCCATATAATTTGAGTTTATTCTTTTGAGCTTGTGGTAGCTATGGTCTGTCGTGGTACCCTCTTAGATTGTAGAAGTAGAGGCTTCATAGACATAGAGAGGATGGTTTTGATGTTGGGATCTTTCCTGTTTGAATCCGAGTTCCTTGAATACACTTTACGCCATGAATGTTGAGACTAGTTTTGGCCTATGGCCCTTATTCTTGCTATAAATGTGACTGAGTTGAGACGCCCAGTATATTATTTACTTAATCCCCTGATAATTTCCGTGGTATAGTTGAATGAATGACTGTCTTGAAATCGAGTTGTTCGCTTAGGGACTAGGAATAGTCTCTGAGTGCCGGTTACGTCTAGGGTATCCTCCCAGGTCGTGACAAACTTGGTATCAAAGCACAGAGTTCAAGTGTCGTAGGGAGTCTATAAAGTCGTGTCTAGTAGAGTCTTGTTTAGGGGTGTGTTGTGCACTACACTTCATAAGTAGGAGGCTATATAACATTAGGAAAAGTTTCCCTTTATCTATGTTCTGAGTCGTGCAATAGAGTTTAACTCTATGAAAACTCTTTTCTAATTTGTGCATTACACGTTTGCAGATCATGCCTCCAAAACGTAATGCTGCCCAAAAAGATGCCTCACCCCCAACCACTGAGAATTTCCCACCAAAGGTCCATACTCAGATGATGACGAGGAGACGGGGTCGACCAGCCAGAATTGCTAAAGTTCCATAAGCGCCCCCTGCACAGCCACAGCCAGCCTCCACCTCAGAGGCAGAATTTCGGGGAGCCATTACTATGCTCACCCAACTAGTGGCCTCCCAGGGTAATAGTCGAGGTCCTCAGGCCCCACGTTCCAGCTCCCAAGAGTCCATGGCTGCAACCAGGCTCAGAGACTTCTTACGGATGAACCCACCAGTTTATACGGGGTCAAAGGTTGAGAAGGACCCGCAAAACTTCATCGAGGAGATGTGGAAGGTTTTGAGGGCCATGCATGCTAACGACGTTGAAGGAGTTGAGCTTGCCTCCTATCAGTTGAAAGATGTTGCAAATGTCTGGTATAACCAGTGGGTGGATAGCCGAGGTGAGGATACTAAGCCTACTGAGTGGGATGAGTTTGAGACTGCCTTCCTTGACCACTTCTTCCCCAAGGGTTGAGGGAGGCAAAGGTTGATGAGTTCGTGAACTTAAAGCAAGAGGGGATGACTGTTAAGGATTACAGTATCAAGTTTATTAAGCTGTCTAGTTGCCGCAATAAAAAAAATTTTGAAACTTTTTTGACTTGAAATTCCCCTATTATCCTGCTATAGCCTCCCTATCCTGCTATAGCAGTTCTTATCATAGTGGAGTTATTCTCGCCATAGCGTGGTACACGGAGCTTGAAACTTAAATTTCATGTCCCAAATCTCAATTTCACCATACAACTTTAAATCTTAACATTCTAAAATGTTTGTCCTGTGACAGGATTAATCTCAGAGTTTTACTTGCTTGACCGTAAAGCCGTATCGGTTCCTTAACATCTTGGCTATCAGGTCAAATAGTCAAAATTCAGAAATTAACCCCAATCTATTATCAAGTTAGACTAGACCTTCCTTGACTCAAATTTTGTCCAAATCTGACTAAGTTTCAAAATTTCTAAGTTACTTTTTTATAAAGATAGGAATGAATCATTATATTTTGGGACTTCGATTGTTGATGTTTTCAGTTGTTTTAGTGAACCTAAAGTCCCTTTTCGCAATTGTGATAGCCTTATTGCATTGGTAAAGGATGGTTGGGTTGGGCATTGCAATTGTGTGGAAAGGTTTGCAATCGAGTTAAGGTTTGAAAAACTAGCCAAATTTTTTCTCTACATTTGCAAGTGGTGGATCACTATCATGATGGTTTGAGTAAGGTACATAAGTCTCATGATCATGAGAGGGATCCATCGCGTTTGCAAAAAAGAAATCCACCTAAACAGATTTAATTATTTAAAATATTATTTTCAAATTCAGACCTCATAATTAGATTTTGAAAGTTTAGAAACTAAGTTTGGGATGATTTGAAAGGTGATTTTTAGGATGTCTTGGCGAGGTACAATGCTGATTCATAAATTACATATTTCTTCTAATCTATTATCAATTTGATGATTAAATTAGTATTAGAACTTTGAAGTTTTTTCTTATTTAAAGTAAAATTTATGAAATTCTTTGAATTGAAGGTCAATTAATGATCCGATTTAGCTGATCTCCGACTTATGAATTTTTTAAATTATGAATAACCTGACTTTAAAACGAAATTTAGATTTTACGTCGAAGTTTGGAGTTGACTTTTAATTCAAACTTTGAACTTATTTTTATGATAATATGGATATTTATGAACTTATTTACTTACCTAGATTGAATATGTGATATGATTGAGACTCTTCTTATATTTTTAGAAAGGATAAACTCATAATTTGACTTGTTCGAACTCCGACTAAGACAAATTAAGATTTTCTTTTACTTAGCCTAATTTAGGCGCTTTAGTGCTTCATGGCACTCTTGCCTATGTACTTGACTTGCAAAATGGGTTCGAATTTAAACTACGATATAGGGATAAACTTTTAATCACGATCCAGTTTTAGGTTTTCAAGATCCAACAACAACTATAAGATTTAGAGGTACACACTTATTAAATGTCAAATATTACCTGAGGAAAAGAAAAACAGTTCAGTGCTTCAGATGGATCCACCCAAAATCAAATATGTGACTAGACTAAAATCACAGTATGTCATATTATCAATTAGAATCATCTTGATTGAAATCATTTCTAAGTTTCTTAAACCACAAAATTTTGACCACCAATTCAAATCCTCCTGAATACCTTGAAATCTGAATCAACCATGAAATCAATTCATAAATTGTCTTTTCAATTTAGAGAAAACTATCAAAAATTCATAATAAATCTGTTTACTTGAAATATTGACTTTGATCAAATTTCTTTTCAAATTTTCAAAACTAATAAACTCATCCAATACTCATCTAATAACTTTAAAAATCCCGTCGTTCATTTCTGCAAATCCCAATATATAAACGTTATAAAAAAATAAATTAAAGAGAAAATGTAGAAAACACAACCGATCATGTGGATCATTTCAAGATCTGCTGGTGACTCTGATTCTCTAATGAAATAAAATTTATGACATCGATTTTTATTGGGGAAATGAATTCTGTGACAAAAGAAGCATCTATATTATGAGAAAAAGACTTTCTTTTCTGATACCTCACATTTAGTGAATCATCATATATTATTAGATGATGTTTTCATATATTTTGAATGATAAATATCATCAATATTTTCTTGTGCGGGGTATATGCTCATCTTGTGTAATATTTTTTCGACACAATAAAATATTATTTTATTCACCAAATTAATATTCAAATGAGTGACCTATCAATTGTGATCAACAACCCTGAAGCTCAATGAAGGATCAATATTTGAATCCATTGAGGATATCATAACATGGTCCATTCATCCGCATTGAGACATGGGCGGATTTAGGAAAGTGAAAGGGGTATCACATAACACTGCTTCGTTGAAAAAAAATTACTAATTAAAATAAGTATGTACAATTAAGAAATAAAAGGAAATATAGCGGATATATACTGCAAATGACATATCTTGAGCAAATGATGTGTGTAGCTTGTTTGGTTTTGTGCTGAAATTCTATAGGATAGGGTTGTGTATTCAAGCGTCTATAGCCTTATTTTATATTTTTTTTTAACCTTCTGTGTTTAGTAATTATTTGGTGCTTTGTGTAAACATATATTTAGTATTTTATATTATTAATGAGATTATTCTAAATACATTTCATAAAAGAAGAAATATCATCGAAAAGAATTATTATATATTTTTTATTTTATTCGACATATAACAATATACATGAATTGTGTTATATATAGCGAGGGGAGGGGGAGGGGAAGGAGGGGGGATGGATATGGTGTTATATTATTTTATTTATTTTTATCATTTTAATAGGTGACGTCACTTATGAAAAATCTTGCGTACGCTTTCGTGTATATGTGTGTGTATATATATATATATATATATGGATATGGTGTTATATTATTTTATTAATTTTTATCATTTTAATAGGTGACACTGCTTATAAAAAATCTAGTGTACACTTTGGCGTTGAGAGAATTATCCAACATTATACTCTTGTCTATAACTTCTGAAATCATTCCAAACACCTTCGATAGTGGTGTATTTTTCAATCGTAGGATAATTTTGATCTCCTTGAGATCTATTTTCATCTCTTTATGAATACATTAAAGTTCATGGAATATTTAAGATACCTCTTTAAGAGAATATAATGCCTGACATTCCCTCCAAATAACTCTGACTGAAATATGACTCATCCGGTAGAATATACAAAATTCCGACACGTTGATAACCCCTTAAAAATATGTAGTGGAAGACAATTTATCACTTCTTTGATATGTTTCTTGATTATGAATATCACCATAAGTTTTTTGGCGAGGTGAATAAAATCACCATAATTTTTTTGGTGAGGTCAATAAAATCACCATAATTGTTTTGGTGAGGTCAATTAAATCACCATAATTTTTTTGGTAAGGTCAATAAAATCAAACCTTAATGCTTTCATTGATATTTGATCCATTAAAATGTCTTCATAATATTTCTGTAAAAATAAATAGTAGCCTGAGTTGGAGGGACTTCAACCTAAATAGGAGGGGCTTCATGATGAGTCCTAAGAACCTTCTTGACATGTATTTTGAGTATCATACGATTGTTTTGGTCTCTAAAATCACTCATGTCCTAAACTTGATTGCTTTTTATATCGAACTTTGTATAATTAATTATGTCTTGCAATAAAAATAACTATTGAATCTCTTTTTATTATAAAAATAGTTTAAAAGTTCACTTATTAACTTTCATTCTTTTACAAAATTGCAGAGAGAAATGTTGAGTGTCCAGTGCATTTCAAAACTTAACGTTTAACTACAGTGGATAAATGTTATCGTCATGAACGATTTTACAATTCCAAAGTAATGAAATTTTATTAATTTTCATTTTTTACTTTTCAAAAAAATCAAGGTTCTTTTCTAATTTTCACTTTGTGTTAATATTATATATGATTAAATTTGAATTCGTACATTATTAAGGCCATTTTAAAATGGTGCTCCCAATAATTTTTAAGAAAAATCCACGCCATCAATTTTAAAATTAGTTGGTCGGAAGAAGAAAGAGACTCGTAATAAGTCGGAAGAGAGAAAGCGACGACTGTATTATCCACGTAGGCGGTGAATTTGTCTTGAGACTTGACGACACTGGGGGTCCCACTTTCTGATTTTGACTATTCCCCGAGCTGAGTCTGGACCGCCGGTCACCGGCGCCGTTCACGCCTTTCCGGCTAACTGCATGTGGGTTGACGCGGTCCTTTTCTTTTTTCACCATTATTATTATTAGTATTCAATTCACGGAGACCTTTTGATCCTTTTTCTTTTAATTACTATATAATAAGAGGCTAGACTATCGAAGTACACAGTTGTTAGACGATATACTTGCTTAAGTTATCTGTTTTTTTTCTCTTTTATTATATGCGGCGCAATCAAAATATTCTGTTGACTTTGATGTGTTTGGTTCAGCTAATTAAGTATATTTTTTCAGATACGGCTCAATCAAAATATTCCGTGCCTTTGACATATCTCCTTTATCTACTTAATTTTATATTTCTTTAGGTGTTTCAAATATAATTTTATAATATTACCCTTAATAAGATACTTTTATTAAGCGCGCATGGACACAAACACTTAATCTCTAGTAGTATAATAATTGCAGATAATACTTTAAAGATTTTTAAGTTAAAGGTGGAATTGAAGAGGATGTGAATAGTTTGTAAATGTTTCATTATTTTAACAGAAAGTATTTATTTTTCCGTTTGACATTCAATTTGCTCTTATAATATCTAATTGTAATCATAAAGAAAGGAGGAGATAATACGCAGTTTTTTTATGCCTTAAAATGAGGAAATAAAGTTTCACTAAAATAGTGGATTTGGTGCATAGGTTCCCTAGCGCGTTGTCGCTCATGCCTAAATAATGCATCTCCCGTTTTCCGGTCTCCATTTCCTTTAATTCAATAAGTATCCGTAGATATTTTAAAATATAATAATTCTTTAAATAAATTATTTAATTTGAATTATTATTAAATAAAAATATATATGTATAATCATATATAATATTTTAATTTTAATATATAATCTATAAAGGTTGGCTCTTCATTAATTAAAGAGCAAAAAGTAAATATATGTTTCAAAAAAATGTTAAAAATTAATCAAATTTGTGTCGGATGGCTCAACTTATTTTACTAATATGGTTTTTTCTATATATAACACTCCCTCTGTCTCAAAAGGAATTGAATTTTTGAGACTTTTTTCAAGGTTCAAAACAGTTGAATTGTTCACAGTTGAAAATGAATGTTTGGATTTTTTTTTTCATATTTGTCCTTTCATTTATTGAAATTTTATACTCCCTCCGTCCAACTTTACTTGACCCTTATACTATTTTGGGATGTCCAACAATATTTGTCCACTTTATGAAACCAAGAGACATTTTTACACTTTGTTCCTAATTTACTCTTATCATAAATTATAGTCATTTCCCTATTACATTTTCCAAGATATCGTATTTATTATATTCAAAGGTAATTTGATAAAATTACCCCATCATTTACTACTTCTTAATCCCTGTGTCAAGTACTGGGGCAAATAAAGTTGGACGAAGAGAGTATTTTTTAGGAGACAAATTACACTACATATTTATGACTCCTCAAAGAATAATAGTGAAAAGTGTAAAATTTTGTCTTTAAATATTTTTCTTAATATGTATGTATTTCTCATAAAGTAGTTCATACTTTGGTGTCCAAATATGCAAGAAAGATCTTAAGACAATATTAGAAACATCAAGGACAAGGAAATTAACATGATTTTGAAAGAAAATTAATGGAAAACATGCACCTAATCATGTTTTTTTGGCTAATAAGGTCAAGGATAGTCAAGTCAGCTTAATTTTCCACTTAGATATGTCTTCAAATTTAAGTGGGGATCAACTTGTCCCTCTCAAACTTGTCTTCAATTAAAGACAAAAACTTCGATTCCAAGTACGTGCAACTCAATTATAAAGTAATTATTATTGTTGATTATGATTAGTATTGTATTATTCTTGTAGTATTTTTATTCAGGGTTAGGTTTAAAATTAAATGAAGCTCATATTGAGGGTCCATGCCTCATTGCTTTTCTTCCTTCCACTCGTGGGCACGACTCTCTTTTGCCTGATTTTATACAATATAAAATTAAAGATATTATTATTACTATTCCCTCCGTTCCATTTTTGTGACACCTTTTTCTTTTTGATCCGTTCCAAAAAGTATGTCACCTTATAGAAATAATTTAACCTTAAAACTCAAAATGATTTTAGATCATAAGTTTAAAAAATCTTGTTTTTTTTTTCTTTAAACATCATATCAAGTCAAGGATTGTCACGTCAAATGAGACGGAAGGAATATTAATTAAAAGAGCTGCTTACTCAGATGCTTCTGCAGATATCCACTTGACAAGTGTAATTCATCAAGGAAAAATTTAAATATTGTCATTATTAATTAAATAAAATAAAGTAGGCAGACAGTGCACGAGACATGGGTCACCATGTCCTATTACAATTAACAAATAATAAATCCTTTTTGTTTTTAATTTAATTTAAAGGAGAGGTTACAGGGCTAGTGATTACTTTGGGGAAACATCTTAAAGACACACAATAGTGATTAATTTAACTAATTACTTAATTAGTTAATTGGTACTTTGCTTTCACTTTTTGAGTCCTTTTCGAAGATATCAAGTAATGATTGACTCTCAGCATTTTTTGCTTCATTCTCACGTTTAATTGGAATTTATGTATATTTCCTATTATCATTCTCTTCCTTTCCTCCTTTTAAATTTACTCTTTTTTAATTAGGGTGATTTTCGTTCCTATACAAGTTTGACCTATGAAACTATAAGATCATATCAACAATTTTTTATTTACACTAATCTAACAATTGTTGTTACAAAAGTAGAAAAGAGAGAATGATTTATAATGATTAATGTGATGTGATTGAGTTGGGAAAGGTAAAAAAAAAATGGCACTAGGCCCTATTCCTCAATAGGTAAAAGCAATATAAAAATATTTTCTTTTATCAAAAGTAACCAAATGAATTTAATTGATTTGACTGCACATTGACAACTTCTTTTGGTATATGTGTAAAAGAATGAATGTTTTGTTGAAAAGGTTGACAGAAAGGGGAAAAAGTCAAATATAGTTACCAAACTTATTTATATATAAATATTTTGACTCACATATTAAGAGTATTAATGAGATAAACACAGAGCTGGAGAGTATAAGAAAGGTGTTCGTCCAAATAAAATTCATGGATAATGGATAAATTTGTGTCAATTTTGATACAATATGATAAAAAATGGGACAAACTGGTATATAATAGTAGAAAAATAATTTTTTTTTAATTTGTTGTAAATATTAAAGATTCGTGATAATTTCAATTTCTATTTAATTAGTTTCAATCTTGTTTGTGGTGTTAGTTTATTTCTGTTTTTTTTTTTTGGAAAAATTTTTTTTGGGAAAAAATACCAACTAATGAGAGTACCATATAGTATACAAAAGAATCACCGTGATCAATACTAATAAGAATGTCATTGAATGGAGAAACTATCAACAACATTAAGAAAAAATTTAACCCAGCCACCAACTATTATACCAAAAAAAGATAGGCTTCAGAACCAAATTGTCTACCATATGCAAAAGGATATTCAACATACCGAACATTGTGTTTTTTATATCATAGCTAACTAACTATACCAACAAAAGTTAACCCACCAACACTAACACCAAAAAATAAGGTAACCTCTATAAAGGAATAATTATGCACCGATAACGAAACTCGCAAACACACCATTCTTTTTACGGGAAAAAATAAAAGCATTAGCAACTAATAAAGAGTACCATGTAATGTATATTGGAAGTAAATAATTAATTATACTACTGCTCTACGTTAGAATAGGAATAAGAATAAAAATAATATATACAATCCTACTTAGAATAGGATTAGAAATAGTAATAGTA
>JAPFFP010000094.1:10092580-10125817 GCA_026153255.1 Solanum medicagineum | reverse complement strand
CTTTAAGTCATGGTTCCTGAGGACCAATGCATCTGGAGGCTAACATAGGACATGATGAAGTCATCTCACGCAACCTATTCTCATTTTATCATCTATGGTATGCTACAGCTAGTAGAATTTTCAATAAAATCTAATGCCTTTACTCTTTTTTGCTACTTTCTTGAAACTTCTAACTCACTTCATAGTAAACTGAGATTTTGAGTATTTTTCTCAGAAATATCCAGCCATGCAGACCTTCTTGTTGGCTTACCAATCTCTTGGAACTGTATATGGGGATCTTGGAACTTCTCCTGTCAATGTATTTTCCTCCACTCGCTTGACAAATCTCACTGAAGATGATTTACTTGGGACATTCAGCCTAATCTTTTGGACTCTAACGTTGCTCGTGTTAGTCAAATATGTCTTCATTGTCCTCTATGCTAATGATCATGGAGAAGGCGGTACTTTTGCTCTTTATTCATATCTCTGTCGCCATATCAATTTCCGAAGCAAACTTACTATCTACAACATTAGGATGGAATCTGATGAGAGCATGGCTTATTACAACCAAGAGAGTGGAAGTCCTCTGTGTTCAAAAACTAAGTTCCTGGAAAGAAGTTCTGCAGTTCAAAATACTCTTACTTTTGTTGCTTTACTTGGAACCTGTATGGTCATTGGTGATGGAGTTCTCACTCCTGCTACTTGTGGTAACATTCTTCTTTTGTTTTCTCCAATTTATATTTCCTTTAATTTAGACGTCGCCTGATGTCCATACACTTGTTATATTAATGTTCCTTCCTATTATATCAGTTCTCTCAGCCCTCCAAGGAATTCAATCTCTCTCTTCCAAAATAACACAAGGTAAAGCCAAAATAATTTTCAAAAGACGGTTCTATTTTAAGTTTAGATTTGCTTCCATTTACCTCACTGAAATGTAAGGTTTAATAAAAGTTCTATTGGCTGCAGATCATGTGGTTTTCATGTATGTGATTACGTTAGTCATCCTTTTCACTTTTCAAAGCTGTGGAACAAGCAAAGTTAGCTTCTGCTTTGCACCAGTAATGTTATTGTGGTTTGGTACTAATGTTTCAGTCGGTATCTACAATATTTTTGAGTACTATCCATCAGTTCTTAAAGCGATTTGCTGATTTAGGTCATTTCAATAAAAGAGTAATTCAGGTAAGGAACAAAGAACTCTAACATATAATTAGGAATGTTAATCTGATTGATGGCATCTTTGTACAGTGAGTCTTGCAGTTGGCATTTTCTTTTGTAGTTTATCCATCCCTAGTTCTCAGCTATGCAGGTGAAACAGCTTATCTAGTGAGATATCCAGAGAATATCAACAACGCCTATTACAGTTCCCTACCGAAACCTGTGTACTGGCCAATGTTTGTGATCTCAACTCTAGCTGCCATAGTTGCTAGCCAGTCCATGATATCAGCAACTTTTTCCATTGTAAAGCAATCACTTGCTCTTGGATGCTTCCCTCGAGTAAATATTATACATACTTCATCCAAGCATGAAGGACAAATCTATTCCCCAGAAGTAAACTACATTCTCATAATACTTTGTGTCACTCTCGTTCTTGGATTCAAAGGGGGTCGAACTAGCAAATGCCTATGGTAAGCATCACTCGATTTCTTTTTGTACACAACTTCAAGAAATCTAATACTATTACGCTACTTAATAACCAATTATGGGTAACTTTTTACAGCAAGCATGGGTTAATAGCCTGTAACAATGATAAATAACCTGTTATAGTCAGTAAAATAAATACAACAACAACATACCTAGTGTAATCCAATACATACACAGACCTTACCTAACTCGTGATGGTAGAGACGCTGTTTCCAAACCAGAAATATTAATAGTGAACATATCTGAAAAATGCTTCTCTTGAGCCTCGGGTCTATCAGAAACAACCTCTCTACCCTGCAACGGTAGGGTAAGGTCTGTGTACCACCCACCTCCCCAGACAAGTGTGGGATTACACTAGGTATGTTGTTGTTAAGTTAAACCACAACAGGAAGTCCAAATAAAGCATAGCGCAGTGAGAAACAGAACTAGCTTTTCTTCTTAAATACAGGGGTAGTGGTCATCTGGGTCATGATCATAACTACATTATTGACAGCATTAGTGATGTTAATCATATGGAAGACAAATATGGTTCTCATTTTGGCATTTTTCTTGCCATATATAATAATTGAAGGTTGTTTCATGATATCTTTGCTCAATAAAGTACCACAAGGAGGATGGGCGTCATTTGCTATTTCTGCTTTCTTCTTGACCATCATCCTATCTTGGACATATGGAAGGGGAAAGAAAAATGAATATGAAGCAGACAGAAAGATGAGTTTACCTGATCTTGACCAAATGCTATCAAGCTATGGTACATTCCGAACGCCAGGAATTTGCTTCTTTTTCAATGATCTTGCAAATGGCATTCCACCCATAATCCATCATTATATTCAGCACGCAAGTTCTGTAAGAGAAATCCTGGTAATTGTAACGGTTAGAACTCTTCCCATTAGAACTGTCTTGCTGGAGAAACGTTACAATGTGGAGAAGCTGGCAGTTGAAGGGGTTTACCGGTGTTTGATTCAGTTTGGATATAAGGATTCTCAAAGCATGAAAGGAGATGACTTTGTTACTTCAATGATCATAAAACTCCACGAACAAGCTGACTCTACAAGCGAAAAACGAAAAATAGATACAGCTGCTGAAAGAGAACCTGTTTTTGTGTTAGGAAGAATCATTCTCAGAGCAAATAAAGGTTGGTTTGCTCGCTTCACTATAGAGTACTCGTACAGGTTTCTTCAGAAGAACAGCAGGGCAGCCATTACTGGGCTTCAAATTCCACCGGATAAAACACTTCAAGTTGGTATGCTTTATGAAATCTAAAACAAAGTAGTATTTTCACTCATAGCATGAAAGCCTAATATCGTGTTGTAATGTATTGTATTGTATGGTATTGTTTCAATAAATACAATGTTTGGATAGATTGTATTGTTTCCCGTCATTATATAATGTCATATATTCATAAATGAGAAGAAGATATTAACATAACGATACAACCACACTAAATCGATCATTACATAAAATGGGTCTTTTCGTCATTGCCTAATAATATATTTAAATGATGCAATAATACAATGAAACTAAAATAACAATCAAAATAAATATTGTATTTAAATAAACAATACAATGAGTAACAACCATCCAAATAAGGGGTAAGGGGTATCTTTTAATCATCTAAGCACAATCTCTCTATGATTATGCTATTTTGTATACGGTAGTGTTGAGCACATAAACTATCTAAGTTTTGATGATGACAAACTAAGTCAAGGACCAGGTAGATTATCAGGCTATCTGAAGAACCAGTGGTACCATAGGATGTATCCACAACAGTATAAAAGACAGAAGTCCAAGGTTTCATATAGCGTTTTTCAAGCACTTTTAAGATCGAAGATTCTCAAGTGAAAAACAATATTCTTGGCTTCCTGTGCATGCATATAGAAAACTCAGACGAGAGAACAGATAGACTAGGTTGGTAGTTCTTGTTTGTCGTTTGTGTTGTATTGAGTCAAAAAGTGTAAAATCACTCCTGCTCTACAAAGGTAAGTGATTAGTTTTTGTTTCCAGTCGATTCATGTGTTGGTTCGTACCTTGTAGACAATGTTGTAGTCTGAAAGTATGTCTGTGTTTTAGTCTAACTACTGAGTGTTGTAGGTTGGATTAAAACAGGCCTTGTTGGTGCTCGTTGCTTGTGCTAGTTGTGCAAGTTGTTAGTGTTGTAAGGGAAAGTAGAGAAGTAGTATGTTTGTTGTATTTCTTTACTTGGCTCTTTAGTGGATTGGTTGGTAAATCTTGTGGTGACAGGTCGTGGTTGTTCCTCCCTTGAGTAAGAAGTTTTTCAACGTAAAAATCATTATGTCTTTACCTTCTGTTATTATTTATCTTTTAAGTTTTAGTATTCTAAATTAAGGGACCTAATAAGCTATCAGGCTAGGAGCACGCTAACTCAATAAATGGTATCAGAGCAGGGATCTCTATCAGGTTCACATCTTGAGATTTTTAGTGAAAAATGGTTGCTCCACTCAACTTGGAGGAAGGATAATCATCTACTAGGCCAGCAAGGTTCAATGGCAAGTACTATGGGTAGTGGAAAGGTAGGATGCATGATTTTCTGATTGCTGAGGATAGTGAACTCTGGGATATTATTCTAGACGGTCCTTATGTTCCTATGATCGAGGTGAAAGAAGGCGACACGACCAAATCTGTTTCAAAGACCAGACAACAATACTCTGAAGCTGAAAGGAAGAAAATAGAGAAGAATTACAAAGCCAAAAAGCTGATTGTGTGCTAGAATATGAGTTGAAGAGTACACCGGATCTCAGCGTGTGGGTCTGTTAAAGAGATCTGGGATTACCTAAAAAATACCCATGAAGGAACTGAACAGGAGAATCCAAGGTGGACATGTTGACATCACAGTATGAGAATTTCATCATGCATGAAGGAGAAAACATACAAGAAATGGAGACCAGGTTCTCAGCAATAACCAATGAGCTTAAATGCCTAGGAAAGCCGATCAGTCAAAGCAAACAAGTTCGTAAGATTCTGAGAGTTCTTCCCAAGTCGTGGGAAAGCAAGGTAGACGTCATTACTGAGTCCAAGGACCTGAAAACCTTGAGGATGGATGTTCTCATTGGTATACTCCGTACACATAAGCTGAATAAAAAAACAGGATACAACTAAAAGGGAAGGGAAGAAAGACAAATCAGTGGGATTAAAGACTGTTTAAAGTGATGAGGAGATTGATGGTGTAGATATGACTTATCTCACCAAAAGATTCAAAAAGTTTGCTAGAAAAAGTCATGCCTTGACAAAGCAGGGAAATGCAGGAAGAGCATATGGTGGTACTGACCTATGCCATGGTTGTGGAAAACCTAGACATTTTATCAGAGAGTGCCCTCATGGAAAAAGTGACAACAAAGAAGGATAGAGAGCTGGGAAGGATAGAAGGAAGGACCATGTACCAGACAAATACAAGAAGAAGGCAGCTGCAGATAAGATAATGATAAAGGCACTAGGAGTCTGGGGAAATTCCTCCAGCTGTTCTGAAGAAGAACAACAACCTGAAGACTCATCCATGCTTGCAGCAAAAGATGATGATGAAGTCTATGATGGCCTCTTTGCCTTTATGACTCAGTCTAATGATGAAGAAGAAGATGATGGAGAGGTAACACTGCTAGACCTTAAAGATAACTTAGATCTTTACTCTATTAGAAAGTTGAAGAAACTAGCATGTGTTATTATTGACTCTGTCTATGAATTGACCACTGAGAAAGACCTGCTAAGCAATAGTGTAGATGTATCATATGATGAAAAAACTGTGTTGACCACTCAACTGTCTGATCTTGAGGTCAAGATTGTGACCCTTGAAGCTGGAAAGCTATAGTTACTGAAGATTATGGAAGCTGAGAGTCAATCTGATGCTAAGTTGAAAAAAAAGATCAGTGAAAATGAGTCAGTGTTGGAAGAGAAGCTGAAGGAAGCTGAGTTAAAATTGAACCTAGCTTTAGAAAGAAATTATGTGATTGAGAAGGACTTGATGAAAGTTAAGGAGGACCTGAACAAGTCCATGAAGTGGACTGCTTCTTCCAAACTTCTGGGAATATGTCCTATAACTGGAGTTCCGAGAAAAAAGGGTTGGGGTATGTCAATAAGATTGATACACCCTACAACACACACAGTAAGTATGTGCCTGTTGCTAACAATCTTTTATGCTTGCACTGTAGAAGAAATGGTCATCTAGAAGATAACTGTGAAGTTTTGAGGAGGACTTTGAACAAATAGGAGTCTGCTCACTCAGATAAGAACAAAGTGATAAAGGGACCAGGTCCTAAACCTAAACGAAAGATAAGATCTCTGCCTCTCTAGTCTAGAAAATTTGTAATTAGGCTCTTATCTGCCTATTGGGAGCTCAGATTTTGGAATGGGTTCCAAAAACTAACTTTTAAGCACTTGCAAAAAAAGTCAGGAGGAAGCAGTCAATGCGGTCACATGGACAGTAGATGCTCAAAGCACATGACTGGAAGGACTAAAAACTTCCTCATTTTGAAGAAATTTGAAGGAGGTAGTGCTTTTCTGATAGTGGTAAAAAGGGATTTATGATGGGCATGAGAAAGAAGTTGGATATTTTGGCTCCAAAAGTGAGGAGGGTGTGTTTGTTGATTACTTTACTTGTAGCAAGGCTTATAGAGTATTCAACAAAATAATTCTTTGCATTGAGGAAAGTGTACATGTTTTTCTTGATGAATTTGGACATATGAAGAGCAACTGTAATCAGACAAGGATGAACCACTTCAACTGCAAAATGATAGTTTAATAGATGATCCTTAATGGAGAATACTACTTAACCTGGGAAGAAATAAAATGAAGGTGATGGAAATGGTGAATCCTTGGAGGAATCAGGTATCTCTACAACAGAACTCGAGGGAGATGTAGATGGAACGGATCAGGCTGATAAAACTGATGACACTTAACATATTACACCTGATATTCCTAATGTACCGAGAAGAAGATCTACTCCTATCAGAAAGGATTCAGATGTAGTTCTTTTTTTTTGCAGGGTACCTTTGTGATAGAAAGAGCACATCTGTTCATCATAAAAGGACAAAGCACTTTGATGTGAGACATCACTTTCTCAGGGACCAGGGATCAGCTCGTAAGGAACAGACCTAAGTTGAGATTGATTAAGCAATAACTTGAAGGATTGTTGTGATTAAAAATTTTCTCTACAAACCTTGGCTAAAATGGCTCGATCAAGTATCTAAGAAATGTTTCACTAACAGGTAAACCATGTTGTACTTTGCAAATTAGCAGATATTGAAACTTCATAAAACTCAAAGACTAAGACAGAGAATTTCGTTAGAGGGCCTGATTCATTTTCAGATTAGTGTTCTATTCATAATCTCTCACTTAATTAATGAAAATGCTCAGGACATGTCACGTCTGTTCAGCTTTCTCTTAACCAATATCACCCCGTCCAGTTTTCGAAGAGTCACAACCAATCAAGGACAGGATGCCTTCTATTCTTCTTCCCTTTAAAATGATTTCATCCGTTCTTTCTTTGGATAAGGAAAAACCCATCCGAGTCCTTTTCTTCCAAAGGTCAAGTTCATCCTCTCTTTTTCATCTTCCTCATTGTTCATCTTCCTGAATAAGTTTCTTGCACTTTATAATAATATCTAACAGTCCAGAACTCTCCTCGTCTCAAATTGATGCTGAATCAGAATCCTCACCATCTCCCAACATCAACACACCACCGTCTATCCCTATTCATACACCTATTAGACCAAATGAACATCATCCGCTTACACAAGGTCTCGATTCATCCTCTCCAACCCTACCTGCTTCTTTTGCATCAGCATTAGGATTAGACTCGTCCAGTGCATTGCCCTCTCCAACTCCTTTAGATATCTTTCCAAATGCTACTGAGGAACAGAGCTACTCTTCCCTTCTAGGACACATTTCATCATTTCTCTCTGAAAAGCACTTTGAAAGGGATCTTGTTGAGAACAGAGACAATGAACCCAACATACTCACTAAGGGTCCTGAGTGGGTGGCCAAAAACCTATTGAGTTTGAGAGAAGATAATCACAGTCTTCATGAGGAACCAACCTTGCCTAATCTAACTCTGGCACTTGGCAAGCCAGTGCATGATCAGATACCTGCTAGTGAGATCAGACCAGTCAATATTGTTGATGAAGAAGGCGTTGTTGATGAGGATGACGAGGACAGTGTACCATTGGCTTGGAGACATCATAGACCAAATGTCTTTTTTGTATCTGCTCCTATCAAGGACTAGGTCAAAATAGACAAAGAGAAAGAAAAGGTAATTAGTGACAATACAACAGTTGTGAGAAGTTATACTACCGGGGGACTGAGAAAAAATTACTAGGGGATGCAATGACTGCAAATCGACAAAAACACATCTCTAGGAAAAAACAAAGAAAGACCATAGTTGTTGAGGAAGAAATACCTGAGGGTAAGCTTGTGGATGTTGAGGAACAAGCGAATATTGATGAGACTGAGTGAGATGTGGAAGGCGACAGTGTGAGTCAAAGAACTGGTGAGGTTAAAGACTCAACAGGAGTTAAGAACATAGCTAGCAAAGGGAAAAGGGATGAACCTGCTTCCACTAGGGGACAAGGTCCACAGGTAAAGAAAAGGAGATCTGTGAAGGTCATGACAAGGGATAGAACAGTCAGCCTATTTCAGGACCAAAAAGAGTCCTGAATGGAAGAGTGTTTGAACCCACTGCCATGAACTATCCTTGTATGAGGGACTAGTTGAAACCATTGATTTTCAAGGGTAGGGGCATTTGTTTGATTGCCGGTACCTTTTTTGCATGAATGGGAAGTTAAGGAATTCTACCTGAATACGTAGCTTCAAGATGATGGGAGATTTATCACAAATATCAGGGATATACCTTTCAAGGTAGATGAAGAAAGCTTGGATGAAATTCTTCATGTTAGGAAGTCAGGTATCAGAACAATGGTTGACAAATCCCCCACAAAAGGTTTCTTTAGAAGAGGCTAGCAAGTTAAAAAACTTGAACCCTGCAGCCGTCTGTAAGAAACTCCTTAAGGGGCAATATTAGTTATATTTTGAGTTTGTTAACAAAGCACTGTTACCAAGGGCTGAGAAAAGGACAGTAGCCTCTATGGCAAGACTTATACTTAATGGATAAGCTGTGTACTATGGTCGAAATTAACCTTCCTGCGCTGATGATGGAACACATGAACAAAGTGTTCACGATAGCTGAAGGAAAACATGGTCTGGCATATGAATTTCTGCTGAACTGGGTCTTTGAAACATGTGGGGTTGAGTTGCGTAAGGGAATTGTTGAGACTGTAAAGCAGTCTTTCTCTCTAAACACACTCGTGGAATGTGAGTGTGTAGACTTTAAGTTTGGGGCTAAAAAATCTCCGATGTCTGATCTGGTGGATCAAAGTGAAACTCTACAAGCTCAAGTTAGGGACCTGACTGCTGAACTGGCCAAAAGGGATGCCAACATAGTGATGATGAATGCTGAGTAGGCAAAAGGCCCAAGAGGAGGACCTGATGTAGCTGAGTTGAATGAGCTAAGGGAAGTTAATGTCCAATTATCCAAGGAAGTAAAGTCCCTCACTCAGCAGCTCCTGGATGCCCATAAGGAACACAGTGCGAATATGTCAAAACTTGTCAAATCTCTTGCATCCAAGCCCTCTAGTCCTTAGGCTCCCTACTTATGTACTCCCCTCTTCCCTGTCCTCTTAGTCTGTCTGTCTTTGCTCCTATTTCAAAGTCTGTTTTTGATGGTTGGTTAGTTTGGCCCTATCGTGGGCAGTTCGCTTATGTTTGAAGTGAAAGTTTATGCATCGTTTTGCTACATATATGAAAATGGTTTCTTTTGACTGTTTATCCTCTCTGATTTCTTCATTGACTATTTTTTTTCCTACTAATTCAAGTACTCGGTATTCTTTTGTTTGTGATCTTATCTTAGTTTACTGATTTCCTTTTAGTGATGCCAAAAGGAGGAAGGTGTGATCATGCTTGCAGGGGGAATACTAAGGGGGCTTGTATTAAGGGGGAACACAAATCACATAGTCGGCATAGTTTGTCATCATCAAAAAAGGGGAAATTGTTGAGCACATAACTAGTTTAAGTTTTGATGATGACAAACTAAGTCAAGGACCAGGTAGATCATCATGCTATTATGCTGAAGCAAGTTGTGGAAAACAGCCTGTAAAGCTGTTGTGGTTGGTGAAAAGTCTTTCAGACTTGTACTGAAGGACCAGTGGTCCATAGGATATATCCATAATAGCATAAAAGACAGAAGTCCAAGGTTTCATAAATGGTTTTTCAAGCACTTTTAAGATTGAAGATTCTCAAGTGAAAAACAGTATTCTTGGCTTCTTGTACATGCATACAGAAAATTCAGAAGAGGGAACTGATACACTAAGTCGATAGTTCTTGTGTTTCGTTTGTGTTGTGTCGAGTCAAAAAGTGTAAAATCACTCCTGTTCTATAAAAGTAAGTGATTAGTTTTTGTTTCCAATCGATTCATGTGCTTATTCATACCTTGTAGACAGTGTTGTAGTTTAAAGGTATGTCTGTGTTTTAGTCTAACTATTAAGTGTTGTATGTTGGATTAAAAAAGATCTTGTTGGTGCTCATTGCTTGTGCTAGTAGTGCAAGCTGTTAGTGTTGTATGGGAAAGTAGAGAAGTAGTATCTGTTGTATTTCTTTACTTGGCTCTTTAGTGGATTTGGTTGGTAAATCCTGTGGTGACAGGTCGTGGTTATTCCTCCCTTGAGCAGGGAGTTTTTCCACGTAAAAATCATTGTGTCTTTACCTTTTATTATTGTTTATCTTCTGAGTTTTAATTATTCAACATTGAGGGACCTAATAAGCTATCAGGCTAGGAGCATGCTAACTCAACAAGTAGTCATATACAAGCCCAAATGTTTCTTTGTTTAAAATTAAGATATTTAAATTCAACTACACTAAATATAATACAATGACAGAATGACTAAGTTGAACCCTCCTACTTATCACTTTGCCAACTGAAACCTTAAATCTACATGAACACAACATTTTAAACCCTTCTATCATCTAATCAGTATGCATGTTGTACAATCAAGCACACACGTGAAATCCCACTCATTTTTTAGTGACATATATGAAATTATATGTTAAAAAATAAAAATTAATTAGTACACTTTTACAATCTGGAAATTTTCAATGCATATTCCTCATATTTGCTCACAAAGTGAGCACCAAAATTCATATCAGATAGATCAAATTCTTCCCCATTTAACTTGAAATTTTCAACTACGAATTCATCAACGCATACCCAATAAATCTCAATCACAGTTTTGAATCAATTTCACAAATTCTTGAAACCCATTTATTGTTGTTTAAGCTTTCTCTAACTTTGTTAATAAAAGTTTTAAGTTTTCAATATTCATTAATCACGTTAATGTAACATATACTTACACCTCTTCTTTGAAATCAACTATACAGATACTGATTTCAATATTTGTAGACTAAATAATTAAAAACTTAAAAAGGGTTAGGAGTGGGTCGTGGGGGCAGAACAAAGTGGTTAGAGTGGGTGTTGAGTGGCAGCAAAAGAGAAGTGCGTGTTGAGGAAGTGGAGGAGAAAAATGGATGTGGTGAAAGAAATTTCAAGAAGAAGACGAGAGAGGGTTAGGCGGAGGAGAGAGGGTGGGAAGGGATGGTTGAGGAAGATATGTTTTTTGTTTTTTTAAAAAATTGATTATTATTTCTAAAAATATTTTTTTGTTGTAAATATCATATTTGCTTTCAAACGTGTGTAATGAGGTTCTTTCCAACTTAACAACATCAATATCATATAAGCTCGGTCAATAATGAGTTTAAAATATGTGTTCAGATGAATTTAAAGGTTCAATTGAAAAAGTGATAAATAGAGGGGTATAATTGACAGACGACTCAAAGTATAAATTTTTTTAAATCATTCCGCCAAATACAAATGCGCAACAGAAATTGGTAATGAAAATGTTTAGCAATAAAAGGGATTATTAATGATGCTTAGCATCGTAATTTTGTGATAGAAAGTTATATTTACATACATAAATCTTTTAGTTAATGTCTTAATGGCTTTAAAATTTGGTACAAGATTAAAATAATTCATACCTTTAACAAAAAATTAGCGATTACAAAGAAAATCAAACACAATATGAATTAAGACTTAAATAATTAACATAAGAGTTTTAATAAGTAAAAACAAAGCAATATAAACATGTTTTTTTTGGTAGTCAATATAAATATGTTAAATGTGAAACATGCCAATTTGAAATTCCAAGAATCAAGAGATACTTGAAAAAAAATAATAGTTACATATTCGAAGATTATAAGTATCACAAATCATAAACTTTTTATGAATTACAATATGTGAAAATATGTGTAACTCACCAAAAAGTATTTGGACTCTATGAATAATATTAAACTAGCATTTTCTGGGGGGACACAAGGACAAAAGAGATGTTTAGATATGAATTTGTTGAATATATTATTTTAAAAAAATAATATTGGAAGTTAAGCTGCAAAAAATACACACACTTCAAAACTAAAATTATGTGATAGAAATTATGAAACATACCTAAAATTTTTCTTTTCAGACCTCAGATAAATATTTATATTTCAAGTCCTAAATTAGGTAATTTAATAAGAAAGTACTAGTATTTATTTGACATCGGGCATTTTTTTCTTAAAAGAAAAATTCCTCGAAATGAAAATACGAAATGGAACAAATTATGAGCAATATTGTAGCAGGAGAAACGACACGTTTGCTTCCACTAACCAATAATCTTTACACATTGGCACTTTTCGCCACCCGCTTCCTTCCTTCCGTCGCCGGCGATGGCATGGTTAACATCAAATCAGAAGGTCCAGTTACCGTCCGAAGCCCAGACCCGGCCGGTCCTTGACAATGACGAACGGATCGCTAACGACGCCGAAGATGCTGAAAGTTTGAAGCTTAGGCCCACAGATAGCGACGTCACGGAAGATCCAAATCGAGATCCTTTCATGGGAGTAAAGGTCCGTAGAAAAGCTTCATTTCATAGAAATTACATCGGCGATTACCTTGACGTGCCTTCTCGACGGTATATCACGAAGATTCTAGAAAAACAAGGTACTTCGCTGGTGCAAGCCACATTCTAAAATTCTCATGATTTATTTATTTTTTCCTGTTAAGGTGATTATACGTTGCACTCACCTTGATTGAGATTCATACAATTGCCTGATCATCGGTTTGATTATTTTCAATGTTTGAAATTTACGTTTTACTTCTGATTTGATGCTTTGTGGGTAAAAATGAATATGCAGACGCTTAATAGTAATGGCATTGTTCAAAATTTTTTTCGTGAAAGCTAAAATTAGCTCGTATGGTATCTATTGGTAAAAGCACTCTTTGAAACTGTTGCCTTAAAGGCTTAAACATGTCATGACAATTATTATGGCTATACTAGTATGATATTAGGTCTAAACTAACAAGTTCAAAGTTGAAGAATTTCCAAATATAATGTGTACTCTTTAAGAACAAGCAACATATAGAATAGAACCGAGGGAGAAGCTTCTTTTTAACCTATAGCATTGTGATTAAAATGCTATTGCAGTAACTTTAATTTCTATATTAGTCGGGTAGCATAATGTTTTCATCAATGTTATTTAAACATTACAATTATATTTTTGAATGTTATTAAAAGCCATTGTATCGTTGCTTAAGCAATGAAGTGATGCAAAGAGTGGCGATATCGCTGCAGAGGCGAAGCCATGCGGTTCAGAGAAATGTGTGCTTAAAACAATGACACTGCAAGATGATCCGAAATGAAAAGAAATTGTTTTTTTGAATCTTCAAACTTTGTGGAGTTGGCGTTATTGCATTTGAATGTTGAAATTAGTTATTTTAATTGCAAAATGATCATTACTGCACTGGTCCATATATATTTTGTATTTAGTAGTACTTCTTTCTTTCTGTAATAGTGCACTTTACTTCAAAGAAGCATGCATTTCATTTTCTCTTTTTGTTCCTTGTCCCAAGGACCTTTTCGCTTCTTTGTGCTTTTAAAAGCGCTGAACTATTTCTAAAGAAACATGAATAGTAAGCTTGTAATGTAAAATAATTTAACTAAGAAAAGTAAATAATGAATTCATGCTTGAAAAGTTCCTTAAGCTGAAAGAGTTTATAAATAAAATTTTAAACAGAATAATTGGGAAGAAAAATAGGTGACAATTAAAAGGGAAACAATACTTGTTAAAAAAGGAGACTCAGCATGATAACATTTAAAGGTTTTTTCGGTTATTATGTAAATTTTGTTTAATTTGAAATGACACATTTGGTAGGTTGTTCCTTTTTTTTTAAATTTTGTTTTTCTTTTATTCTGCTAAAACACTTTACTTTTAAGTTAAATAGCATGTTTATTGTTTCTGGACAGCTTTCAAAAGCTTTTATTGGTGAAACATAGTCTGAGGTTGAGAAATCAAGAACTGTAGGAACTCTTAAGTTGTATTTTGTTGGGTAAATCTGTAACTGGATTATCCCTCTAGTGATATTCAGTTGTACATTGTGTTTTTCTCTTTTCCCATCTTTTGCTAAAATATAAGAAATGAAATGTTAGTAGTTGTTTGCACCATGGGCTGGATTGAACCTGTGTAGCTGTATTAGGAGTAACCTTTTTCTTTAAATGGAACTTTTAGAACTTTGGAGCCTACTTTATTCACGTCTGAATGAAGATCTTTATTTTTAGCTTGTAGTTCAACCAAATAGTCCTTGTTTTACTTGGTACTGTAGTTAAGTTGAGGATATTCTTTGTTCTTATCCCAAAAAGAAGTTGGGGATATTTTTGGTTTCATTCAATGTTTTGTGATCTTTCTCGCTCTTTCATTGAGCTTTAAAAACCAATTTATTGTCAATAAGCGATTACTTGTTATGTGCTTCACAATCAGTTTTCCATTCTCCTGATTACATATCTTCAATTTTGTTTCTTGTCCGCATTTCCCATCCTTGATTGCTTGAATGTCCACATTAGAGTAGTGTCTCAATTTGTTTGCATGATTTTAGTAAGTACCTAGGGAAACTTAAGTTTATATAGACTTCCTAGTAGTTTTTACAACCTTTGGTGCCTTTAACATCACAATTATTTGCATATTGAGCTAGAGCTTTATTTGCTTCAATGGGTGTTTGGATTGACTTATTTTAAGTGGCTTTTGGCTTTTAAGCTATTTTTTAATTTTGCAAGTGTTTGGGAACAACAATCGCTTTATGTTTTTAAACATAGGGGTTAGGCTGCGTACATTCGACCCCCCCCCCAACCCGCAATGAGCAGGAGCCTTTTGAGGTACTGGGGTATGTTGTTGTTGTTGTTTGGGAACAACAAAAAGTGATTAAAAGCACATTTTTTAGGCTGAAAAAGTAAAGAAAAAAGCCAAAATCCAAATGTTGGATATCCCCAACTTATGGCTTTTGACTTTTAGCTTATAAGCCAATTTTTAAAAGTCAATCCAACCCCCTCCCCCCAGTAAGGTTGTCAACATTAATCTAGGTGGAAGTTGTATTTATAGAAGAATTTTTAGTTTATCCTCCTTTGGGCCGGAAGATAATATTTATGCAGTCCATTGAAAAAAAAAGAAGAAAGTATTCTCAAGCCAACTGCTCTTGGATGGGTAGATAATAGGGGTATAAGTCCTGTTTTCCCCTTTATACTGAATGTACTCAATCATTTTAAGGTCATGAGAACAAAGAGTCATAGAGATGTGAGAAGTGCTTTCCCTATCAACTAACTGTCCTGTTAGCAGTACTATACTAGGTTGGCACCCTAACTGGTACCTATGCTGCTACTCCTTGTTAGTTGCTATATTTTTTCACGTTGAAGCTGACAAGTTACTTCCTTCCACTCTCAGCTCCGTTTACTTATGTTACTAGTAGCTCTATCTATTGGCACCAGTCAGGGAACTCCCTCTTTGCAAGCTAGACATGTAAACATATATCTAGATGTACAATGCGCTCGAAAGTAATTCACAAACTTTTCACTAAGAACCATCAACGTTCTTTTTGCAGCAATGCATGGCTTCAGGAATTTGCTTGATATGTCTAGATTTCTATGCAATTACTTTAGCTCTTAGTTTTAGTTGCTAGGCAGACTCTAATTATCGCTGGTAGTAGTGCTTTCCTTGCTGAGAGATAAACTACCGCAACATATACCAAGGGAGGTGCTATGGTGTATGCTATTTGTAAATGACATAGTATTGATTGACAAGACCCGTGATGTAGTTAACAATAAGCTGGAAGTAATAGATCCTGGAGTCTAAGGGGTTCTAGTTGAGCATGACTAAAATTGAGTACATGGAGTGCAAGTTCAATGATGTAACTCACGAGGCAAATGTGGCAGATGTGGAAGTGAGGATTGATACTGAAGTTCTTGGAGTGCCAGATCAATAACATAACTCACGAGGCAAATGTGGGAGTGAGGATTAATACTCAAATCATTTCTAAGAAAGGAAGTTTCAAGTATCTTGGGTCTATAATCTAATGAAATGGGGAGATTTAAGATGATGCTTCACGTTGTATTAGAGCAGGGTGAATGAAATGGAGGCTCACATCCGTTGTCTTGAGTGATGAGAAGGTGCCACCAAGACTTAAAGGTACGTCTTATAAAGTGGTTGTTAGACTAACTATGTTGGATGGGGTGGAGTGGCTAGTCAAGAACTCACACGTCCAGAAGATGAAAGTAGCAGAATTAAAGATGTTAAGATGGATGTGTGGGTACACGAGGAGAGATAGGATTAGGAACAATGACAATCGAGAAAAGCTAGGACTGACTTCTGTGGTGGACAAGATGAGAGAAGCGAAGTTGAGATGGTTTGGATATGTGAAGAGCAAATGTATGGATGTTCCAATGAAGAGGTGCGAGAGGTTGACTATGATGGGTATGAGGAGATGTAGAGGTAGGCCGATGAACTATTGGAAAAAGGTAATTGGATAGGACATGATGCTCGTTCAGTTTACTGAGGACATGACCATAGATATGAGGATTTGGAGGTTAAAAACTAAGATAGAAAACTAGTGGGCAGTTAAGTGTTGTCTAGTTTCTATCAGTATTACTATTATTACTACTCTACCAACTTATTCATTTTTTTTTTCATTACATGTTGTTTCCTTTGCTTTAGTTAACATATTATTTGTCGTACATACTGTTCATTTCCCCTTGTTTATAGCTTCTTCACCACTATATTTCCTTTCCTAACCTGTGTTTCCTTTACTTAAGCCATGGGTCTTTTGGAAACAATCTATGAAGGTAGGGGTGGGGTATGCGTACATACCATCCTCCCTAGACCTCACTTGTGATAGTAGATAACAATGGGTTTGCTGTTGTAGTAGTAGTGCTTTCCTTTTAGGACTTTCACTTGGTGTGATTGATTACTTATGGATGTTCTATGATTCGTTTCTCAAAACAAATATGTAAACCTATGCTGATCTGTATTTTCTTTTGCAGGTGACAAGAAAGTTCTCTTTGCAGACAAAGTTTTGAAGTTCACAAGCACAGGGAAGATGAAGCGGCGAATTCTTCTTATAACTGATTTTGCCGTTTACATTGTGGACCCAGAAATTGATGCACTTAAAAGGCGGATTGCCCTGGCAGCCGTTGAAAAGCTCTGTTTGAGTGAACTAAGTGACAATTTCTTAGCCATAATTATCCCAACTGAATATGATCTACTGATAGCCAGTACTCGAAAGACAGAAATTGTATCTGTCTTAGTAGACACTACCAGGAGTCAATCTGACTACGAACTTGAGGTGCTACTCTCAAATAGGTAAGTACAGTGCCATTTTCTAATTGACTTTGAACTCCCAATTGTTCTTTCTTCTGGCTTATGAGTATTTCAAAAAGTTTTCAGCTGAAAACGGATGCATCTGCAGATATTTTTGAAGTAGCTTTGTGTGTATTGTTGAAGAACTGTGTATGAGACAATGATCAAAGGTCCAAGAAGTCAGAAAGTTTTTGGCTTGATCTCACGCGATGCATACATACTAGTAATACTGTATCTTGCTTTCATACTAAGAATTTCAATTATTCTTGTAGAGAAAAACACTGATATAATCCTTTGTGTGATTTGTGTAAAAATGAATGCAAATTAATGTCCATGCCTAGTTAGAATCATGAGTTTTCGATGGAACAAGACCTGTGCAAATGGTCCACAACGAGGAAATCTAATCATGGGGACATGTATGTAGATGATAAGATGGTTGAAATTGCTTTCACCAGAAATAGAAAAAGAAAGAGGGTGTTTGGGGCATGTCAATAGGTTTTGCTCTTTTATTGTTTTATTTATTTTTTATTCCTATGATGCCCTATCTACCTCTTTTGCTTCCCCTCTACCTTCAAGGATTGCCTGTTTTCTTCTTTCGAGAAGATTTTATTCCTGAAGAATATCTTTAGCTACATTTATACCATCTTCATCTTGCAGATTCGAGTACAATGCAACCTCCGAACTAGTAAAAGAAATTGACTTTGAGGAAACTGAAGGTCAGTGTTAGTTTTAGCTTATGACATTCTTTGTGTATTGTTCCTTTACTCTCTGCTTTTCAGAAGTCAGTACTAGGTCTGTTTAAATCATTATTTCTTCTGCCCTCGTTTCTTCGTAACTCTAAAAGTTTTGAGATATCTTTTGAATCCCAGAGGGTGCGAGAACAAGAATTGTGCGAAAGTGAACTCCATCTTTAGTGTAGCAGTCTGACAACATGAACTGCTGCATGCCCCCAACTTCCGCCTTGCCATTCCCAAGGAGGAATCAGCTTGTAACATTTCATGTATAGGTGACTATCCTTTTATTGAGAATTGGACAGATTAAATTGATTTTTTTCATTACGTTCAGCTGGTTTTGTTTGCTCCTGTTTATGCCAGCCTATTCATTTATGTGGCTCATTGCGTTCATGTAAATTTTCGGACTCTTCTTCTTTTATTTCTTTTTGTTTAAACTTCAATTTTGTCTTTTCCTGATATTGTCGGTATGAGATGCTTGGTGGCATATATCACAAAAACTTTGGCATCCCCAAGCTTAGGAAGTTTCTGCCCTTTTGCCTTCTCATTGTCTTCCAAAATTGACTTTACAGCTTATAGTAAATGATTAATTTCTCATCTCCAGCATTCAAGCTGCAGAAATCATTGACACCTATTGTAATGTCGCTTCTATTTCTTTCTATATGCAAGGAAACCTCGAAAGTTTCACATTGGGAACTTCTGAAGTCCACTCCTTGAACTGCAGGACACACCTATGTCGCTAAGAAGGCAACCTCACCAGTACCTTTAGGTAAACAGGTGAGTGTCCCATGACAAGTTCAGGCAAAAGTAGTGGATATCAGATGCTTGGGACGCTTCTGTTTTATCCCTGTAACTAGTATACGTGCCCGCATAAAAGATAACTCTGTTTTAAATTAAAATTATATTTATTATTAACTTGTTAATACCTTTAAAAATTATTAATTTGTTTATTTGAGAATGTACAATTAATATTAATAGGACATATTTTTCTTTGTTATAATATCAAAATATTATTTCTTTAGATAAAATCAAATTTTTTATTATCTCTCCTTAGACAAAAATCAAGTACTCTATATATTTCAACGTGTTAGTTCTATTTTTCTTTTTAGTGCATCTTTTTAAAAATAATACTATGATTCACTTTTAACAACTTCTTATTTCAAATTTTCACATCACATGATATATGTGATGCTACTTCGCTTATTTGGATTCTTTTGCTCTTGCTTTGAATGTACATGTTCTTAAATCGACAATATTAATCACGTCCCACCTCAATTTGGAGCATGGGGCATTAATTTTCTACTTTTCGTTATTCTATATTGCTTTAGCTTATGCATTTTATAATCTTCGTCTTAGCTAATATGTTGACTTTAGTTATTCTGTGTTTCATTTTATCTTATTGACTGGTCAGTACCTTCAACTCCTTATTGCAAAGAAATCAAACTCAAGTAAAAGAGCGTATAAATTTTTTTACAAAATAATACATATTTTTTTAAAAGCAGATGAGTATATTTAGATGTCAATAATATTATTAATGCATTAAGAAAAACTTAAAATTTTAAAATGAAAAAAATATAATTAAAAAGCAATATGTGCTAGTTTTTTAAACCCATTTAATATGAACATTTTTAGGTTTTTCGCAAAAATCTCTTAGAAATTTACATTATATGAAATAGAATAATGCAATTAATTTTTCAAAAGCTAATCATCCACTTCAACAAATTAAATATCAACAATGAGTAGGAAATTGAGGGAAGTGGGAGTACTTGGTTTGTGATCTGTATGTTTTTTCTTATTTTCAGTGGTTGTTCTTTTCAATTTGTTATTTGTAATTTATTATTTTATTTCAGATTTTAAATTAAGTTGATACCTATAAATTTCATTTTAAATTTTTACATTGAAGTAAAAAATTGTTTTAAAGTAATTTTAAGACTGTACAAATAAGAGTAAAGTTGATTTTCCTTTATTATAGGAATTCAAAGAGTACATTGAGTTTGCAATTTACAATGCGTATCGCTGTATTTTAAATTTTAAATTATATTTTTATTATGTTGACATATGACACTTTTTATCTCTTTCATTAGATATCAGAAACAAATTATTTAAAAAAAAATAAAGTTAAAGAAAGCTAACTCACACGACACTTATCCCATATAGAATTTTTTTTAATAAAAAGAATAAAGAAGAGTTATATTAACTGTGCTAACTTTCTAATTTTAAAAAGAATATCTTCAAAATATTTATTGATAATTAATTTTTTAATATTTTAAAATTCAAAATATTATATTTTAACTAATAAGAATTAAAATTTTTTTTTGATGGTGTTGACAGTGACACATACCTGCGCATTGAATGAATATTTAAACTAATAGATAAAAGTTACTATATCTTAAAATTCTAAAACTAACAACAAATAAATCAAAAACTTTTATATTATACTTTAAAAATTAAGTTTTAAAAAGTAGATGGTAAAAAATTATTTAGATAATTTTTCATTTTCCTTGATTTAAAAAAATATTTTTAAATTTCAAATCCTTTAAGAGCTCTTTTTGTCATTGCTCAATTTTTGTGGCTTTTTTGAAACCACAATATCCAAATAAAATAATAAAACATTGTTTATCATATATTGAAGACTTGTCATGTGTAACAATCTTTTCATTTTTGATTGACAACGACATTAATAAATTTTTGCAATAAACACATATTACAATCCAAAATTTTTTTAAAATAGCACAGATAACCATTTGATGCTCTCCACCGACAAGGCATCCAATTCATTCTGAAGCCTTTAAATTGAAACTAAAAAAAATTAATTAATCACAGTCAATATGAATTTTTTATCTTCTTAAAATTCTTGATTTTTGATTTAAATTCAAATCTTTTAAAACTACAT
Source organism: Solanum medicagineum (assembly GCA_026153255.1). Lineage (NCBI taxonomy): Eukaryota > Viridiplantae > Streptophyta > Magnoliopsida > Solanales > Solanaceae > Solanum > Solanum medicagineum. The sequence goes on along the minus strand of JAPFFP010000094.1, from coordinate 10,104,808 downwards.
AGTTACATCATATTTTAAAGAAATTAATACCTTTAAAGTAATTTTATATTTATAATATATTTTTACACAACAACTATAATAACTTTCTAATCTTGCTTGGTTAAATTATATATTTGTTATATTTTTATACACAAAAAGGATAAGTAAAAAGGAAATAATAATTTTTAACAATACAAAGATTTATACTAAGAATAATGGAAGAAAAATCTATACAAAAATATATATATTCAGGGACATATAATGTTTTTTAGAATCAGTCAAGATAAAATAACTGAAAGAGCACACAATTATATACCATCTTGACTTCATCTCTTTATTATTTGCTTTAATTCTCACACTTGTGAAGATTAATGTAATCACGTTATACTTTCTTTTGCGTTTCATCTCGAATTAGACACCATCCTCATTTTCTCCTTAAAAAAAAATTTATCAACTACAAATAATTTACAAAGTTAAAATTTTAAAAAAAGAAATACTAATTAGTTATTAGAAAGATTAAAGTTACCTATACAAGATTGAAATACTATAAATACATTTACTGAAACTTGTCATCAAACTTAGGCAATTGTTGATCCTTCTTGGCAAAATTCTTAGACAATTGTTGACCCTTCTCTACAAATTTCGACAAATAATTAATTGATTTATTTGATAAATTTAGGAAGATTTTTGTGTGTTGTATATTGTATTCGTGCAACACCCGAAGAAAAAAATATAAACTGCTCTAGCAATAGAGCCCATGTATAAATATTTCAGTTATTTTTTTAAGGAGTGCCAATGATTTATGAACAATTTTTAGTAAACTATGTTAAATTTGAATTTTAAATAAATTATAAAAAGTTAAACAGTAAAAACTAAAATTTTGTTTATCGAATAATTAATTATTTTCTGAATGTGTTCCTATAATTAGGAACATTTTTCTAGGAAAATGTAGAAATATTAAGAACAATTATCTGGAAATTAAGAACAATGAACTGAGAAAATTTTCTCTTCTTGATTCCTCTCTAATTACCTTTCTTTATACATTCTACCAAGGACTAAATAATCAAAAAAAAAAAAAAAAAAATCATATGTAACAAACTTCTTGTGTTAATAATAAAAGAATAGAACCCTATGTAGAATCCTATGTTAAACTTATAACTCCTTGGACTTTTTGGAAAGAGTTGTTTGTTCATTTTCAACACTCCCCCTCAAGATGGAGGGGAGGGAAGTGAGAACCATCTTGGTAAGAAGACAATGATGTGATGGTCCAGAGAGTGACTTGGTGAAAATATCGGTGAGCTGATCTTTGGAAGGAAGATAATTAAGTGAGATGAGTCCAGCCAGATATTGTTGCCTTACAAAATGACAGTCAAGTTCCACATGCTTCATTCTCTCATGGAATACGGGATTCTTAGCGATATGAATCGCCGCTTGACTATCTGAGTGAACAGGAACTAGCAACGGTGGCGAAACAGAGAGATCTGACAAGAGTTGGGTTAACTAAGTCAACTCCGCCACCAAATGTCGCATTGATCTGTATTCGGCTTCAGCAGAAGAAAGAGATAAAGAGGCTTGTTTCTTAGATTTCCAAGAACTGGGAGAACCACCCATATAAATAAAAAATCCACTGATGGAGCGACGAGAGTCGGGGCAAGATGCCCAATCGGCATCACAAAAGGCTTTGAAAAATGATGGAGAAGCTGATAGAAAGGTCCCTTGACAAAGGTATCCTTTGATGTAGCACAGAACTCTCAACGCTGCAGCAATATGGATATCACATGGCTTCTGCATATGTTGACTCAAAACCAACATTGACTAGCAAAGATTTGGTCGAGTATGGGTCAAATAATTTAACTTGCCGACCAGATGTCTATAAATCATTGGATCTGACATGAGTTTTTCCGACAATGCAGGTAACTTAATAGAAGGATCCATAGGTGAGGAAACAGGCTGCAAATGAGAAACATCAAGTTCCTGAAGAAGGTCAGATGTATATTTCCTTTGACTGATGACTATGCCATGATCTTCTCGCAAAATTTCTATTCCAAGGAAATAATGAAGTAAACCTAAATCTTTGATTTTAAATTCTCTATGAAGGAAGTGTTTCAAACTATGAATTTAATGCTCATCACTTCTTGTAATAAGTATATCATCAACGTAGACAGCTACAATAGAAATCAAAGATCCAGATCTTTTAAAAATAGGGAATACTCATTGAGGGATGCCGAGTATCCTTTGAAGGTGAGGGCACCAACAAGCTTTGTATACCATTGCCTCGAAGCTTGTCGTAGACCATAGAGAGACTTCCTAAGCTTGCATACTGAATTAGAACTAGGAGGAAGCAAACCAGGTGGAAATTTCATGAAGACTTTCTTCTTGGAGGTCCCCTTACAAGAATACATTGTTTACATCAAATTGTGAAATATGCCAATTCTTCTTTGCTGCTATAGATAGAAGAGATCTGATTGTAGTCATTTTGACTACAGGGGAGATGGTTTCATTAAAATCTATCCCTTCTTTTTGAATGTCCCCCTATATGACCAATCTAGCTTTCAATCTCTCAATGGAACCATCAACATTGTGCTTTACCTTGTAAACCCATTTATAAGGCAAAGCTTTTCTTCCAAAAGGTAAATCAACAACATCTGAAGTATGGTTAGATTTTAAAGCCGAGAATTCTTCCTTCATAGCTCTTAACTATCCTGGATGTGTAGAAGCCTGATAATAGCTAGTAGGTTCACTGATTTTAGACACTGAATCGAGGATGAATTGATTTGATAAAGAAAGCCTAGTAAAAGTAATAGAATTGGGTGTTACAAGAGAAGTGAAGCAAGTATCTGTCACTAGACTAAAAAATATATTATTGCAAAAGTAATCCTGTAAATGAACCGGTAGAACACCTTTGGTGGATCTGGTGGATCTAGGAGGTGGAGTGGAAACAAAGGGTGTTGTAGTGGATTATATGTCCTCAGAAGAAAAAATAGGAGAAGAAGGTGAAATTGACTGAGATTGTGAACTGGGAGACAAAGGAGTGGAATCTAAAATCTAGGAATTATCAGTAGATTCTGTGGAAACAATAGTAGGCGTAGTATCATTCAAGATTCCTGGCTCAGTTAGAGGGAAAATGGGCAAAGACGAGGTAGAATGTTTACTGAAGGGGAAGATTGACTTAAAGAAATGGACATTCCTTGAAACCAGAATTTTGTGAGTGTCCAGTTCCAAGAGCTTGAATCCTTTTTTATCAATAGGATAGCCAAGAAAAATACATGGTTTGGCTCTAGGTTCAAACTTACCACTACCATGTGCTTGAGTACTAGCGTAACATAGGCAACCAAAATATTTCAAGCGATCATAAGATGGTGCAGTACCAAACAATACATGATAAGGTGTTTCGCCATTAAGAACTCTAGAAGGCAACCTATTTATAAGAAAGGTGGCAGTGAGAATACACTCACCCCGATACTTCAAGGGTACTTGAGATTGAAACAGTAAAGCTCTTGCCAGCTCAAGCAAGTGTCTATGTTTTCTCTCAATAATTTCATTTTGTTGAGGGGTAGCAATACATGAAATTTGATGTAAAATACCATGAGAGCTGATGTAGTTAGTTGCTAAGCTCTTCCCCGATTCTAGAGCATTATTAGATATTATCTTCTTCATTTTGAGATCAAATTGTCTTTCAACCATTCGTAGAAAACTTTGTAAAATAGAAAAGGTATTACTCTTGGTCTTCAATAAGTAAGTCCAAGTTCTCTTACTATAATCATCTATTATAGTGAGAAAATATTTGTATCCATTATAAGTATCTACTTTGTAAGGTCCTGAAGTATCAATATGAATAAGATCAGATATGAATTTTGTTGAAATTTTACTGATGGGAAATGAAGGTCTAAATTGCCTAGCCTTAGGAAAAATCACAAAAGTAATCAAAATCAAATGGAAAGGAAATGAAACTAACGTTCTTCATTGATGAAAAGGGCATGTTCCTCAATTTGACATGCCAAAGTTTTACAATAGAAGATGCACTAGAACAGATAGGAAAAGAAACAATATTATCATTGCTAGACGTAGAAATTGAAACTGAAACTGAAGAACCACTAGGAACGCCCACAGCTTCCTTAGAAGTTGTCTTACTGAAATTAGAAAATGACTCTTTGTGATTAGGCTTGAGAAGATAAAGACCCTCTTGTACTTTACCAAAAACTTGAGGCCTCCTCATTGAAGGGTCCTGCATGACACAAGTAGTTACAGTAAAGAATAAACCACAAGAAAATTGCCTACGAAGTTTCTCTACAGACAACAAATTATATCTAAAACTTGGTACAAATAACACATTTTCTAGGGAAAAGTCAAATAATATGTGCATAGTACCTATATGAGTGATAGAAAAATTTTAACAATTAGGAAGATTAATAGTCAAAGGGGATTGAAGAGTACACACAGAAGCAAAAACAGATGAGTTAAAACACATGTGTTCAGATGCACCTAAATCTATGATCCAAGTGCTAGAATTGATGACAGAAAGACATGAATTAATATATTTAGAGATTGTACCAGCCACTGTATTAGCATTGATCTCAACTCCTGAACTGGAACGTGATTCTTCCTCCATTTTCATCTGCTTGAATATCTGCACAAATTGAGATTATTGCTCCCTACTATAAGGCATGTCACTTCGAATACCTTGCTTAGGAGCTGCCTCCTCCATGGTCACAACACCATTTACACTAACTTGATTTTGTGGACAAATTTGTGTATTGAAAGTCATTAGGAAAGCCTATCAATCTGTAGCAATCTATTTCAAGATGACCCTACTTGCCGCAATAATCACAGAAGTCATTGGGATTGTATTTTGCTCTTTTCCTTTTTGGATTTGCATTTTGTCTTTGGTTCTTTCGTTGTTGTTGATGAGGAAGAACAAATTAAGGATATGGATTTCCAATCTGGATGAATTAGCCACAAACTTTTGTGCCTGTTTTCCTCGGTTGTTGAGATTTTTAGCCATGAAAGAAGAGGATTCTATGGAGGAGATAGGATTGAGATATGATTCTCTTTGGTTCTCATCTTGTAAAATCAAAGAATAAGCAAGGTTGATGTTGGGTAAAGGATTGATCATAAGAATGTTGCTCCTAGCTTGTGAATAGGTATCATTAAGACCCATGAGAAATTGAATGAGTCTCTCATCCTCCATAGATTTCATCAACTTAAGTTTTTCTTTACACACACAAACACAACTACATTGGATGTTGGACTTTAGAGAGTCCAATTCATCCCACAATCTTTTGAGTTTAGTGAAATAGCGAGCTATATTACTTGTTCCTTGATTCAGATTGTTGAGTTCCTTTTGTAGGTGGTACAATTTAGCTCCATTGGATTGACCAAATTTGTGTTCCAAGCTTGTCCAGAGATCTCTCACAGTTTTGGAATATATTAAGCTATCTGCAATCTCCTTGGAGAGTGAATTCAAGATCCAAGTTGTAATCCTATCATTCGATCTGTTCTATGCATGAAAAGCTGATGCATTGGCTGCTGGTAGTGCGTGTGTCCCTGTGATGAACCCCAACATGTTTTTCGCTGATAACGCAATTAAAATTGATTTACTCCATCCTTGATACCCATTACCATCAAAAGGGGTGTTCACTAGTGTCATTCCAGGATTATTAGAAGCATGAAGAGAATTAGGGTGACTGTGATCAATGGCTGGCTAATTTAGCGGTAGATCCTACAGTTGGAGGGCTTACTGTTTCACTATACATATCTTAGAATGAGGATTGAAGGACTGAAAATTAGTTTTGAAGATTATTGCTCTGATACCATGTAAAAATATTAAGAATAATGATCTGAAAATTAAGAACAATGATCTAGGAAAATTTTCTCTTCTTGATTCCTCTCTAATTACCTTTCTTTATACATATTACCAAGGACTAAATAATTAAAAAAAAAAAAGAATCCTATATAACAAACTTGTTGTGTTAATAATAAAAGAATAGAATCTTATGTAGAATCCTATGTTAAACTTGTAACTCTTTGGACTCTTTGGAAAGAGTTGTTTGTTCATTTTCAACTAAAAAGTGTTGTAGCTAATAACTACAAAAATTTTGAATTTATTTTTAATGAGTGCCTATGATTTAGGAACAATTTTTAGTAAAACAATTATAAATTTGAATTTTGAATAAATTATAAAAAGTTAAATAGTAAAAACTGCAATTTTGTTTATGCAGATAATTCAATTATTTTCTAAATGTGCCCCTATAATTTAGGAATATCTTTCTAAGAAAAGTATAGTAGTTAACTATTGCTAAAATTTGAATTTTAAAGAACTGTAAAAAGTTTAAGTAATAGTGAAAATTAGATATGTGTTATGACAAGAATTGTCTAGAAAGAAAAGAAAAAGAGATCAATAATGACATGTGAAGTGAGACCCACATCATTATGATGCTCCTCATCTTTAGCTATAAAATCCCCCTCCCCAATGCAAGAATCGTTCATACACTGATACGAAAATAACAGAATACATATTTCCTCTTCTCTCTTCTTCTCCGTTTAATATTTTGCTTTTATTATTCCGTTCTAAAATTTATTCTAGTCAATTCTAGATATATTTTATAAAACGTTATCAGCACGAAGCTCTGCCCATTTAAAGCTATTTTAAACAGGTAACAAAGGAGGTAAGAATTGCATTTTATTAAATATCTAATATCTCAAAAATTGAATTTATTGTTCTTAATATTTCTGGAACAAATTATTTATTATGGGTACTAGATGTTGAACTATATTTATAATAAAGCATCTAGTCAAAATTGTGTCAAAGCTTTGATATTTCTCCGCCACCATCTTGACTAGGGGTTAAAATTACAATATCTTATAATAAAAGATTCCCTAAAATTGTGGAAGAATCTTAAAGAATGATACGTCCACCTACATTTGGCCGTCCTTCCACAAATACGCTAAAATTATAAAAGAATCTTAAAGAATGATATGGCCACCTGAAGTTGGTCGTCCTTCCACAAATACATTAAAATTGTGGAAGAATTTAAAAGAAATATTCGACCACCTGAAGTTGGTCGTCCTTCCACAAACACGTCATGATTCGTCCTTATACTCCAACTTATAAACAAATTAAATAGGCAACATACAAACAAACTATATTCAAAGTGTAAATTTGTGACAATCTAAATAATGAATAGAACAAATAAATTAAGTTAAGAACTAACTACACAAGCTAATAAGTTAATAAGGTGGATACAAATGACAGATAAGGATGATGACATGTGGTTTAATGACGAGGCTACATCCTCTCCTATTAATATAATATAGATATAATATAGATTTTGCGGCTTGATATTCTATTTTATCCTTGCAACTTCTGCCGCTTGATATTTTGAAAAAAGTTATAATGTTTTTGGAAGGTGATAGATATTTTCTAGTTTGTCCTAATGTAGAAACTTGGATTAGATAATTATCTTGAAGAGATATCTAGATAATCTAAAATACAAGACAAAGTTACTAAAATTTTCTTGTAGATATTCTATAGATAATATTTGCAGAAAATCATAAAATAGTCTAGATCACCTAGTATCTTGAATCATTCATAGATAAGTATAAATTTGGAGATGCTCTTGTACATTTATACTAACTATAGTCTGTGTTTATAATAATGAAGTTCTTTCCAAAATAATTCCTTCTCCTTTCTAGCTCCCCTTCTTTAGTTGAACGTTTGTTCTTAAGTTAATAATCTTGGGCTAGCAAAAGGTCTTTCTGACCATACTTTTCTTTTGTTGTATTTCTCTACATGGTATCAGAGTCATGGTCATATTTTGGCTTCTGATTTCTATATAAATTTCAACGGTTGTGCTAATATATTGGGGATGGAGTTATTAAATCAACTCAATTACAAGGTATGTAAGACATGTATAGAATCATACATTGTGGATGAGGTTTTAAGGGATATTGTTAATAAAAGTAACCAAAATTCTCCTAACGATGAATTGAAAAATAGCAGTGCATACAAGAAGTGGAAGTGAATTAATGCGAAAGCAGAGTTCATCCTAAAGAGGTCAATCTACTCCTACTTTTCTTAATCATATTATAAGGTGTAAATCAGATCATGAAATATGGAGGACCCTCGACCAGTTGTTCAATAAGAGGAATGAAACTCGACTACAAATATTGGAGAATGAATTGACTAACATTACTCAAGGTAATTTTTAATAGTCGAATATTTTTTAAATATTAAGAATTTATGTTCTGAGATATCCTTTTTGAATCTGGATGAGATTATCTCTGAAACACAAATAAAAAGAAATGTTATTCATGATTTGAAATCAGAATATATTTTCTTTATTACATCAATTCAAAGATAGGCTCAACAACCATCCTTGGAGGAGTTTGAGAATTTGTTGTCATTATAAGAGTTATTGGCAAAATAAAAGGCTGATGTATCAATCAAAGAAGGGGAAAAAAATGCTCTTGCAGCCAACAAGAGGAAATTCAAAAGAAAATAACTAAGAGACGAGCCACATTCTCGATTTCGAAGTGGTTCAACCTCGCTAGAAAAGAAGGAGTCTACTAATAACTATAGAACTCTCAAATGTTATCATTGTTGCCAAATAGGACATATTAAAAGGTTTCATCGAGCCAGGAAGAACAATATGGCTTATGATGAGAAAGTTCTTGAAGACGAACAAGATTGGGGAAAGTGTCTCGTAGTTCAGACTCGAACAATATATGTCATGACTTTCATCAATTTTGAAAGAGATTGAATTGTGGATTCAAGATGTGAGCATCATCTCACTAGAGATGAATCTAAATTTTTCAACTTCATAAATATAATGATTATGACATCATTGTAACAGATAGTACGATTCATCATGTGGAGAAAAAAGGCACGATTATCATCAATGAGAAGCAAGAAGACTCATTTACTCTCAATAGTGTATTTCATGTTTTAGCAGTGGCGGATCCAAGATTTGAAGGTAATGGGTGCTCACAATGGTGTACGCAAAATTTCTCGTAAGGAGTATCACTATTTAAATTGAAAAATAATAAATAAAATAACGTGAAATCATATTTTTTAAAAAAGGATTAAATATAAATAAAATAAATTTATGTTCACTACTCTACCCTTTTTAAAAAAATTATTTTTTAAAAAAATTATAGAAATAATCAAGCGGTATTTTTTTTAAAAAAATGTATTTAAAATATCCTCTTTAAAATAGTAATATTACTAAACATTTTATAAACCTATGAAATGGTCACGGGAGAACTTCAAATGTAACTTAATAATTAAACTGTATAAAAAATGACAACTTCTAGGTTTGAATACATAATCTTGACCATAAACTAGCAAACAAAACTAAGTAGAGATCGGAGTACTTCTGTGTCGAGGATTTTAACTTTATTAAATATATCCTTTGTATATTTCTTTGCTTTTAACTATATAGATATATTTAATGAATTTGTCGGATGAAATAGTGTCACGTGACATCCCTTGACCCTTCTTAGATCCGCCCTTAGTGTTCAGATACTTACCAAGAAGGATTTCCTTCTAAAAGCTTATTACTAATATTTTTATAATTTAGTTAGTAAATGAATTAACAAAATACTAATACTAAAAATAAAAAAGTAGAGGAACAATAAATTTAGAATACAAAAAAGTAAAAAATAGCAGTGAAAAGGTAAGAAAAGGAAGAGTAAAAATGCAACAAGGGTGCCCTTCTTTAATTTTTTTTTAAAAAAAAGAATTGCTTGTAACAAGTTTCAAACCCTCACACTCAAGAGGTCAGCATGCACTTTCCCTTCAACCTAAAGACCAAACAACCTACAGGAACTATTGTTCAATGGGTGCTCAGATAATTATTATATCAATTTTTCAATATTCTCTCTATACATGTACAAAGTTTTCGTCAGATTTAATGGGTACTCGAGAAGCCGATACATTCTATGTGGGTCCGCCCTTGTTTTAGGGACGTGAAAAAATTTATTTTCAGTTGCAAATATTGTAGATGCAGGAAGTTATCTCTTATTTGGTCCACTTAGAGTGACGTTCCTTCAAAACATCAAGAACTCAAGGCAGATATCATTCATACTGGTAGGAGAGTTAATGATTTATATGTCTTATCTGCCTCTTAACTCATATATTGAGAAGAAGAGTAGCAATGATATCACATCTATGGCATGCTAGACTTGGACATCTAAACATGGACAAATGAAAAGTCATGGTGAAACTGAATCTAGTAAAAGGATTACCCAAGTTAAGCAACTTTGGTGGAGAAGAAGTTTGTAAAAGATGTCAGTACGAAAAGACACATCAACTTCCATTTGTAGATCCTTGTCAAGATGCAATGCTCCTCCAGAACTAATTTAGAGTGATTTGATGGGGCCAACAAGAACTCCTTTGTTTTCTGGTTACTTTTATATGCTAATTTTTGTTGATGATTTTACTAGATTCAAATAGATTTATTTAGTGAAGCACAAATCAGAAGTCCTCAATAAGTTTATGGAATTCAAGACAATCGTTAAAGGTGAGCTTGGTTTAAGAATAAGGCGATTGCGAACAAATAGCGATGGTGAGTACACTTCTAAAGAGTTTCTCTCTTTTTGTCATCAATATGGCATTAAAAGAGAACTTACTTGTGCTGATACGCCATAATAAAATGGAGTAACAGAAAGAAAGATTCGACACTGAAAAAGACATATAAGATTTGGCTCCATGCCAAAAATATACTTAGAGCCCTATGGGGCAAAGGTATGGAGTGTGCATATATGATCTACCGGGTGCCGCTTTCTCCAAGCAACAAGAAGTCACCATATGAATTAATGTTTGGAAAAAAGCCTAGCATCAAACATGAAGACTTGACTCTATCTATTATGTTCATATCCCAGATTTTCAGTAGAGCAAGTTGGATCCAAGTCAAGAAAATGCATCTTTGTTGAATATAATGAAAGGAAAAAGGGTTGGAAGTGCCTGTACCCGAAAACTCGTCGTTTTATATTTCTCGAGATGTTGTATTTAATGAAGTTTTCTCATATAATGAAGTTGCATCAAAAGGAGAGGGTTCTAAAGTATCGGATCTTTGAGTTTCAAACTTACAAATCACAAGTGCTTCTCCAGATGATACAGTTGATGAGGAGCCAAGAGATAGCAGGAGCTCGAAAACTCAACAACGTGAAACTCAACAATAAGATGATTCATTAGTTTCACAAAGGCCCAAAAAAATTGTTAAGCCAACTCTCTTCAGAGATGAAAACTTTGTTAGTATGCATTCTTGTTTCTTTGCAGGGCCAATTGACGATGAAGACCCTTCATCTTTTGAAGAAGCTAAAGGTGTCAAAGAGCGGGATCTTTCTATGGATAATGAAATGGAGGTTCTAATGAAAAATCAAACTTGGAGCCTTGTGCCAAAACCAAGAAATGTATAATTTGTTTCTTGCAAATGGGACTACAAAATCAAAGAAGAGCATATGACAATACAGATAGATATAAAGCAAGGTTGTTTGCTTGATGTTTTTCTTAAAAATATGACAAAGACTTTGAAAAAACCTTCAGTTTCGTGGCTAAGATGATTTCAGTTCGAGTTGTACTAGCCATGGCATCTTGTATAGTTGGAAGCTATCGCAATTTGACATAAAGATGTTTCTTGTATGGAGAACTTGACGAAGATATTTATATAGATAAATTGTCACGATCCAAAAATAAGCGTGATGGCACTTGTCTTATCCCACCAAGACAAGTCATCCTACAACCCAACTATAACCTTAAAAGTGCGAAACTATAACAAAAATAAAAGTTCAATTATGGATAATAAGTCAACTTAATGAAAATCCCCTAAAACCTGGTTGTCACGTGCATAAGCTTCTAATGTATTACAATAGATTCGAAAGGAAACACAAGTATCAAATGACATTGTCTCTAGAATAGAACAAAATCATAAATAGGAGTAAGAAGTCAGCTGGGATGACAAATAGCTACCTCTCACAATATCCACAGGAAGCCACGGACAAGGAAAGTAGAGAGTATCATGACAATCCGGGCTCGCAACCTACAAAATTGTTGTAGCAAGAGGGGTGAGTACCAAACATATGGTACTCAGCAAGTAAACTACTAAACACAAAATTAAGTAATATAGAATATCGGTACCCCTAACACTCCAGCCAAACCCCCACAACTACAACCTGCATAAAAATCAGTCCAGCATGACAGTTCACAATGTACATAGCATATAGCTCAATAACCACACCAACTATTATATA
>JAPFFP010000094.1:10072261-10092480 GCA_026153255.1 Solanum medicagineum | reverse complement strand
ATATCTATAGTCTTGGGGATGACCAAGCCTTGCTCAGGGAGTTGTAGGCCGGGATAACCTTGTCGGGGGGTTTGTACCTCGATCACCTAGCTCGGGGGGTGGTAGGACCGGGTAACCATGTTGGCGGTTGGAACCCATCAACCAATTGGGGGGTTTGTACTCCATCAACCTTATTTGGGGGGTTAATACTCAATCAACCTTGTTAGGGGTTTGTACTCCATCAACCATGTTGGGAGTTTTTGCCTCATGCGTTCTCCAAAGAGGTGGTAGGCAATGGATTGCACTAAGAATGGTCACTTCCTACATATGTGTTATGTTCTATGAAAGTATATTTACTTCAAGCATCTTCCATTCATGTCATATTGCTATATGCTCATCTATTGCCTAATTATGCATTTCGATTAGGATGCATATCTATTGTTGCATTGCATCCTACATACTTAGTACATTGAAACGTACTAACGTATACTCTATGCCTATATGATGTCACCATGTAGGAACTGGAGCACCGCTTGATCCTCCTCCTCCACATGGCTAGTACGACTTCTATCAAGCTTGTTGGTGAGTTCTCCATTCCGGGGACTTTGCTTATGATCTATTATTATGTTCTAAAACTATCCTTCCTTTATGTATGTATTGACTATGAGGGTGAGCCTGGTTACTTTGTCTTGGCCCCCGATCTTATCTTTATGTAGTAGAGGTGTTGTTGGACATGTTATGTATCTATGTTATGAGCCTTGACTCTATTGACTCTTGTTGTTTATATATGGAAGTTTCCCTTTGGTCCTTTTACCCTTACTTCTAATGTTCTATTGATGTTTTATTACTTCCACGACCAAGGATGCGTAATGATATGTTAAGAGGCTTGCTTGGGGTCCCTTCAAGTTCCCCATGCACTGTGTCAAATCTAGGCCCTAGGCTTGGGTCATGTCAGACTTGGTATCAGAGCACTAGGTTGTTAGATCCTCGGAGTCCAACACACTGCGTTGATTAGAGTCTTATTCATGGTTGTGTTGTTCACCACAACTATGACTAGGAGGCTATGAGACATTTTAGGAAATGTTTCTCTTCTTTATGTTCTAAGTCATGCTATAGAGTTGAAGTAAGTTTTCCCCCCTAACGATTGTTCTTTGCTATGCTAGATCATGCCTAACACAAGGAGAAGACGAGCTTGCACATCCGAGGAGCAATCGGCCAATGGAGAGCTCAAGGATGCTCTCACCTTGCTTGTACAAGTTGTGGCTAATCAAGCCAATCAAGAGGCCCAAGACCCTCATGCTCCTATACTGGCTTCTCAGTTGAGAGACTTCGTGAGAATGAATCCCCCGGAATTCTATTGGTCAAAGGTAGATGAGGACCCTCAAGAGTTCATTGATGAGGTCTACAAGATATTGACTATCGTGGGTGTGAGGCCTGAAGAAAAGGCGGATTTGGCGGCCTACCAACTCAAAGGGGTTGCACAAATATGGTACAACCATTGGAAAGAAGAGAAGGGAGTCGACTTGTGGTTCTTTGGGAAGAGTTCAAAGTGGCTTTTCTAAATAAGTTCTTCCCTCTTGAGCTTAGAGAAGCTAACTTGGTGGAATTCATGAATTTGAGACAAGGGTTAATGAGTGTGAGGGAATACGCCCTCAAGTTCAACTAACTTTCAAAGTTTTCTCCTTACTTGGTTGCAGACCTAAGGTGTAGAATGAACAAGTTCATGATGGGGGTGTCCGACTTAGTGAGCGAAGAATGTCGGTCAACTATGTTGATTGGTGACATGGACTTGTCCCGTTTGATGACCTATGCCGAACAAATGAAAGAGGAGAAATTGATGATAAGAAGGGATTATAAGGCCAAGAGGGCCCGCTTTGAGCGTAAGTTCCAAAAGGGTGGCCGGTTCCATAAGGGCCAAGGGTCTTCTCATGCATTTCAAAAGAGGGTTGCCAATGATTTTTCGAGGGCCCAAGAGTCTATGGGTGTGGCTCTTATTGATATGTGTCCGAAGTGTGGTAAGGGTCATGGTGGCCCATGCTTGAGGAATACCGATGTTTTGTTATGGTTGTGGGGAAATGGGGCATAAGGCAATAGATTGTCCTCGAAATCACAACAAGGTTAAAAATGTTCATCCACAAGGTGCTAATGCAGTTCCTTTGAGGAGAGGTGGCCGACAAGATGGTGCCCTAAGGCACAATCGATTTTATGCTTTGCATGGGAGGCAAGGGGTTGATGACGTCCCCGATGTTGCTATTGGTGTGTTGAAAATCTTTGATTTTGATGTGTATGCATTGATTAATCTGAGTGCCACTCTTTCTTTTCTTACCCCTTTTGATGCCCAAAAGTTCCATGTTGAGCCCTAATTGTTGCTTGAGTCATATGAAGTGTCTACTCCCATTGGTGCATCTATTGTTGCTAGGAAAGTCTATAGAAGTTGTCCTATTTGCATCTTACATAAAATATTACCTTGAGATCTTGCTGAGTCAGATATGGTTGACTTTGATGTTATTCTTGGGATGAATTAGTTGCATGCATACTATGCTTCTATTGATTGTAGAACTCGTAGGGTCAAGTTCCAATTCCCAAATGAACCCCGTCCTTGAGTGGGAGAGTCAAAATGTGGTGGTCAAGGGTAGGTTCATTTCTTTCATTAAAGCCCGTAAGTTGATCTCAAAAGGGTGTCTTTACCATCTTGTGAGGGTTAGGGATGTAGAGTCCACAGTTCTTCTCATAGATTTGGTTTTGATTGTAAATGAGTTTCTTGATGTCTTTCCAAATGACCTTCCTGGTGTTCCTCCCGAAAGGGAAATAAACTTTGGTATAGACCTCCTCCCTGATACTCAACCTATTTTCGTTCCCCCTTACCGTATGGCCCCGATGGAGTTAAAGGAGTTGACGGAACAATTGAGGGACTTGTTGGAGAAGGGTTTTATTAAACCTAGCCAATCCTATTGGGGTGAACTGGTGTTCTTTGTGAAAAAGAAGGATGGGTCACTTAGATTGTGTATTGACTACCGCAACTCAATAGGGTCACCATCAAGAATAGGTATTCTCTTCCAAGAATTTATGATCTTTTTGACCAATTGCAAGGGGCTAGCCACTTCTTTAAGATTGATCTTCGGTCCGGGTATCATCAAGTGAAGATGAGGGAGTGTGATATTCCCAAGACGGCCTTCCAGACTAGGTATTGGCATTATGAATTTGTGGTTAAGTCTTTTAGGTTGACCAACACACCGGCCATCTTCATGGACCTAATGACTAGTGTCTTTAAACCTTACCTTGATTCCTTTGTTATGGTCTTCATTGATGATATTTTGATCTATTCTCGTGGTGAGGAGGAGCATAGGGCTCATTTGAGGGTTATGTTGCAAAGATTGAGGGAAGAGAAGCTATATGCTAAGTATGAGAAGTGAATTTTGGTTGAGGGAGGTTGCCTTCCAAGGACATGTGGTGTCGGGGGATGGTATTTAGGTGGATCCTAAGAAGACCGATGTGATTAGAAATTGGCCTAGCCCATTGACCCCGTCATATGTTAGGAGTTTCTTGGGCTTAATGGGTTACTATCAGAGGTTTGTGAATAGGTTCTCTTCTATTGCTTCTCCTATGACAAATTGACTCAAAAGAAGGCTAAGTTTGTGTGGACCGATGAGTGTGAGAGAGTTTCCAAACCTTGAAAGATAAGTTTGTGTCTGCTCCTATATTGTCACTACAAGATGGGCTTGAGGAATTTGTTGTGTATTGTATGCTTTTAGAGTTGGTTTGGGTTGTGTGCTAGTGCAAAATAGTAAGGTGATAGCCTATGCTTCTAGGCAACTCAAAGTGCGTGAAAAGAACTACCCTACTCATGATCTTGAATCGGCCGCCGTAGTATTTGCTTTGAAGATTGGCGACATTATTTGTATAGGGTGCATGTTGATGTGTTCACCGATCATAAGAGCCTCCAATATGTTTTCACTCAAAAAGATCTCAACTTAAGACAAAGAAGGTGGCTAAAACTTCTTAAGGAATATGATATGAGTGTGCATTACCATGCCAGTAAGGCAAATATGGTGGCGGATGCTTTGAGTAGGGTGTCTATGGATAGCTTAGCTCATGTCGATAGTGGTTATAAGGAGATGGCAAGGGAGGTGCATCGATTGGCTAGATTGGTAGATAGGTTGGAGGAGGTTGGTAAAGGGGGTATTGTTGTTGTTGATGGTTCTAGGTCTTCCTTGGTTGATGGGGTGAAAAAAAAACAAGATCTTGATTCCTCCTTGCTAAAATTGAAGGCCTCGGTGAAAGAGGGCAAAGTGGAGGTTTTCTTCCAAGGGGGAGATGATGTCTGTAGGTACTAAGGTAGGTTGTGTGTGCCTTGTGTTGATGGTCTGAGGGAGAAAATACTTGATGAGGCCCATAATTCTTCTTATTCTATCCTCCCTGGTTCCACCAAAATATATACAAATTTGAGGGATGTGTATTGGTGGGGAGGCATAAATAGGGACATTACCAAAATTCGTTTCTGGTTGTCATAGTTGTCAATGAGTCAAAGCCGAATATCAAAGGTCAGGTGGCCAAACCCAAGACATAGAGGTTCCTACTTGGAAATGGGAAGAGACTAATATGGATTTTGTGGTTGGGTTGCCCAAGACTAGAAAAAAATTTGATTCCATTTGGGTTGTGGATTATAGGATGACAAAATCGGCTCACTTTTGAACGATTAAGACCACATATGGAGCTAAAAGATTATGCAAGGTTATACATTCATAACTTGGTAAGGTTGGATGGGATTCCTTTGTCCATCATATCAGATCGTGGTGTTCAATTTACTTCACACACATTTGGAGGTCTTTCCAAAGGGGTCTTGGTACAAGGGTTAAACTTAGTATGACCTTTCACTCTCAAACGGATGGCCAAGCCGAAAGAACTATCCAAACACTTGAGCATATGCTTAGGGCTTGTGTCTTGGAGCTTAAGGGTAGTTCGGATGATCATCTTTCATTGATTGAGTTTGCCTACAACAATAGCTATCATTCTAGCATTGGTATGGCTCCTTTTGAGGCTCTCTATGGAAGACGTTGTAGATCATCTGTTGGTTGGTTTGAGGATGGTGAGGTAGCTTGTTGGGACCAGATCTAGTTATGGAGGCTCTTGAGAAGGTTAGGATGATTAGAGAAAGGTTGAAGACGGCTCAAATTTGCCGAAAGTCCTATGCGATGTGAGAAGAAGGGATATTGAATTCCAAGTTGGTGATTGGGTTTATTTGAAGGTGTCACCCTTGAAGGGTGTTGTTCATTCTGGTAAGAACGGAAAGTTAAGCCCAAGATATGTGGGTCTTTATAGGGTGATAAGAAGGATTGGCAAGGTGGCCTATGAGTTAGAATTGCCTAGTGAGATGGAATTGATTCATCCGGTCTTTCATGTATCCATATTGAGAAAATGTGTAGGAGATCCTAATGCTATTGTGCCTCTTGATGTTGTGGGTATTTTTGAAGATAATTTGACATATAAGGAGGTTCTAGTTCAGATTTTGGATAGACAAGTGAAGAGATTGAGGAACAAAGAGGTGGCTTCCTTTAAGGTCCTTTGGAGGAATCAACAAGTTGAGAGTGCTACTTGGGAGGCCGAAGTGGACATGCTAAAGCGATATCCTTATCTTTTTCACTCCACTCAACCCTAAGGTATGGATCTAACTCCTTTATATGATCTTAAGTCTTAAGTTCAACTCCATGTCATTGTATATGTTCATGTTGAAATTCACAAGCTCGTGATGATTTTACACTTATGATGATTTTACACTTATGATGAGATTTTTGAAACGATGTTTAAGTGCATTGTTGCATCCTTATGTGGGTTGAAATTGTCATGTTTATGTCTCTCATATACGTTTCCTTGACATTTAGGGACGAATGTTCCCAAGGGGGAGATATTGAAACGACCCCAAAAAGTACCCAAAAATGTGCCTTGAAAGTGGCCAGAATCGTAATTTTCATATATCTCAAAATCTATGCGCGATATCGAAAATCCTACTTCATATTCTTGTTCAAGGGGTCATTTTGAGTGGAAAATAGGTCTAACCTCGAATTAAGAGCAAACGATTAGCAATTTCAATTTCGTAATTTTGTTTATCCAATGGATGTCACGACAGTGCCGCGATGCGCAGCTGTCGCGGATATGTGTAAACTTGGTCCCCGCAACAGGTCCGCAATGCGGACTTGTGTAAATTCTACCCAGTTATTTTTCTTGCAGTCTAAGACTTTTGAGTCTTGGGCCTAAGTGTTCCCAAACGTGAAAATACCTATACTTAGCCATTTTTCACCCTTATATCATTGTAAACATTCCCCCAATACTCATTCAAACACTAAGCTAAATATTATACTCCTAAACTCAAAACTCAAAACCCTTTCTGGATCTTAAGGATTGCACTGAAGCTTCAAGTCTCCATCTCTAATCTTCATCAAGTTCATCTCCAAAGCTAAGGTATGTGGGTTTCTTTCATGTTTTTCTTTCACCCATGATTCTCAAGCTTCCTTTTCTTCAAAATTGCATGATTTAAAGTTGATTTACTCATGGGTCTCATCTATTATGAAAATCACTGCACACTATGTTAGGGTTTATGAAACATGACTGTTTTACCATGTTTTGAGCTATGAATTTAAGATATATTGTGAGATTTGATGAAGAGTTTTGATGTATATTGCTTGAGAGTGTTACCAAGTATCTATTGAAGGTTTTACATTACATTTTCTACCATGATTTTCTCTTGAATTGCATGATTTTACACTAGTACTACACACACTCTAAGTACATGATAAAATGCCCGGTTAGGATTTCTTGAGGAATTGAAGGTCCAATGCATGTCTTATGAGTTGAGTGACTATATGATGACTATGATGATGAAAGTAATGTATGTATATGATGATGAAAGAAATGTGTGAATATGATGATGAGAAGAATGTATGGCTAAGATGACTATATGATGATGGAGAAATGTATATATGATATTATCTCTATAATTTTTCTGATGATCAAGCCTAGCTCGGGGAGTTGTAGGACCGGGTAACCTTGTTGAGGGGTTTGTACCTCGATCGCCTAGTTTGGGGGTGGTAGACCCGGGTAAGCATGTTGGGGGTTTGTACCCATCAATCTGTTGGGGGGTTTGTACTCCATCAACCTCATGAAGTGGTTTGTACCTTATGCGCCTCTCCAAGGAGGTGGTAGGTCAATGGATTGCACTAAGAATGGTCACTCCCTACACATGTGCTATATCCTATGAAAGGATGATTTACTTCAAGCATCTTCCATTCATGTCATATTGTTATATGCTAATATATTGCCTAATTATGCATTTCAATTATGATGCATATCTATTGTTGCATTGCATCTTACATACTTGGTACATTCAGATGTACTAACGCATACTCTATGCCTACATGATGTCACCATGTAGGAACCGAAGTACCGCTTGATCATCCTCCTCCTCCACGTGACTAGTACAACTTCTATCAAGCTTGTTGGTGAGTCCTTCATTTCGGGGACTTTGCTTATGATCTATTGTTATGTTCTAAGACTATCCTTCCTTTATGTATGTATTGACTATGAGGGTAAGTTCAGTTGCTTTGTCTTGGCACCGCTCTTATCTTTATGTAGTAGAGGTGTTGTTGGACATGTTATGTATCTATGTTATAAGCCTTGACTCTATTGACTCTTGTTGTTTATATATGGAAGTTTGCCCTTAGTCCCTTTACCCTTGCTTCTAATATTCTATTGATATTTTATTGCTTCCGCGACCAAGGATGTGTAATGACATGTTAAGAGGCTTGCTTGGACTCCCTTCGGGTTCCCTATGCGTCGTGTCACGTCTAGGCCCTAGGCTTGGTCATGACACCACCAATAAATCTCCCTCAAGTCTCTATATATTTTTGTGGAACCCGGGTGAATAGAATAGGATGAATTTTGGGCCTCTTACAAAATCAACTCCCTCAAGTCATCAACATTAGGCACACATAGCCTACCTTGGTACCTACGGACACCATCTCCCCTTAGGAGAAAACCTCCACTTTTCCATCCTTCACCAAAGCTTTCAATTCTAGCAAAGCGGGGTCAAGGTCTTGTTTTGACTTGACCTCTTCAATCAAAAAAATTCGGAACCATCAATAGCTGCTACACCACCATTTTCAACTTTATTCAACCTAACCCCCAATCTAGCTAACCGGTGAACTTCTCTAGCCACCTCCTTATTGCCATTATCAATGTGAGCTACACTTCCCATGGACACTCTACTTAAAGCATTGGCCACAACATTAGCTTTGTCAGGATGATAGTGCACACTCATTTCATAACCCTTAAGGAGCTCTAACCACCTTCTTTGTCTCAAATTAAGATTTCTTTGTGTGAACACATATTGGAGACTCTTTTGGTTGCTAAACACATCTACATGAACCCCATACAAATACTGACGTCGTACTTTCAAAGCAAACACCACGGCCGCCAATTCAAGATCATGGGTGGATAATTATACTCATGCACCTTTAGTTGCCGAGAAGCATATGCTATAACCTTGGCATTTTGTATCAATACACACCCCAAACCAAATCTTGAGGCATCACAATAAACCACAAACCCTTTTAACTCTTCCGGTAAAGCCAAGATAGGAGCGAAAATAAGCTTATCTTTCAAAGTTTGGAAACTTCTTCCACATTCATCGGTCCAAATCACAGCCTTGCGCTCTTCGATCTCATTAGTTCAATTCAAACCACAGCCTTGCGCTCTTCGATCTGCTCTTCGAAACCACCGCGTAGCAGTGTTCTCGCTGCTGCTCTTCTCGTTTATTTAAACACTTCTATTTATATCAAACCTTCTAATATTGGAATATGAATATACGTTTATTTCTAGATATTGTCCTTCTTTCACTATTTTTTTTTAATAAATAATTTATGATAATAAGAGAAATAAGTGAATGATAAATAAATATTATTATTCATGAATGTAATTTAAAAATATCTTAAATTTCTTGTGTGAAATAATAAGGGACGTACATGCTATTAAAAAGAATTAACATTATTGGTTGGTTAAATGTTGGAAGTTTCTTGAGACAGTAAGAGAAAATTGAAATAATTGATATATTTTAGCAATTGGTAGTTGGAAGTTTCTTAGAGGGCAATAGCTATGCTAAACTCAGACCTTCTTCGGCTATTTTTTGTAAAAAAAAGGATGAGTTATTTTTTGGTAAACTTTTTATTTTTTTATTCATGTGAATTTCCTCCCAATTTGATGGTATCCTATTGTTTACTTATTTTTTTTCCAATTAAACCCTTACTTAATTTTAAACAATTCTAATTTACTCTTTATTAAACTTTACCCTAATATACATACTATTTTCACATTTGTATTATTTATTTTCCTCAACATCAATTTTTGAAGCTTCTCATTTACCTCCAATATTTTTTCCGCCTTTTAGTCTATTTTTTTGAGTTTGTTTTGAAAAGTTCTTGCTTTCTTAATTGATATATATTCTTTTAATTGTATTATTTCACATAAATCAAATTATGTCGACTTTGGGCCATAACTTTATATAATTGGTTGCTATTTTTTAATCATTATTTTCATTAAAAATATTAATAAATTTAATATTTATAATAATTAAAAATGTTTTCACAAATTTATAAGTTGCAGTTTTAAAAAAAAAAAACAAAATTATTATTAATTAAATAATAAAGCATACAGTTTATGCAAAATGAGTCCGGGTTAGTCTCAAGTATTTTGTATGTGACCGTGTAACTCTGTGCTCATCAAAACCCAATTTACTAAGCTCCGTCGTTACCTACAAGAAAACCCTATTCAGAGAATCTGCTGTTGTTTTGCCACTTGACACTGGAGTGGAAAATCCAGGCAAGTAGATCTGAGACAGATTTAGATTTCTTTTCGCCTTTTGTGTTGTTTAACAAGATTTTGATTTGTAATTTTATACTTTGACATGTCTTCCTTGGATGCATGTCTGTGTATACATCTGACTGCTGTTTCTTTGGTTTAGTTAGTCGTTCGGCTGCTAAAAAATCTGTAGAAACCCAAGGAAATGAAAGATTCACGCAGCTCACTATTTTATTTTTGTCAAATGTAGCTTCATTTATGTGTTCTAAGCTAAAATTTGGCATCTGCACTTCTTTTTTGAGTCCGGTGAGGGTGTAATTATTGCGATTGACCTCTGCATTATCATGCTGATTATTCTCCTTCAACTAAGAATGTTGTTGTGAAAAACGTAAAACAGGAAGCAAAAATGACCAATCCTGTTGCCTAGTATTCCGTTGCTGTCAAAAACTGTGAATTTTACTGTTGATTTCTAGGTCTTTGTATGGGTGTGTTGTGGAGAGCCTTCAAAATAAACCTGCTTCTTTTTATTGTGCATGTGTAATATCTGTAGTCCTTTTTCAAAATATTGCAATGCTATTGAAAACTGCCAGCATTACTGTTGAGTATCAGGTCTTTGTATGGGTAGCTATTGGGGAGAGTAATATTACTTCTTCTCATTGTGCAAGTGGTTTGTATTTGTAAGGTAAAATGACTATCTCTTACTTCTAATTACCACGTATGAGAATAATTATGTTTCAAAAGAAGAGGGCATGGGATGAGCTTTATCATGTAAGGTAGATCTTACTGGGATGAGTTTTACATTTCCTTCTCCTACCAAGCAATTGGTGCTTATCGACTGTCATGAGTTCTTCTTATAGTCTTTTGATTGCTTCATTCTTCCATGAATTGTTGTAAATGAATTTAAGTTAATCAAAATTTAATAAACATTTCATTTATGGGAATATCAAAACCTTTGATAGTGAACACTTCATGTGAGAGATTTCCATATAAAATTTTGCCTCTACATGTTTCATTTGTAAACAATTATTCATGCTTCTAGCCTCTCTGTTTCTCCTTAGACAGGGGCCAGGTTTGAAGGGTTAAGTAAGCTGAAATAATGTGTGGTTCAAATACCCCTGAGCTGGTATACTTTGATGCTCGCTTTCACCTACAGTTTATGATGTTATCTGTTTTTTTATTATCCAGGTGTCATTGTTGTTCGCTCAAATCTTGCAAGAAGGGTTCTATGGATCATAGCTCCGGGGAAGACACTGATATAAGTGAATCAGAGATTGAAGAATATGGAGAAAAATCTTATGAAGACTTGAAGAGCGGAAAGCACTCTCTTAAGATATCAGATGTGGCATACTCTTGCCCCTATTGTCCAAAGAAAAGAAAGCGCGACTTTTTGTACAAGGAACTCATACAGCATGCAAGTGGGGTGGGAAGCTGTAGTTCTAACAAGAGAACTGCAAGAGACAAGGCAAATCATCTTGCGTTGGCAAAGTACTTGGAAACTGATGTTGCAGTTGCGGATGATTCATCTAAACCTGATGCTGAGCCGGATCCTCAAGCTGACCCTCTTGCGGATCATGATCGTGATGAGATGTTTGTCTGGCCTTGGATCGGGGTTGTTGTGAACATTCCCACTGAATTTAAGGATGGACGCTATGTGGGAGAAAGTGGTTCGAAGCTGAGGGATCAGTTGACAAGGAGAGGTTTCAACCCTACAAGAGTACGTCCTCTGTGGAATTACCAAGGCCATTCTGGTACTGCTCTTGTTGAATTCAACAAAGACTGGTCCGGATTTAGTAATGCAATGTCATATGAGAAGGCTTATGAGGCTGATCATCATGGCAAAAAGGACTGGAAAGCCAACCATAATAAAAAATCTGATCTGTATGCTTGGATTGCACGTGCCGATGACTATAAAGCTATTAATATCGTTGGCGAAAATCTCCGCAAGGTTGGAGACCTGAGAACCATTTCTGATATCATGGAAGAAGAAGCTCGGAAGACGAACAAGCTCGTTTCTAATTTGACAAATGTTATTGAAGTTAAGAAGTTACACCTAAAGGAGATGGCAGACAAATTTAAGGAGACTTCACAGTCTTTGAAACAATTGGTTGAAGAGAAAGATAGACTGCATCAAGCGTACAATGAAGGTTAGGGGTCTGTACATGCTATTAGGAACTCTTGTTATATATAATGCTTCATGTCCTTGTATTTGTTTTATGAGCAGAGATAAGGAAAATACAGTCAAGTGCACGTGATCATTTCCAGAAGATATTTAATGATCATGAAAAGTTGAAATTGCAATTGGAATCTCAAAAGAAAGAGCTTGAGCTCCGAGGTAGAGAACTGGAGAAACGTGAGGCGAAAAATGAAAGTGATAGAAAGAAACTGTCTGAGGATCTTGAACAGGTATGACTTTTCGTCCTTGTCTATTACTTGTCTGAATCTGGAACTGTACCATCTTCTTTTTGATTTATTACATGCGAAATTGAGGGTCTGCTAGCAGCAGGACACTTGTCCTTCCATAAGGGTTAGATTTCCTTAGTGGCTCACAACATTTGCTGATGCTCTGATGAGTTAGTCTAGTCTATGATCAAAGCATGGTATGAGAACTACTGCATGTAGTTAGGGCAATTGTTTGGACATTCCAGTATTTTGTTTTCAGGCTCTTCTTTTGCCAATGTTTCTATGACGGAGTTCTCTGTGTTCAGTCATATTCCAACTTGAGATGTTTATTTCCTCTCTTCTCTTCTTTATATTCTTCTTCACCTAGTTCTTTACAGTTTCTAATGCTCTGAAACACAAGGCAGTTATTATTGCTCCAAAATGCACAAATAAGTATTCGTGGTCATTCAAGTAATAGTGTGAGTACAGCATGCACACACAAGTATATGTGGTTGCTCAATTAATAAAATGTGATTTAGAGTATCCTTCAGATGAGGACATGCAATTAATTAACTTAACTATAAAGACTAAAGATTTCTAGTTATTAACTGAAACTTAAAAGCCCCAGACCCCACTTGTGGGATTCAACTGGGTATGTTGTTGTTTAACTGAAACTTAAAAAGTCAATATAATTTTAGGTGATTTAAATCTAAATTAATAACTAAAATAAGAAATAAATTAACAAAAAGTAAGAAAGTGAACTTGCACACTTGAAAATTTCACAAGGTAGAAAGCCTACTGTATAATATTTTTTTGATAACTGCGGTGTCCGGTTTAGCTTGCACGTGACTATTTCTATTGGGTACCTGCTACCTCTCATTAGCATGGATACCATGTAACTTTGTCCATTAAAGCTTGGATAGATGAGAAGGAAGTCACCTAATTGAGATTTGAACATGCAATCTCATGTTTCTCCACTCACTTCATTGAATGCTAGGCCACACCCTTGGATACTAAAATAAGCCTAGGTTTGTTTTTGATTGAGATTGTAAAGAAGCCTAGGTTGTTCCCTTGACAATCTTGTTAGAGCCAAATATTTATTCTAATAAAATTAATTCATAAGAGTTGCTTACCTAGTGCTTGTGGTTACTCCTATGAATATTTTAATTTCTACTCTCTCATTCAAATTAACCTTCACTATGTGTATGAGAATAGAATTAATAAGAATCTGTCTATTGTTAGATGAGCAAGTGCCTATTTACCCATGATGAAATTCCCTAATGCTAGGTTCATGAACATACACTATCCAATCAAAAACAAGATGAATCAAATAACTAGGCAAAAGAAGAAAATGAAGAAAGCAAGTAAAACCATTGGAAAAAAAACTCAATAGCAATGACTAGAACACTTAATTAGGAATACTGTAATTATGCAAAAAGAAGTATTAATTCAATGGGAAACCCTCAAGTTGAATGATTGAACTTGAAAATCCCCTTAACAAGTTTCAGAGCAACCATTAATACCATCCATCCATCCCAGTGTTTTGAAAGGTGCTCACCTGATGCTTGAGGTGAAGCAGAGATCTGGCACCTTTTTGCTGAGGCGAGGCATTTTCTGAAAACGGTGGAGCTGTGGGAGAAGCTGTGCTTCATTTGATTAAAAGACAAAGACAAACATGTCTCAGTTCTTTCTGATTTCCGGGAAGACCATTGGGCAGTTTCTTCTTCTTGGATTCCTTCTCGACCATTTTCAGTCCAAAACTAGGGATATCAGGTACTTGCTTCTCCTTTCTTCTTCTTCTTTCCTTTTTTCTTCTCTCTTTTTCTGGCCGCAACTCCTTTTTCCAGCTGTTTCTGCTGGTTTCTCGTTCTGCAATTTTTTTCCAGTGGCCACTCCAGCGTTCTCTGTTTGGCTCAGTTTTATTCTTCGTCCTCTGTTTCAGTAGTTTGTTGTCATCTGATGGTAGCAACAAGACATGACCAAAATATGTTATTGTTGTTGAGGTTTTGGTTATTTATATTTGCAGATTTAGTATTTTCATTTTTTTAAGCATCACCTCATTGAATTTTGGCGCCTCTTGCCCTCCAAAACACCGATCTTCCCCAGAAAAAGTGCCATCCAAATTGAAAACAAGCTAACCCTACCATTCATGGAGATTACTCTTTATACTATGTCTAATTATACACAGAAAAGACAGAATAACCCCTAATTAGTCCACTAAACGAATTCGTCTGAACGTATCACAATCTTGGGTAAATAGTCATAGCCACCTTCACTTCGATTCAGGGTTGACCTCCATGTTGACCATCTCCGCAATTGCATCCTTGATATTACTATTGTGTAGTATTATCAAAAGTAAAAAGCACAAAAAAGCTCTAAGGATGTTGGTGCTTAAGCGCAAAGCCTAAATAAAGAGTGAGATTTAATGAAGAAAGGTGCAAATAGAGGAAAAATTACAAATATATGTATTGAGTCTAAGACTAGTAATTTTAAGCACGAATAACAAATGTATGGCGAATGAATTTGAATTTTTTTAATGATAAAGTAAAATATCAATTGGTTAGTGCTGCCTCATCAGAAAACACTCATTGACAAGGAAAAATGTGTCTTTAGAGCTACCCTTCAGGGTGGCCCAGTGGTTTGGGCTTGGGGCTTCGATGTTGGAGGTCTTAAGTTAGAAACCCCTTGCTAGCAAAAGCAACGGGTTTGCCTTTTGGGTCGAGCTCGTCGCGCCGGGCTTGCCTAGTGTGGGTTACGTCTCCTATGTGGTTTGCGAGCCATTGCAAAGTAGCCGGGGTCTACCCTGTGTGCACCCAGAGGGTATCGGCTACCTATGTTGCTCGGACTCTTAAAAAATGTCAACAGGTGCGTGTTGGATTCTCCAGAAATAGTGTATTTTTGGAGAATCTGACACGGGTGCGGCATCAAAAGTGAAGAGTCCGCGCAACTTAGTCGGCTACGGGTTTCCCTTGTCATAAGAAAAGGTCTTAGAGCTTTGATGACAACTCGAAGGTGCATATTAATCGAGGTGAAGCGCTCTGTTTTGGGTCTCACTTCAGGGCTTAAGCGTGCTGCGCGCCTTTGACAACATTCCTATTGTGGAAACTGCTGGCCTTCTTCGCGATCCCCATTGATATTGTTGATAACTGTATTTTGCACTTCTGCTGTAGCCTTCAAACTTAGGTCTTGGTCCTTTGGGACGGTCCATCCCTGTGTACTTTTTCTCCCTCATCTCTTGTAAAATTGCAAAACGTACATCGTCATAGGCTTTTACCAAAGCTCCTCCAAGGGTTCCACCAAGGTTCTTGCAGATTCATTGCATAAGCTTGTAAGTATATTAGCTCCCTAGCATGTGATCTTGTGAAGGGTCACGAGGCTTGTGTAGGGTCACCATCAAACCTAGGATTTGCAGTTAGTATCTGGGAGTTGATTTGACTATTGAATGATTAATCATAGAGTTGATGACGGCGATGGTTTGGGCATGTGCAGAGAAGTGTCGACGCTCCTGTTAGGAGGTGTAAGAGGTTGGATTTAGGAATTACACGAAGGGGCAAGGGTAGATCAGAAAAATATTGGGTGGAGGTGATTAGATAGGATACGACTCAACTTCATATTACTGAGGACATTACCATAGATAGAAAGGAGTGGAGGTCGCGTATTAGGGTAGAAGGTTAATAGGCTGGTAGGGGTAGGTTGATGTTTAGCCTTGTGTTATTGTAGGCTAGTAGGATTAGTCGTGTACTCGTGTCTTAATATCTTGTGTTGTTACTATCCGTCTTGTAGTTGTCACTTTCACTGTGTTTATATATTAACATTTACTTTCCACTTTGGTCGTTTTTCTTTCATATCTAGTATTTTCTGCTTTTTGAAGCATAATATTTTGAGATGAGGATCTTCCAGAAACAACCTCTCTATTTCTATGAGGTAGGGGTAAGGTTTGCGTACATTTTACCCTCCCTAGACCCACTTGTGCGATTCTACTGGGTATGTTGTTGTAAGCACAAAATTGATAAATAATTGAAGAACTTAAACTAATTCAAAAGGATAAATTTAATCCATAAAAATCATGAAAATTTTCACCATAGCCCTAGCGAAGATGGAAATCAGCCACTCATGACCACTGGTCATTACAGATGACTCAATGCAAACTTTCAAAAACATTTAAAAAAATAGAAGAGAGAAGAAGGAACTCTACTAATTCTCCAAGTTTTTGCTCTCAAAGTAGTCTAAAGTGCTAGAATCCCCATGTAGAACAAGCCTTGGGCCTATTTCTAGTGTGTGATAAATTAGAAAAAGAGAGAATCATCCCTTTTGCAAATTTTGGGCCTGGCAGTCTGAAATTTGCTGGTTTTCCTCTTCACTGCCAGTGTTAAGGGCATAACTTTTGTTGGAGACTCTGAATGACAAATGGTTTAAACTGTTGGGAATTAGACTTAGACCATTTCCCTTCCAAAAGTGTGATCATATTTCTTAATATTGAGAGTTATCCTCTGTTGAAGTTGAGTAATGTGTTTCTTGATGGAACTTGTAGCTCTGATTGCTAATTGCCATCTTCTCTTGCTTGAATTTTTGTTATAGCCTTTTGACTACGAAAACATATCATCTTTAATAATAAAATTTTCTCCTTTGATATCATCATTTTCTTCTAACATTGAGATCACAACTTGCAATGCACATCATAAAACACAAGCGTGAGCTTTCTGATAATAATAACAGTAAACTTTCTCATAAACGTTTGAATAATTATGTAAATATATCCCGAAAACCCCCCTCGATCAGTTGATGTGTACTCATTAGAAAGTGGTTGGTCTATTATATACCATTTTATAACTCCACTTTCAGGTTTACTTTTTCATTTTTTATTTTTCTTGTGCATCAAAGTAGTTTTCTATAAGTAGTTTCATTGGGTGGATGTTGGAATCCTTTCTTGAAATAAGGAATAACATCTGCTACTTTTCTACATTTCGAAGATCATTAACATGAACACATTACTCTCCTTTTGTTTTTCCTGATAGAAATTGTTGTTCCAATCTCTAATCGCCATCATCTTCATTATATATCGCCTTTTTGACTTAACAATATCATCTTTAATAATCAAAGCCTCTCTTTTCTATCTATATTTTTTGCCCTTTTCATAATTTTCTTCTAATGTTAAAACTCACAACTTGCAATGCATTATTAAACTTGAGTGGGTTTTCTAATTGTAATAATAACAGTAAACTTAATCATAAACATTTTATATAAATATAACCGAATTAAATTCCCTTGATCACTTGATGTGCACTCATCAGACAGTGGCTGATCCATTATATACTATTTTATCACTCCACTTTTAGGCTTACTTTCGTTTTATACTTTGTGTTGGGTACATCAACATAGTTATCTGAAAGTAGTTTCTTTGGCTGGATGTTGGAATCCTTTAAAAAATAAGGAATAGCACCTTCTACGTTATCAATTTCAAGGACTGTTAACATGAATGTGTTACTCTCTGTTGAAGTTGAGTCGTGTATCAAAATTGAAATTGTTGCTCCAATCTCTAATTGCCATCATCTCTTGCTTAACTATTCATTATGTATCACCGACTTCAAAAGCATTATCTTCAATAGTCAAAAAATCTCTATCGATATCTTTTGTTCATTTTTGGGCTTTTCATCATTTCTTCTAATGTAAGCTCACAACTTGCAATGCAAACAATAAAACACAAGAGTGAGTTTTTTTAATAATAATACCACTAAACTTAATCATAATTGTTTTAGTAATTATACAAATATATCCGAATTTAATCCTTTGATCATGTGATTTGCACTCATAGACAGTGTTGATCCATTATATACGATTTGATGACTCCTCTTTCAGATATGCGATTTGATGTCTCTACTTTCAGGTTTACTTTCATTTTATACTTTAGCTATGTGCATCAATTTTTTTTTTCTAAAAGTAGTTTCGTTGGGTGGATGTTGGAATCCTTTCATGAAACTAGCAAGAACATTTGCTGCTTTTATCCATTATGAACATAATTAGCTTGAATGCTCATCATTGTTATTCCAGAATGCTACTCTAAATACCTCACTTAGCGCCGCAGCTGAAGAGCAAAGAAAAGTTGACGAAAAAGTATTGAAATTGGCTGAAGAGCAGAAGGTGCGTGTATTTCTCGTATTGCTCTTAGTATTGAAACTCTCTTCGTCTCTTATGTCAAGTTCATATAACAAATAACTAATCAGTTAGGTGTCATCTTGCTGATTACAGAGGCAAAAGGAAGATCTCCATAAGAGAATAATTCAGCTGGAAAAACAACTTGATGCGAAACAAGCTGTAGAGTTGGAAATTGAGCAGTTGAGAGGGTCACTGAACGTGATGAAACACATTGAAGATGAAGGTGATCAAGAAGTTTTGAAAAAGGTGGACACACTCCTTAAAAGTTTAAGAGAGAAGGAAGAAGAATACGATGGTTTGGAAGCATTAAATCAAACTCTGATAGTGAAGGAAAGAAACAGTAATGATGAGCTGCAAGATGCTCGCAAAGAGTTGGTTAATGTAAGTGAAGTAATTTAATTCTATACTAAGTTTTGTTATAGCGTATTTGTAATAATAGTATAATAACTTTCACCTTGAGGCTAGGTGAGCTGACTATTTAATATATTGTTTTAGAGTTTAGTTTCTACTAATCATCTGGCTCTATACTGTGGCCTGATGGTTGGTTATATTTACTGATCTACATTCATGTCTTTCTGATTGACCATCGTTTCTCAATTGTTTTTAGCATTAAAAATTGTTTATTAAGGATGCCATTATTTTGGTTTCTACAAGAAGATAATACTACTTTAGTACTTCTCTTGTTTTTCATTAAATTCATGTCCTCTTCTCTTTTGTGGGGTTTTTTGTGTGGCTTTGGGTAATGGAGTAACTGAATTGCTCTTATAGGGTTTAAAGGAACTACCAAGAGTTGGTCCAGTTGGTGTTAAGAGGATGGGGGAGCTTGACAACAGACCATTCCATGAGGCAATGAAGAGGAACTATAATGATTCAGAAGCAGATGAAAGAGCTACGGAGTTATGCTCATTGTGGGAGGAATACCTAAGAGACCCTGGATGGCATCCCATTAAAGTCGTTATGGTTAATGGGAAACCTGAGGTATGCTTTTTATTCACAGTAGAATCTATAGTTTTTTTCTGTCTTTTTAATAAGAACTAGACCTTTTGTTGATGGCTGCAAAAATAGGCACAAATGTTTCTGACAGAACTAATCTATGTGGTTTTTGAGGCGACAAATGTAATTGCATCTTAATTTCCTTATAAAAAAAACGGAATGTGGGGTAACTAAATTCAATTGGACTGACACAATATAGCAAGGACAGTGCTACTCTACACCCTCTTGATTTAAATCCAGATACTATTTGCTTAATTTGCATACATGTACTAACATTACTCCCTAACTGCACAAAAAATATATACATGGTCATACGTGTATAAAGATAAGGTGTATTGTCAAAGCAGTAAATTGAAAGAGACAACAAATTAGGGTCCAACACAAGTTGGCATGTAAATAAAGTAGAATAAGTGAAGGTAACTGTAGGTTACTTGTTTCAGCTACGGATATAGAGAATGGTTGTAGGTAACTTGCTTCAATTATGAATATGGTTGTTATTTAAATCATCGTAAGAGGTAGGTCAAAAACTGTAGTAGCCAAGACATGCCAAATTTTGGAGTAGACAGAGCAAAGGGATATTTGTGGGAAAAATGCAGAAGTTGGCAAGCGATAACGTAAATAGTACGCTTGCAAAATAACCGCACATGAATATTTATGGTGTGAGCGTGAAATAAAAAAAATCAACTGCTCCAACTTCATCTCTATCGAATTTGAATATCAGAATAGCGGATATAGTCATGATTCAATGGGTCAGGTCCACTTACTTTTTCTTTTGTTGATTTCTAACCTTTAGAATCAATTTGGTTGGTATAATGGAAAATAGGAATATTCGGTGATTCAAGAAGTGACTTTTCATTATTCCTAAATTC
>JAPFFP010000094.1:10032043-10072161 GCA_026153255.1 Solanum medicagineum | reverse complement strand
GGTAAAACCTGAATTAACCGTGGTGCACTTGCGGGAAACTCCTTGCCGAGGGCCTGTGCACCCCCGGGATTAGTCGGAGCTCTAAGAGACTCGGACACCCGATGCAAATAAAAAAAAAAAGAATATGAAAAGTATGAGAGTTATGAATATGAAGAGTAATAAGAAGTTTGAATTCTACCTTCATAGCCTTGATCCCAAAGAAAAAAGGTGCAAAAGAATTGAGGGACTTTAGACCTATTAGTTTGATAGGTAGTATGTATAAGATCTTCTCAAAAGGGCTTACTGAAAGGTTGAAAAAGTGATGTCCAAGCTTGTTGATTCACAACAATTAGCTTTTATTAAAGGGAGACAATAGCTAATGAAGTTGTAGATTCCAGGTTGGTATTAAAAAACCAGGAATTCTATGCAAATTAGACATTGAGAAAGCATATGATCATGTCAATTGGGATTTTCTTATGGGAATGCTGGAGAACATGGGTTTTGGTTACAAATGGAGACAGTGGATTAAGTTTTGCATATCTTCAGTGAACTTCTCAGTTTTGATAAATGGCTCTCCAACAGGATACTTCATATCACAGAGAGGTCTTAGGCAGGGTGATCCCTTATCACCCTTCCTTTTCATACTAGTCATGGAGGGCCTCAACAATATGATCAAGAATGCTAGCAGTCAAGGGTGGCTGAGAGGTTTTGAAGTTGCTAGAACTGGAAGGGAAAGTCTAGAGATCACTCATCTGCAGTATGCAGATGACACCCTGATCTACGGAAGACCACCTTAAAATACTGAAACTGATTCTTGTTATTTTTGAAGGTATGTCTGGGCTACATGTCAATTTGAGGAAAAGCTTCTTGTATCCAGTAAATGAAGTAACAGACATACAAATTTTGAAGTCAATACTCGGTGGCGAAGTTGGTGCCCTCCCTACCACATATTTGGGTATGCCTTTGGGGGCAAAATCCAACTCCATGGAAATCTGGAATGGGGTGATTGAAAAGTTTGAGAAGAGGCTAGCAAGGTGGAAGTCTCAGTACCTTTCACTAGGGGGGAGAGTAACTCTGATTAACTCTGTGCTTGATGCACTTCCAACATATATGATGTCATTATTTCCCGTACCAACAGGAATCATCAATAGGTTGGATAGCATCAGGAGGAAATTTTTGGGGCAAGGGAACAAGAGAAGGAGGGGTATCACTTAGTCAAATGGAAAACTATAATCACTGAAAAAAGAGTTGGGGGTTTGAGGATCAAAAACATGAAGAACCAGAGCAAAGCTTTGAGGATGAAGTGGCTTTGGAAATACTCAAATGGTAATCAAAATTTGTGGGGCTCAGTCATAAAGGCAAAATATGAAGAGAGTGATAGTTGGATGACAAGGGAGGTTACCACCCCTTAGGTATTAGCCTATGGAAATCCATTAGAGTACTTTGGAATGAATTCAAATCAAACACCAAGATCAAAGTGGTAGATGGCACAAAAACCAGATTTTGGAAGGATGATTGGCATGCAGAAGGTAGTTTGGAGACACTCTTCCCTGACATCCACAGTCTAGTTCTTCAGCAACAAAGTACTGTAGCTGACTTATGGACTCCTCAAGGGTGGAATTTTGTATTTAGAAGACACCTCAATGACTGGGAAATTCTGAGAGTAGCAGAATTTTTTAGAAGCATTGACCAGTTCAGTGGTCTGGAAACAGGACAGGACAAATTGCAATGGTTGGGGAACTATGAAGGGAATTTTAAAGTAGGTTCAGCATACAGGAAGCTGAACCACCAAAAAATTTGCAGTTAATCAGATGGCCCTGGAAACTTATATGGAAAGCCAAGATCCCCTACAAAGTAGCTTGCTTTGTGTTCCTATTGGCTAAGGAAGCAGTATTGACACAGGAGAATTTAATGAAGAGGGGAATTCTACTCTGCTCTAGATGTTTTTTCCTGTGGGAAAACTGCAGAAACTGTCAACCATTTATTCATCCAATGTGAAATCATTGGCCAGTTGTGGAATCTGAATCTGTTCCTGAGACTCAAAAAGATTTCCTGGTCCATGCCTGGTAGGATTTCAGAGGCTCTATACAATTGGGAAGAAGCCGGGACACAAGCAAAAAACAAAAGCAATTGGAGAATTGTCCCTGCCACTATTTGGTGGACAATATGGAAAGAGAGGAACCTTAGAGTTTTTGAGAATAGGGAGAGTAGTATGCGACAAGTCAAACTGAATTGCATTTTGACTATGTTTTTGGTGTAATCAGATGTACTTTAATGATACTGTCTCCATCATTGATGTCTTAGACTCACTATAGGGATAGGTCAGTGTTCTTTAGAGTTTCTCATGTAAATATGGTTTCCAGTACAACCTATG
The DNA here is from genome assembly GCA_026153255.1 of Solanum medicagineum. Taxonomy (NCBI): domain Eukaryota; kingdom Viridiplantae; phylum Streptophyta; class Magnoliopsida; order Solanales; family Solanaceae; genus Solanum; species Solanum medicagineum. Next base: position 10,069,808 of record JAPFFP010000094.1, on the reverse strand, counting down.
TACTGTTTTATGGAGAATAGTAACAATTACCATTTTCAAAAAACATAATTGAATAAATAATTAAATATGAGTTAGATTTTATAAAGGATCTTTTTTTTATTTTTTTAAACGGTATTGTTGTAATAACTTAACTTTGTAAGGATATTTTGGTATTTCAACTTTCAACTTTTTTGTTCCCTCTTTTACTTATAGTTTTCAAGTTGATATAAAAATAGGATAGAAACAACAATACTTTTGACTTCCAATTTTTTAAAATTTCTACAACAAAGATGTTATGTAGGTTGATAGGGTGTTTATTAAGTTTGTATTAGTTGTATTTACTGTTGTCATGGGAGATATTTTCAATATGCTTACGGGTTGAGTAATTTTTACTGGCAGGGACAGCTTGCTTAATAATAATATAATATCTTATTGCTCGTGCGATGAGAATTTGCAAGTCTTTCGTGTACGACACATGAAATTCAGTCATTTTTTGTTTTTCCATAATACATCTTATTTTCAGACTACAGAAAGGGTAAAAAAGGTCTCTAGTATATCCCATACTCCTAAATACATTTACTTCGTGGTCTTGAATATCTCGGAGAATCAGTAAAATTTTGTTGGAAGTACGTCTCAGGATATTGCAAAAATAAAACAGCTAGCTACATTTTCTATAAAGATTTCTTTTGCAGAAATTTAGTTTATGAGTAGCCAACTTTAAATGAATTTTAAATATTAGAGTCCTGTGTGGCTTGAATTTAGGAGTTAGTTTCCTTTTTGCTTGTTATTTGATTTTGCATATAAGTTAAGTAGATTTTTCTATTTCCTGGTTGGAAATTATGCTATAAATGTAGATCTCTGAGTTAAAAAAAAAAAATTCCTTTGGCAATACCGCAGTAGTTTTTTGTCTTAAGCCTTTCTCTGTTATTTCCTTAATTTCTTTGCTAAAAAAATCAACAAATTTCATAGCAAGTTGACAAGTTCACAATTGAAAGCCTTAAGAAAGAGAGTGCTATTCTGAGGACTAATCTATTATAATTGTTTTTCAGAATATAAAAGGAGAATTCAAAGTGTTTTAGAAAAAGTTTATACTTAGGAAAAATTGGAAATGGATGAGAGGTTTGTGTTTCCTAGGAAGCTACAGCTAATGAGCTATGCATGATGATATATGATGCATGCTTGACTTCTAAAGCAACTAGTTTGATGTAGAAGTTTATCTTTCAACTAGACACAAATGGTTCTTTAGGAAATAGTACTATCTACCACAAAATCCCGATGAAACAAGTGAGGGCCAAGTTGGTAGAATACGAACAACATAGCAAATATCATGGCTTTAAGCACTCATTTTAACCAAGTCACTGGGTGCATCCTGTGTAGCTGGATTTGCTATGTTGGTAGATATTATAATGCCGGAGCTTACTGCGTCTACTTTGAATCTTTGATATAATTGACATACCCATGGATGTACTTCTATGTTTTAGATGAGTTTGGTGGCATTCTAACGTAGCGGTAAATATAAAACATTTCACAATGTTGCAGTGTAATTTGTTTTTAAAGACGTATTGATGGTGTATGAGGCCAATTTGAAGGTGTCAAATAGGAAAATAGAGTACATAATTTACTACTCATTGAAAAAAATGAAGTTTGCATGCCCCACACTCTTTTAATAAAGACAAAGTGATACGTTTTGTGAACATTTGAATTTATTAGAAACAAATGTAATGTAAACATTTGAAGATATACAAAATATTATGGGTGCATTGATTTACATCAATCAAATATTAAATTAGAGAAATGAGTGTTCAACAAATATTAGAGTATTCTGAATAGTATTAAATTGAAATTTTAAGAAATGAAATATCAACTTCACCTTAGTTACATTAGAGAAAAGAAAAATTGAAACCGAGCAGGAGATTCCTCCCGTAAACGCAATTAACAATTAGCTTTGATGAGTGTGTGTTTAGTCGTTTTTTTGTTTTGTTTATTCATGTGTGCAATGATGGTAGGAAATGGTAGATTTTTTTTACTGTGAGTGCTGGGATCCATTTTTTTGGGTCTTAGTTGGATATGTTGAAAAAACTGGTTATTTAGGTTGTTTTTCTTTGGTTTACTTGTATTTGCATAAAGGTAGCATGAATTATGTAAATGGTGGTGTTACTCGTTTCAGAACGTGATAGACGATGAAGATGAAAAGCTGAAAGAGTTGAAGAAAAATTATGGTGAAGAAGTTTGCAAAGCTGTGACAACAGCTTTGATGGAGATAAACGATTACAACCCGAGTGGAAGATACATCATCTCAGAACTGTGGAATTATGCAGTGAATAAGAAAGCTACTTTGGAGGAGGGAGTTAGTGTGTTACTAAACCTGTGGAAAAAGAAGAGAGGACCGGATTGAGGCTTCCATGTTGTGTTTAGCCCCAAGAATGGGGTGGGTGTGATAACTTCAAACTCCTAATAACAATTAGAACAATGAATTCTTGTGTGAATAAGAAGCACCCTGTGTCCCAATGGCGCTGCCCTTTATTCTTTTATTTTGGGATTGAGCTGCTCCCATGCATTTCCTCCTGTGACCCAAGGATGCTTTTTCAATATTGTCAGATATGTAGTTTGTATTGGGGGCTGAATATAATCAAATCTAAAATTGCAAATTGAGTTTTAATTCCAGGAAAAAAATTTGACTTGATTTGATATTGGAATTTTTTTAATTATACTTGTTTTGATTTTAACTTGAAAAAGTCTATTCGAGATTAAATTAACCCAACATTTTATATATATATATAACAACATGCCTAGTGGAATCTCACAAATGGGGTCTGGGAAGAGTAGAATATATGTAGGTTTCACCACTACCTTAGAGAGACTGTTTTTAGGTAACCCTCGTCTCAAAAGCCAATATGCAGAATAAACTAGATATGGAAAAAGGAAAGGAAAAGAAAGGGAATAGAAAGAACGAGTAATAAGGAAAAGTACATAATAATATGCAAAAATACAATAAAATTAACATACACAAAATATAAAAGCAATGTAAATACATTAGAAGTAAACAAATATAAGATTAATAATGACAACATATGATGTAAAGATATCACTACTTATACTATATCATGAAGTCATATATCGACCTACCCATATTAACCTATTAGGCTACTACTCTAATACATGATTTTCATTTCTTTCTATCTAAGGTCATGTCCGGTGAGATCAAGTATCATCATTTCTTGTTTGATTACCTCTCCCAGTACTTCTTTGGTCAACTTTTACCTTTTCGTGTAGCACCTAAACCCAACCTCTCGCACCTTCTAACAGGAGCATCAGTACTCCTTTTCTGCATATGTTCAAACCAACGTAGTCTCACTTCCCTCATCTTATCAGCCACAGGGGCCACCTCGAGCTTCTCCTGAATGGTCTCATTCCTAATTTTATCACTCATGGTATGCCCACACATCCATCTCAACATTCTCATCTTTGAAACCTGCATCTTCTGAACATATACATTTTTGATTGGCCAACACTCCACTCCATACAACAAAGACGGTCTAACCACTATCTTGTAAAACTTACCTTTGAGTTTAGGTGGTATCTTCTTATCACACAATACTCCAGAGGCAAGCCTCTATTTTGCCCATGCTGCCCCAATATGACGAGTGACATCATCATCGATATCGCCACTACTCTTGATGATGGACCCAAGATTTTTATGACATACATAACAATATTTATGTTTTGATAGAATTATAAATATTTTTTGACTTTTTATAGTTTATATTTTCTAACATATTATTTCGACTTTGATTTGTGAATTTTGAATGGTCCAATAAAGGTTGGTCCATAGATATTAGTAACTTTAATAAAACTCAAATCAATATTAATGCTAGCAAAAAAAATTAATTCAATACCAATAATGACAATAATATTGTATATTTGCTCTGTATTTTTATATTGATTTAGATAATTAAAATATGTCAACTACATAAATAGCGCCTTTAATTTGTCAACATTCTCCTTTTGCCACTCTTAGTTTTGTTCTATTTTAACCCTTTAATCCCCTTTTTTTAATGTACCACGTAAACACAAAATATTAATTTTTTATTTTTCTATTTGCTCTTTTAACTACAAGTTCACACTTTGAAATTAGGTTCCTCTATTAGTTATCGTAAAAAAATGAAAAATTGGATAGATATTTGGTTTTTTTAAACAACTATTTCCATTTGGGAGTTATTCTATATTTGTGTGAAAAGTTATTCATAAAAATGTATTGATTTTCTTTCTTAAATAATCAATAACAACCCAATGAAACCTTTGGAGTTTTAGTATTTTCGAAGCAGCGGTCTTAGCAATGAACAAGAGTCCTTTTCTTAACTTATATTGAACAAGATGCTTTTTATCGCGTTATGTTGAATAAAAATTTTAAAAGTTAATATTTGAGTTAAGTCTACATAGCTTGATTATGGAAACAATACATGGTGTAATTTAATTTAATTGACGATTTAACAAAAAAAATTAACACACTTTTATCAGTTATTTTTAGTGTAAAAATACAGAGGATTCTAAAAAAAATATTATTAATTTTTCAAAAAATAGATATTTATTTGTCAATTTTTATTTTATTTTATTTTTACTAAAACTAACAGACTTATGACATTTGTAAAATGCAAAATTATCGTTGGAGAGCATATGTAAAGGAAAAGATTATTATTTTTTAATAAAAATAATATTTTGTGTTTAAAATAGTACATAAAAAGAAGTAATTGAAGGGTTAAAATCTAGAAAGGTTAAGATAAAATGTCAAAATGAAAAATAAGAACAAGTTAGATGAGTTGTGTGTGTATGCCCATTAAAATATATAATCTGATTTCAGTTTTTCTGCCATGTTTAGCCATGTAATTAGTGGTACTTAGTAGACTTATTTTAGCATGTGTTAATATATTAAAATCATTTTTATTATGATCTATTTATTTGCAATATTTGTTTTATGCAATATTATTTTTTATTGAATATTTTAGTGCCATCACTCATATAATATTTTGTCTTATTTTCTTAAGAAACACCCTAGATAGTTGTATTTTGATAGGATTAAAGAAATATTTGAAGGAAGAGTTAATTTATATGTTTGTACGAATACTTTATCAAAACAATTCAAGAAAAAAACCTCGAAGACCTAATAAATTTTTAAAAATTATAAAAGTTCTGAGATTAAAAAATTTGAATTTTATTAATTAATTTGATTTATAAATTTAAAGATTCAACACAAAATTAATGATTTAAAAAAGAAATTTTGATAAACTCATGATTTATTTAAACGATCTTTTAAATACTTATCCATTATGCAGCAATTTGATAAATTCATCATTCGCATTATAATTGATGCATGATGGATAAGTATGACCTCTAACTATAGAAGAGGTTGGGATACTTGCCCCAATTTTTATTTTATAAAAATGATGAAGTAATTATCAGGTGGAAAGTTCAATCTTGTTCCTATAGTGTAAAGATTTTTATGTTTTAGCCTTCACCCGGAAATTTTATATTATTACTCTCGTGATGAATCAAATTCATAACTTCAAGAGTGAAGATAAAGGTACTTATCATATGAGCGATTCTTCTCCAAAAGATATATTTTTTTTAATTTTTCTCATTTCTTTTCGAAAATTTTTTAATATAAAATTAAAGATGAAGTATCACAAGCTAGTAATCAAAATTAAAGATGAAGTATCACAAACTAATAATCAGTTTACTGTACTTTCCCCCTCTCCTTTTTTTGGTCTAAACGAAAAATATAATTCAAAATCTGTTACTGCACAATTACAGCAGTACTCCAGATTCAGGAAAAATCGTCTTCCTATTTAAATCAGATTTTTATCTAATAATACCTGGCTCTCTTTTAACGATCAAACATGAAACAAAATTGAGGTGATGCAGTTAGTATCAAAAGGAAACATGTGAGATGTTTATTGTGCTTGAATTTCTTATCTCATGACTGTTTTTTGAAAGATATATACCTCAGTTGAAGAGGCATCAAGAAGAATTAGCTGCATTTTTTGCCCACAATCACAACCTCCCCCCCCCTCAAAAAAAAAAAATAGAGGATTTTTTTGAAACGACTTCAAAAAGTGCTCGAAAATGTGCCTCAAAAGTGCTTGGAATTTTAAATTCTATATGTATAAAAATCCATTCGTTATTTCGAAAATTCGACTTCATATTCTTGTTCAAGGGGTCAAAATTAGGGGGAAAAGGGTCTAGCTCTGATTTTAGACCAACCATAGCGAAAGCCAAAAATCCCATAGTTCAATTTCCAGTGAGGTTTCCGCGTCGCGTATGTTATTTTGGGACTGTTTTTTTTTAGTTCGGTCCAAGACTTTTAAGTCTTGGGCCTAAGTGTTTTCAAACGTGTTTTTTACCTATACTTAGCCATATTTCACCCTCATATCACCCTAAACATTACCTAATACTCACTCAAACACTTAGCCATATTTTGCACTCCTAAATTCAAGTCTCAAAACTTCTTCCAGATCTACGGATTTCCTTCAAGCTTCAAGTCTCTATTTTCAATCTTCATCAAGAGCTTCTCTAAAGCTAAGGTATGTGGGTTTTAGCCATTGGGTCCTTCCACTCATGATGCCCTAACCTCCTTTTTACTCAATTTGCATGATTTAAAATTGATTTTACAAATGGGTTTACTAGTATGAACATGTCTATGAACTATGTTAAAGCTATGTAAAGTTGTGACTGTTTTGCTATGTTTTGAGCTATAAATCTTGGATCTATTGTAAGATTAGATGAGGGGTTTTGATGTATATTGCATGAGGGTGTTGCAAGGTGTTGATTGATGATTTTACAATGGGTTTACTTGCATGATTTCACCTCTATATTGCATGATTTTATACTAGCATTACACAACTTTCATGAAATGTCCAGTTATAGTTTCTTGAGGAATTGAAGGTCCAAAGCTTGAGATATGATATGAATGACTATATGATGATGAAATGAGCTTGTACAGATGATATATTCTACATAAAGTGTTGCATTAGACCATGCCTGATTCGGGGGGATTAAGAGCCCGGATAGCGTAATTGAGGGGTTAGTATCTCAAACACCAGGGTGGTAGGTGAGACTGCCACTAACCTAGATGAGGGGTTTGTATCTTATACACCAGGGTGATAGGTGCAATTAATACTTACCTAGATGAGGGACTTGTACCTCACACACTAGGGTGATGGGTGATATCATCATCAACCTACCAAGGGGTTTGTACTTTGGAAATCTAGCTTGATTTCTTCTACACATATGATATCCTATATGAGCATGAATTACTTAAGCATGTTTTACTTGAGCATTGATCATACATGCCATATTGTTATATGTTGTCTATTGCCTATTGTTATGTATTTTGATTATGATGCCTATCTCTTATTGCATTGCATCCTACATACTTAGTACATTCAAACGTACTAACGCATACTCTTGCCCACATGATATCACCATGTAGGAACCGGATCCCAAGTTGATCATCCTCCTCCTCCACGTGGCTAGTTTGGTATTACTCAAGCTAGTTGGTGAGTCCTCCACTTCGGGTACTTTAGTCTATGTTTCTCTTATTATGTATTGATACACCTTCTTTATGTTCTATTTTGACTATGAGGGTGAGCCCGGTTGCTTTGTCTTGGCCCCCACTCTTATCTAATGTAGTAGAGGTGTTTGTTAGACATGTTGTGTATCTATGATATGAGCTTTGACTCTTTGTCTCTTGATTATGATGTTATGCGTTCTTTCCCCTTAGTTTCTTTGCCCCTATTCTTACTCTTTATGTCTTTTATATGCTTCCGCGACCAATGATGTGTAATGACAAGTTAAGAGGCTTGTTTGGGGTTCCTTCGGGTTCCCCATTCGCTGTGTCATATCTAAGCCCTAGGCTTAGGTCGTAACATTTTTGTAAAAGAAGAGCTAGGAAAAACAATCAACATAAATTACAAGATCAAAAAATATTACACATACATAGTAGTATGCTATTAATTTTTGTTTTCATTATCTCATGATCATGCATATGTTATTAATTCTTATTTCATCATGACATATATCTGTACAATTTCAAGATGTCAAAGCAGGAGATCAACATTCCCCTACAGACAAAGAACTTAAACGCATAATAATTAATGATCAGACAACCTATAAAATATAAAATTGCACCATACGTCTATATTCTATACAAAAAACACAAAATAAGAATCAAACAAAAATAAAAATCAACTTTGTAGCAAAAGTATACTCATGTTGGAGTTGGATTAGCATAAATTGATAATGTATAAATAGTAAAGAGTGTAATTTTTACCATTTGCTCTTATAACATATCAACTGCACCAAATAGAATAATATTTATATGTTCCATACAAAGATCATAAAAAAGCAACAAAAAAAATAAAAATAAAAGTCATGTTCATGATCAAAGTATACTCATTGTCACGAACCAAGCCTAGGGCCTAGATGTAACATGACGAATGGGGAACCCGAAGGAATCCCAAACAAGCCTCTTAACTTATCATTACACATCATCGGTCGCGAAAACATGTAAAAGACATAAAGAGTAAGAATAGGGGCAAAGGGAGCTAAGGGGAGAACTTGCATAACATCATAATCAAGAGACAAGGAGTCAAAGCTCATATCATAGATACATAACATGTCCAACAAACACCTCTAATACATAGATAAGAGCGGGGGCCAAGACAAGCAACCAGGCTTACCCTCATAGTCAAAATAGACAATAAAGAAGAATGTCTCAATACATAATAAGAGCAACATAGACTAAGGTCCCCGAAGTGGAGGACTCACCAACTAGCTTGAGTAGTACCGAACTAGCCACGTGGAGAAGGACGATGATCAACTTGGGCACCGGTTCCTACATAGTGATATCATGTAGGCAAGAGTATGTGTTAGTACGTTTGAATGTACTAAGCATGTAGGATGCAATGCAACAAGAGATAGACACTTTAATCAAATTGTATAACAATAGGCAAATAGGCATACTATAATAGTATGACACCTATGATCAATGCATAAGTAAAACATGCTTAAGTAACTCATACTCATATAGGATATCATATGTGTAGAAGAGACCAAGCTAGCTTTCCAAAGTACAAACTCCTTGGTAGGTTGGTGATGATACCACTCCATCACTTAGGTGGTGAGATACAAACCCCTCACTAGGTTAATGAGTACAAACCCCCATCTAGGTTAGCGATGTTGCTGCCCCATCACTAGGTGGAGAAGTACAAATCCTTCACTAGGTTGATGAGTACAAACCCCCTTCTAGGTTAGTGATTATACCACTGCATCACTAGGTGGAGAAGTACAAACCCTTCACTAGGTTGATGAGTACAAATGCCCCTCTACGTTATCCGAGTTCTTAGTCCCCCCGGATTGGGCATGGTCCAATGCAACAATTTATATAGAATTTATCATATACATAAGCTCATTTCATCATCATATAATCAATCATATCATATCTCATGCTTTGGACCTTCAATTCATCAAGAAACCATAACCGAACATTTTATCAAACACTTGGCGGGTTTGTAATCGGGGTACAAGACCATGCAATTTAGAGACGAAATCATGGAAGAAAATCTATTGTAAAACCATCAACAACACCTTGCAACACCCTCAAATAATATACATCAAAATCCCTCATCAAATCTTACAATAGATCCAAGATTTATAGCTCAAAACATGGCAAAACAGTCACAACTTTACCTAGCTTTAACATAGTTCATAGACATATTCATAACAGTAAACCCATTTGTAAAATCAACTTTAAATCATGCAAATTGAGTAAAAAGGAGATGAGGTCACCATTGGTGAAAGGACCCAATGGCTAAAACCTACATACCTTAGCTTTGAGGAAGCTCTTGATGAAGTTTGTAAATGGAGGCTTGAAGCTTGAAGAAAATCCTTAATTCCAGATGAGGGTTTTGAGACTTGATTTTAGGAGTGAAAATTATGGCTAAATGTTTGAGAGTATATTGGAGAATGTTTAGGATGATATGAGGGTGAAATATGGCTAAGTATAGGTAAAAGTATGTTTGGGAACACTTAGCCCAAAACCCAAAAGCCTTGGACCGAGATAAAAATCACTGGCAAAAAAATACATTGGGCCTCGACACGGACCTATCGCAGAGGCCAAATCAACACATGTCCACGACAGCTACGCATCGCGGCACTATCGCGGATAGATTCTGGATAAGAAAAATTATGAAAAATGAAATTGCTAATCGTTTGCTCTTAAATCGGGGTTAGACCCTTCTCTCTTTAATTTTGACCCCCTGAATAAGAATATGAAGTCGAATTTTTGATATCGCGCACGAATTTTGAGATATATGGAATTTAAAATTTTGGGCATTCTGAGGCACATTTTTGAGAACTTTTTGGGGTGGTTTCAATATCTCCCCCTTAGGAACATTCCTCCCCAAATGTAAAAGAGACGTACAAGATAAGAGTAAAAATCAGCCCCAACAACAATGCAACATTACATTTAAACACCATTTTGCAAAATCTCAATATAAGTGTAGAATCATCATAAATTTGCCAACTTGAAAATGAATGCACATGAATGACACAGGGGCTGAAACATAAGACTTGAATTCATATAGGAGACTTAGAGTTAGTACCTTAGGCTTGAGTGGTGTGGAAGAGATAAGGATATCGCTTTTGCATGTCCGCCTCAGCCTTCCATGTAGCACTTTCAACTTGTTGGTTCCTCCAAGGACCTTAATGGATGCCACCTCCTTGTTCCTCAATATCTTCACTTGCCTATCCATAATATGAACCGGAGTCTCCTCATAAGTCAATTTATCCTCAACAACACCCACGACATCAAGAGATACAATATCATTAGAATCACCAACACGTCTTCTCAACATAGAGACATGGAACACCGGATGAACCAAATTCATTTCACTAGGCAACTTCAACTCATAAGCTACCTTGCTGACCCTCTTTATCACCTCATAAGGAACAACATATTTTGGACTCAACTTCCTCTTTTTACCAAAATGGACCACACCTTTCATTGGAGAAACTTTCGAACAAACCCAATCACCCACTTTGAATTCAAGGTCTCTTCTTCTCACATCGGCATAGGATTTTTTGACGACTTTGGGCTGTTTTCAATCTTTTCCTAATCATCCTAACCTTCTCAAGAGCCTCCACAACTAAATATGGTCCCAATAAAGCCACCTCACCAACCTCAAACCAACCAACCGGTGATCTACAAAGTCTTCCATAAAGAGCCTCAAAAGGAGCCATACCGATGCTAGAGTGATAGCTATTGTTGTAGGCAAACTCAATCAAAGGGAGATGGTCATCCCAACTACCCCTAAACTCCAATACACATTCCCTAAGCATATCTTCAAGGGTTTGAATGGTTCTTTCGGCTTGGCCATTCGTTTGAGGGTGAAAGGCCATACTAAGATGAACTTTTGTACCAAGAACACTTTGAAAATACCTCCACGTGAAGTGAATTGAGAACCATAATCCGGTATGATGGACAAAGGAACATTATGTAGCCTCACTAACTAATGGATGTACAACCTTGCCACTCTTCAGCCCCATATATGGTCTTAACCGGTAGAAAATGAGCCGATTTCGTCATCCTATCAACCACAACCCAAATGGAATCAAAAAATTTCTTGTCTTGGGAAACTCAACTACAAAATCCATATCAATCACCTCCCACTTCCAAGTGGGAATCTCTATGTCTTGGGTTAGGGCACCTGACCTTTGATTTCAGCTTTGACTTGTTGACAACTATGGCAACCGGAAATGAATTTGGCAATGTCCCTTTTCATGCCTCCCCACCAATACACATCTCTCAAGTCTCTATACATTTTGGTGGAACCGAGATGGATAAATTAAGAAGAATTATAGGCCTCATCAAGGATCTTCTCCCTCAAACCATCAACACAAGGCACACACAACCTACCTTGGTATCTAAGGGCACCATCTCCCCCTTGGGAGGAAACCTCTACTTTGCCCTCTTTCACCAAGGCCTTCAATTCAAGAAGGAGGAGTCAAGATCTTGTTTTGCTATCACCTCATCAACCAATGAAGAATTAGACCCATCAACAACAACACCACCATAATTACCAACCTCTTCCAACCTAACCCCTAATCTAGCCGATTGATGCACCTCCCTGGCCAATCCTTATCAACACCATGGACATGAGTTAGGCTACCCATAAACACCCTACTTAAAGCATCTGCCACCACATTTGGCTTACTCGGATTATAGTATACACTCATATCATAGTCTTTAAGAAGTTCTAACCATCTCCCTTGACTGAAATTGAGATCTTTTTGAGTGAATACATATTGGAGACTCTAATGATCAGTGACCACATCCACATGCACCTCGTACAAGTAGTGACACCAAATCTTTAATGCAAACACAATGGCGGCTATCTTTAGATCATGGGTAGGGTAGTTCCTTTCATGTACCTTGAGTTGTCTAGAAGCATAAGCTATGACCTTCCTATTTTGCATCAACACACAACCCAAACCAACCCGGGAAGCATCACAATACACCACAAATCCCTCAAGCTCATCCGGTAGTGACAATATAGGAGCGAACACAAGCTTGTCTTTCAATGTTTGGAAGCTCCTCTAACACTCGTCGGTCCACAATAACTTAACCTTCTTTTGAGTCAATCTTGTCATAGGGGAAGCAATGGAGGAGAACCCATTCACAAACCTTCTATGGAAACCCACTAGGCCCAAGAAGCTCCTAATACCCGATGAGGTCAATAGTTTAGGCCAATTTCTAATCACATCGATTTTCTTAAGATCCACTTTTATACCATCCGCGACACTACATAACCCAAGAATGCAACCTTCTTCAAACAAAATTCACACTTGTCATATTTGCATATAATTTCTCCTCCCTCAATCTTTGTAACACAACTCTCAAATGCCCCATATGCTCCTCCTTACTATGTGAATAGATCAATATATCATCAATGAAGACCACAACAAAGGAAGACATCAAGAAACTCATTTACAACCGGAACCGACTCTATGGAAGGGATTTTGGACTCCACATCTTTAACCCTCACTAGATGGTAAAGACCCCCTTTAGAGATCAACTTACGGGCTTTAATGCAAGAAATGAATCTACCCTTGACCACCACATCTTGACTTTTCCATTAAAGGATGGGTTCAATAGGGAATTGAAACTTGACCCTACGGGTTCTACAATCAATAGAAGCATAGTAGAAATGCAACCAATCCATCCCAAGAATGACATCAAAATCTACCATGTCTAATTCAGTAAGATCACAAGGCAAAAACTTACGTAAAATGCAAATAGGACAACTTATATAAACTTTCCTAGCATTAATAGAGGCACCAATAGGAGTAGACAGTTACACATGCAACAACTCGGGGTCAACATGGAACTTTTGGGCAACAAAGGGGGTAACAAAAAGAAAGAGTGGCACCTGGATCAATCAAAGCATATACATCAAAGTCAAAGATATTCGACATACCAGTAACAACATCGGGAACCTCACCAACCCCTTGCTTCCCATGTAGAGCATAAAATCGATTGTGTCTTAGGGCACCACCTTGAGGACCACCTCTACCCAATGGAATCGCATTTGCACCCCATTCCTTGCCACGATTTCCTGGACAATCCACCCTTTTGTGACCAAGCACTCCACATTCAAAGCATGCATTAGAACTTTTCAAACACGGCGCCCTATGACTCTTCCCACATGTAGGACACACATCAATGGGAGCCATAACACAAACACCTTGAGGCCTAGTGACGTCATTGGCAAACTCCTTATTAGTAGCATGATGAGACCCTTGACCTTGATGAACCGGCCACCCCTTTGGAACTTACCCCCAAGACGGGCCCTCTTGGCCTCATGACCTCTCCTCTTCCCCAACTTTTGATCCTCCATTTTCTCGGCATAAGTCATCAATTGAGACAAGTCTATATGACTAATTAGCAAAGCCGACCAACATTTCTCACTCACCAAGTCAGAGACCCTTGTCACAAACTTGTTCATCCTAGATCTAGGATCGACCATCAAATGAGGAACATACTTTGAAAGTTGGTCAAACTTGAGGGCATACTCACTCACACTCATAACACCTTGTTTCAAGTTCATAAACTCCACCAACTTTGCTTTCCTAACTCAAGAGGAAAAATTGATTAAGGAAAATAAATTTGAACTCCTCCCACAGCACCACATTACCAATTCCCTTCTCCCCTTTCCATTGGTCATACCATATTTGGGCTACCCCTTTAAGTTGGAACGCCGCCAACTCCGCCTTTTCATTTGGACCAACACCCATGATATTCAAAATCTTGTCAACCTTATCGATGAACTCTTGTAGATCTTCATCCACCTTCGACCCATAGAACACCAGAGGATTCATCCTCATGAAGTCCCTTACCCTAATTCCCGGGGTAGTAGCATGAGGGGCTTGGGTCCCTTGATTCACTTGGTTGGCCACAACTTGGGCACGCATAGTGAGAGCATCCTGGTGCTCATCATTGGTAGGTTGCTCCTCGGGAGTTTGGGCCCTTCTTCCTCGAGTGTCTGGCATGATCTAGCATATTAAAGAACAATCATTAAGGGGGAAAAACTTTACACAACTCTATAGCACGACTTAGAACATGAAGAAGGGACACATTTCCTAAAACATCTGATAGCCTCCTATTCATAATCATGGCGCCCTTCACAACCATGAATAGGACTCTAATCGATGCGGTGTGTTGGACTCCGAAGATCTATTAACCTAGTGCTCTGATACCAAGTTTGTCACGACCCAAGCCTAGGGCCTAGACGTGACACGGCGAATGGGGAACCCGAAGGAACCCAAACAAGCCTCCTAACTTATCATACACACCATTGGTCGCGGAAGCATGTATAAGACATAAAGAGTAAGAATAGGAGCAAAGGGGGCTAAGGGGAGAACTTGCATACCATCATAATCAAGAGACAAGGAGTCAAAGCTCATATCATAGATACATAACATGTCCAACAAATACCTTTAATACATAGATAAGAGCGGGGGCCAAGATAAGCAACTGGGCTCACCCTCATAGTCAAAATAGACAATAAAGAAGAATGTCTCAATATATAATAAGAGCAACATAGACTAAGGTCCCCGAAGTGGAGGACTCACCAACTAGCTTGAGTAGTACCGAACTAGCTACATGGAGGAGGACGATGATCAACTTGGGCACCGGTTTCTACATGGTGATATCATGTAAGTAAGAGTACGCGTTAGTAAATTTGAATATACTAAGCATGTAGGATGCAATGCAACAAGAGATACACACTTTAATCAAAATGCATAACAATAGGCAATAGGCATACTATAACAATATTGCATGTATGATCAATGCATAAGTAAAATATGCTTAAGTAACTCATGCTCATATAGGATATCATATGTTTAGAAGAGACCAAACTAGCTTTCCAAAGTACATACCCCTTGGTAAGTTGGTGATGATGCTGCCCCATCACTTAGGTGGTGAGGTACAAACCCCTCACTAGGTTGATGAGTACAAACCCCCATCTAGGTTAGTGATGATGCCGCCCCATCACTAGGTGGAGAAGTACAAATCCTTCACTAGGTTGATGAGTACAACCCCCATCTAGGTTAGTGATGATTCCACCCCATCACTAGTGGAGAAATACAAACCCTTCACTAGGTTGATGAGTACAATCCCCCATCTAGGTTATCTGGGTTCTAAGTCCCCCCGGATTGTACATGGTCTAATGGAATACTTTATATAGAATTTATCATATACTATAAGTTCATTTCATCATCATATAATCAATCATATCATATCTCATGCTTTGGACCTTCAATTTATTAAGAAATCATAACCAGACATTTTATCAAACATTTGACGGGTGTGCATGGGGGTACAAGACCATGCAATTTAGAAATAAAATCATGCAAGATAATTTAATGTAAAATCATCAATTAACACCTTGCAACATCCTCAAGCAATATACGTCAAAACCCCTCATAAAAACTTATAATAGATCTAAGATTTATAGCTCAAAACATGGCAAAACAGTCACAACTTTACATAGCTTTAACATAGTTCATAGATATGTTCATACTAGTAAATTCTTTGTAAAATCAACTTTAAATCATGCAAATTGAGTAAAAAGGAGATTAGTGCACCATGGGTGGAAGGACCTAGTGGCTAAAACCTACTTAGCTTAGCTTTGAGGAAGCTCTTGATGAAGTTTGAAATTGGAGGCTTGGAGCTCGAAGGAAATCCTTAATTCTGGATGAGGGTTTTGAGACTTGAATTTAGGAGTGAAAAATATGGCTGAGTGTTTGAGAGGATATTGGGAAATGTTTAGGATGATGTGAGGGTGAAATATGGCTAGGTATAGGTAAAAACACGTTTCGGAACACTTAGGCCCAAGACCCAAAAGCCTTGGACCGAGATAAAAATCACTGACAATAAAATACATAGGTCAGAGTCTGGTTAGCGACGCAGACCTGTCGTGGAGGCCAAATTAACACATGTCTACGACAGCTATGTATCGCGACACTGTCGTGGATCGATTTTGGATAAAAAATTACGAAAAATGAAATTGCTAATCATTTTCTCTTTTTAATCGGGGTTAGACCCTTCTCCCCCTAATTTTGACCCCCTGAACAAGAATATGAAGTCGGTCGATATCGCGCACGAATTTTGAGATATACAGAATTTAAGTTCCAGGCATTTCAAGGTACATTTTCGATCACTTTTTGGGGTCGTTTCACTCTTGTTAGAATTTTCTGTTGCCACTTAAAAGGAGTTAAATCTACATAGCTATAGTCTAGATTGCATGCAAAAGTTTAGTACAGAAACTAAAGAAACTAAACATGACATAAGTTTGTTATTTCATCACTCTACACCAGTTGTACATGATTGCTACTTCTCTTTGTTGCACAATTTTAATCTTGAATTTTTCTTCTTCAAAAAGTAGTAAAAATTTTAATTGACCGGCTACACACAATAATCCTCAACAAGAAAATTAGAATTTCTCGTACATTCTCTTTTTCTTCTTAGTAGTTCAGTTATGCATACAATCACAAATTCAAAGCTGAATTAAAATTTGAAAAGTCATATTCTTAATAAATAAATAAATAAATAATTCAGCAGGTCTCCTATTGTGTTCATACCTACTATATTATGTGAAATAGTTGAATAGAAAATCTCCCGATATTCAGAGGGAATAAATATTATACTTTAATTTAAAAATTTTCAAGTCGATGAGCAAATTCAGTCATCTAGTCTATATGTAATAATGTACAAGTGAAAAGAACAATCAAAGATGAAGCATATCATATAATTTGTTGACATGAAACACTGAAATCAAGGTGAAAAATATATTAAATATAAGCTTCATATAACCTTAAAATATGAAATCACATATCATATTCAATTGCATTTTTTTTATTCTAAGGAACATGAACCTAATGTGCAAACTTAAGGAGTAAAACTTACCACAGAAGATCACCCATTAATCATATATAATAACTTTGAATTTATTAATTTTTTTCACATATTTCTCTTTGAAAAGAAATTTAAGTACATATTCTTTTGATATTAACAATAATTTTTTACCTTTTCTTCCTTCATTTATTTTTCAATCTAACTAAAACATTTCAAGAGTTAACTGCATCAGTTAGAATAGTCACCTAGAAATATCGCTACATTTTTGAAATAACATATTACGTTATATCACAATAATTTTTTCTTTTTCCACAAAATGCACTTAGATATTCAAATTTTCTTTTTATCTCGACTGTCATTGTAATGATTTTTAAAATTCTTTTGTTCAATCACCAAGTCTATTGGTATTGTTCAAAAGGACCAAACTTAAGATTGCTCTCTAAATTAGAGAATGTTTATGAAAATTTCCTTATGTTTCACGCTTCTTTACCTTCAAAAAACTAACATAATAATTATTATTACATAAGTGATCTCACAAATAAAGTGTAACGACCCCCTGTTTTGGAGCCTTGAGTACAGAAATGTTGTCCTGAAAATGACTTGAAGTTAGGTTCACGAGGGCTACTTATGACCCATAGGTGTTCTTACGGCCTGTAGGATTGGTCCTTAAACATAAGACTTCAGGAACGGAAAAACTTTTCAAGTGTGGGGTAACCCATGGACCAAGTGCCAACCCGACATTACGGTCCGTAGGAAGGGTTGTGAGTGAGACTATCAAACATGAAGAAAATTTAGAGTTTGTTGGTAGGTGACCTATATGTTGCCAGACAACCCGTGAAATAGGATATGACCCATAGGGTGGTTTGTCCAATGAGATCTAGAAAATAAGAAGGCTAAGTGTGGAAGAACTCTACGAGTCCAACTACGGTCCTTAGGTGTTTACACAACTCGTAACAAGGCTTCATGGTTTAGGGTCTAGTAATGTCAATTTTAGGAATTTCAGTTGTGTTACCAAACGAGAAGGACCTACGACCCATGGATCGACCTACGACCCATAAGCGGAGTTTCTTAGGTTGAATTTGAGAGTTTTAATGAGGGATATTTTTGTCATTTTTTTCCTTTCTATTCTTAAACTATATCATTTTGGGAACAAAAAGGGACCCCATATCAGCCTCAAATCCCTAAGTTCCTTATTCAATCCCTCATCCTTCCACTCTGCAATTCTCTAAGTTAGACTCTCAAGAACAAATTAGGCAAACGCTAGGGTTCCAAGATTTCTCCTTCAAAGCCTCAAGGTCTGATTTTTCAACGTTTTTCCCAAGGTATGTGAGTTGATTTATGAGTACCCTTCCGCCTATAAATTTCTCTTTTAAGTGTTTTACCTTTTCTTTAAGTTTCTTAAGTTAATGTGCATGCTTATGATGATTTCATGATATTTATATTATTAAATGCTACTCATGATAGCCTACAACTTTTTTACTAAGTATATATATGCACGTTTTACCTATTGATGATGACCCTGTGATAGGTTTCGACGTTGATAAAGGATGGGTGTTTTTGATGGTCCTTAAAAAAGAATATTTCCTTATGTATTATGTGGTTTATGATTATTTCATTTAAAAAGCCTTGCCGACCTAGTTTTCAAGTAAAACTTTATATGATTTATGAATATGATTAGGGCATTAAAGGACCAAACAGTTCTATGCTCTTCATGGTCGCCAAGTGGTTGAAAAAGTTCTGGATGTGGTCACGGGTATGTTAAGAGTTTTTGATTATGAAGCATATGCACTTTTAGATCTGGGAGTAAATTTATCTTTTGCAACCCTATTCCTTGGTAATAAGTTTCATGCATGTCCTAAATTCCTTCATGAGCCCTATGAGGTAAGTAACCCCATAAGTCCATCATAGAATGTAGAGTCTATAGAAGTTGTCCCACTTCCATCTTGCATAAAGTGATCTCATGTGACTTAGTTAAACTTTCCATGGTAAACTTAGATGTGATTCTTGGGATGGATTGGTTGCATGCTTCCTATGCTTCCTTTGATTGTAGAACCCATACGGTCAAGTTTCAATTTCCTAATGAGCCAATTCTTAAATGGGAGGGTAGTAGCTCTTCGTGTAAGGGTTGGTTCATTTCCTTCCTAAAGGCTCGTAAAATGATTTCCAATGGGTGCATCTACTATTTAGTAAGAGTCAAAGATGTCACTTCCAAAGTTCCTTCTTTTGAGTCAGTTCTCATTGTAAGTGAGTTTCCTAATGTCTTTACGAATGAGTTATCGAGTGCTCCCGAAAGGGAAATAGACAAAATATAAACCTTTTACCCGATACTCAGCTAATCTCAAGCCATCCATATAGAATGGCTCCCGCAAAGTTAAAAGAGCTAAAGGAATAGTTGAGGGATTTGTTGGATGTCACGACCCAAGCTCGGGGCCTTGAAATGACATGATGAATGAAGAACCTGAAGGAACCCCAAACAAGCATCTTAAGCATTAATATCACATCCTTGGTTATCGAAGCATGAATAAACAACAAGTAACAGATAATTTTAGGGGAAAGCGGGACTTTGGACTCAAGCTATGGGGATATTATAGGGAAAGGGATTAGCATGGATCACATAGCAAATAAAGTCTAAGAGGCGGGTAAGTATGACTCACGCTATGGGGAAATAAGGACTTCAGACTCCTATTTCAACAGTACAACAAGTATTCAACACATGAGAGGGATTAAGGGAGTAAGGAAAGTCTTCAATAATACATAGCCATAATAGGAGTCGAGCTCGTAACATATAATGATATCTCTTGGGCTCACCCTCAAAAGTTAAATATTCATAAATGGACAATTCTTAATAAACATGAAAGTAAAAGGCTATTGTCCCTAGAATGGAGGACTCACCACAAGCAATCTTCAACTGAACCATCTAGCCTTGATGTCGCCCAAACTACACCTCCTTTTTGAGGGTAAAGTGGTCATTGTCAAGATATATAACCTAACAAAGGTTAGGGTCGAACCCCACAGGGAATATGGTAGACTTAGAAGAATTCAATGCAATTCGAGTTGATTAACCAACTTATCTCCCCGGGGGGTGGGGGGTTTATGACAACTATAAGAAGTAATCCTAAACTAAGACAAGTGTTAAACCAGTGTGAAAAGAAACTAGGGTATTGTGTTCTCCATGATTCCCTAACTCAAGTATTACTAGATAATCAAGTTCTTTTCGGTGTGTAGCATGCAGAATGGTAAGTTAAGTTCACCAAAACCTTTGTCCTAGGCGAGAGGTGAATTTCACTACGTGATTTGGTCCATCTCTGCAGTGCGACATTACTAACCCTACCTATTGTTCCAATACAACCTCCCCTTGGCTCAGTTCGGTTGATTAGATGAGAAATATCAATCGAATCTTGTTAATTAATATCTTATCCTATTCATTACTACCTTGATCTAGTCAGTAATACTAGGCAGGTTCTAATATTGGCCACCATTAGAAAGAATTCAATACGAAGAGAATTAATTAATAAATGCATGCACACTTTTTAAGAATCTAATTTTACTTTGTTAATTCTTCATGGTTCCCACAACCCTAGTTGTGGATTTAGCTACTCATGATCAGTGTAAATACAAGACTTATGAATTTGAATAACATAATTGAGCACTTACACAAGAGAATTAAGTACAAGAAATCCAAATTCTTCAACAAGAATTACAAGAGTGAAATCAAAATATGAAATAAAGTTTCACAAGTGTTTCTCAAGCTCTCTACTTCTTCTCTACTATTCCCTCACATTGTCTCTTCAAAACCTATGAAAATAAACTAAAAACCTATTTATAGTGTTGAAAATACTAAAAAAAAATGGAATAGGATAATTGGGTCAGCAAACTCTACGACAGCTTTTACGGGTCGTATAACATTTTACAGCCTGTAACTGGGCTTTTGTGGATTGCTTGTTGACTTTTATGACACCCCTCTACGACCTGTATAAAGTATAAGACCCATAGGGGGTTTCATCTGATGAATTTTCAGCAACTCTCCACTTTTGGATCCTCAGGGCATGACACCAAGTCTACGGCTCGTAAAGTCTTCTATGGCTCATCTGCATGTTCGTAGACTCAACTTCAGAAATTCACTCTTCATTGGAATTTGTTACAAAACCATATTTACAGACCGTAAAAGTGTTACTGCCTGTAAAAGGTCTCATGGAACCTCTGTTTCAGCAATTTTTGTACACTTTGCCCAAAATTGTGCCAACCCTGTAATCCTGCAAAACAAACACAAAAACACATCAAATCTACTAACTCGCATTGAGAGAACACAAAATTCCAAATTTTAAGCATAAAAAGTGCTGTATTTTGATAGCACATCCACACGCTCAACTTAAAATTATTTCATATCCTTAAGCGACAGACTTAATCAGCCTAGGCAACACAGTAACACACAGACCTTAATCTAATGGTATACATCACATAAAACTCAAACACAGATACCCACACCACTTTCAAAGCACATAAAATAACTAGTGAGCAAACCAATACAAATCAATGCATGTGAAAATGCAACTATGACAAGCAACGTAAGTATCAACAAGCCACAATCATGGAGTTAGTTTAATGGTAACAATGCAACGCAAGTGCTCTGACAAGTGATGTCCTATCAAAACAACATTTTTTATGCTTAAAACTTGGAATTTTATGTGTTCTCAATGCGATGTTAGTAGATTTTATGTGTTTTTGTGTTTGTTTTACAGGATTTCAGGGTTGGAATTGTTTGTGAGAAGAATATGCAAAAGTTGATGATTTTTGAAGATGTACGAGACCCTTTACGGGCCATAGAGTATTCTACGAGCCGTGAAGGACGTTTCCTATGCAATTCCAGTGAAGGTGGATTTTTAAAGTTTGGTTTACAAATATGCAAATGAGTCATGAAACTGTAAGAACCCACTCATGGGGGTAGGAGAAATGCAAGAAATAATCTTGGAAATTTGAAACTATTGATGTATACGAAGGGATTTACGACTCGTAAGATGGAGTACGACCCATAAAGTGGGTTTGTAGAACCTGTTAGACTTAATGAAATTTGGGATCTTTCTGAAGTTCAATCTACAATTTATCAGATGACTAGTAAAGTCCTCAACGAGTCGTAGATGGTCTTGTAAAATAGGAATCAGAGAAAAGGGGGTCTTTGAAATTTGGAAAAGGTCATCAAACGAAACCCATCTACAGCCTGTAGACGGGGTCTCATAGACCTGTCCAGCTAGGATTTTAATAGGGATAAATTTGACCTTTCCTCTTTTTCTAAGTCCAAGCTATGTTTTTTTAATCCCATCTAAGTCCCCTACCAGCAAATACAACCCTAATTCATCTCATTCCTCCTTATTCCAAAAACACTATAAGTTTCGAGACTCTCTCAAGCTCTTCAAGGCTTTCAAGTAAAAGGTACAAGCTAGGGTTTTGAATCTTCCACCTCCAAATCAGGTTTCCTCCATCATAATCACTAAGGTATGCGGGTTTAATTGTAGGAATCTTCCTTCCCATAAGTCCAACCAATCTTCTTCTCAAACTATATGGATTTAAGGATTATTTTATGGGTATTTATGAACTCTTGTTTAAGGTGATATCACTTAGCATTGTACGCATGGTTTCTATTTGAGATCTTCAAGTAATGATTTTATTATGCGAAAAATAATGTTAGGGTTTGATATTGTGATGGATTATATGATACTGAAGTCATGTACTCTATGATGACTTGAAAAGCTATGAAGGAACTTATGGGTTTTAGTTGATTTTCATGATACTAAAAACAAGGGTTTTACTATAATAATAGTCGGTTGATTTGAATAACTTTAAATGAATTTATTTTACTTATCTCTTGTTTCATACTCATGAAATGCATGATTTTAAGTGCAAGCGCATATGCCCACCATGTTTGTCTAAATTTACATGATAAGGATTCTTATGATGATGAAAAAAACTCGTGATAAGTTCCTATGATTTTCAAGTAACATGTTGAGCTCTTATGCTATATATTCTACCCTTTTGTGAGTAAATCATGTCGATATGAAGGTGTCATACATGATAACTATTGTATCCTCATGTACTATACTATCTAGTGCTCATTAGAAGGGGTCATGTATGTTACAATCTTTACCCTCATGTGTAATGCAACGCCTACTAGAAGGGGTCATATCTATGCTATGTTTTTATCCTCTATTACAAGGTATATGCCTCATGTAGGGGTCATGTATTTGAATGATCTACTCATGCCATGTTATCTTGTTCTATAACTTACACAAATTATGATTATTTCAAGTATTCCGTGGGACTAGACCTAGTACCGAAAGAGGCTTAAGGTGGGGGATCGACCTAAAGGGTCCTTATATAATGTCTTGTTCTCTTAACCATGTGCCACCATAGGTTTATATTATTTCCCTAAATGGGCTTTTACTAGTAGATCCAACTAGGTCATGTTACCACTATGTGGGGTCATGCTTTTTTACCTTGGCAAGTAGACCACTCCTTCATTCGGTGTGGAGTGAACATCGGGATTCCAAGTAGTAGTTCACTTGGTCTTATATGTTTGTTATGGTCTCCTCCCACATATGTATGGTATATTATGCAAGTTCAACTCTTCATGTATGTTTTAACTTAAGCATTGATTATACATGTCATATTAAGCTTATGTCTATTGATTATGATTATGCATCTTGATTATTATGGCTTATGTTCCTTGTTGTATTGAACCATGCATACTTAGTACATTTCAAATACTAATGAATACGTTTTGCCTACATGATCTAATTGTGTAGGGCCCGGAGCTACTATTCATCCTTTTCCTCCACGTGATTAGCCAGATCATTTGAAGATTGCTATTTGTGAGTCCTCCACTCCGGGGACAACATCCACTTTACTTTCATGCTTTTGTTAAGACTAGCTTATTTTAAACTTTTTATCCTTTGAGGGTAAACCCGAGAGATATCTTGATCTCCCGTTCCACTCATATTAGAGTGTTGTTGGATATGGAAATCTATGTATTTAGCTTGACTCCTCTTATCTTTATGTAATTGTGAAGACTTCCCTTAGTCCCTTCTTCCCGTCTATGCTTGTCGAATGTGAATGGATATGATGGAAGTCCCAAGTCCCTATAACATCCCCATAGCGTGAGTTCAAAGCCCCACTTCCCTTAGTAATTATATGTTATATGCTCGCACACCCGAGGAGGGTCCGGCCCATCCGGCTCTTCAAGCTACCCCAGAAGAAGGGGTTATGCATGCCGAATACTATGTCACAACCCAAGCCTAGGGCCTAGACATGACACGGTGAATGGAAACCCAAAGAGACCCCATACAAGCCTCTTAGCATATCATTTGCACATCCTTGGTCGCGGAAGCAATTAAATAACACTAAGAGAATAGGAATAAGGGTAAAGGGACTAAGAGAAGTCTTTCATACCTTAAATCATCAAAGAGTCAAAACCTAAAGCATAATTACATAACTTGTCCAATGACACTTCTAAACTTAGAATTAAGTAGGGGCCAAGACAGCTTTTTGGGCTCACCCTCATAGTCAAAATCATGCAATAAAAGGAAGAAAATCTTTGCATAACATAAGATCAAAAGATAACATCCTCGGAGTTAAGGACTCACCAAACTTGCTTCGAAGATAGTACTAGTCACGTGTAGGAGGAAGATGATCAAGTGGAGTTCTGGTTCCTACATGGTAACATCATGTAGGCATAAAGTATGTGTTAGTACGTTTGGATATACTAAGTATGTAGGATGCAATGCAACAAGAGATAGACAATATAATCAAAATGTATAATTAGGCAATAAATGAGCATATAGCAATATGGCATCCATGAATGATGCTTGAAGAAAAACATGCTTATATAGAACATATTACATGTGAAGGAAAAGACCATCATTATAGAAACCAAGGCCTACCATACCCTTGGCAAGGTGATTGGGGTACATACCTCCAACATGGTAGGACGAGCCTACCACCCCCCAAGTGAGGTGATTGAGGTACATACCCCGCAATATGGTAGCACAAGCCTACTACCCCACGAGCGAGGCAATTAAGGTACCTACCCCCACATGGTAGCCGGGACCCACCACCCCCTGAGCAAGGTGATTGAGGTATATATCCCCCAAAATGGTAGTTTGGGCCTACCACCCCCCGAACGAGGCGTGGTCATCTTGCAACACTATAGATACTATTCATGAAATCAACCCATATATCCATTCCTTTCATTATCGATAAGTTTCTTAACTCATATACCATGCATTAGACCTTCAACAACTCAAGAAACATTCACCAGACATTTTATCAAACACTTGGCGGGTGAGTAATGCTAGTATAAAGTCATGCAATCCAAGAGTGAAATCATGTGAGAAAAATCAATGTAACACCATCCACCAACACTTTGTAATACCCTTATGCAACATACATCAAAACCCTTCATCAAATAACATAATGGATCATAGATTCATAACTCAAAACATACTTAAACAGTCACATTTTATGAAACCTCAACATATTTTATATTTAACTTTCATAGTATGAGATACCCATAAGTAAAACCACTTGAAATCATGCAATTTATGTAAAAAAGAAGGTTGGACACTATGGGTGAAAGATCCCAATGGTTGAAACCCACATACCTTGACTTTGGACATTTCGTTCATGAAGATTTGATTGTGAACTTGAAGCTTGAATGAAATCCTTAGATCTGGAATGAGATTGGGATATTGCAATTTTGGGTGGAAATATTTGTCTAAGTGTTAGAGAGGATTTTGGGGAATGTATTATATGATATGGAGTTGAAATATGACTAAGTATAGGTGTTTTTACGCATAGGAAGGCTTAGACCCAAGACCCAAACCTTGGACCGAAATAGAAAAACTGGCACAAAATAACACATCTCCACGACGGCTTCTCATCGCGGAGCAAACGCATACCCCTACTGGAATTGCAAAATTGGCGAAATTCATTTTTCGCTACAGGTCTTCTAAAATTCGGGTTATACCCATCTCCCACTCAATTTTCCCCCATGAGCAAAAATATGAAGTTGGATTTTTGATATCACGTAGGGATTTTGAGATATATGGAGATTATGATTATGGGCATTTCCGAGGCACATTTCGGGCACTTTTTGGGGCATTTCAATATCTCCCCCTTGGGAACATTCGTCTTCAAATATCAAAGAAACGTATATGAGAGAAATAATCAAGATGCGTTCAACGTAACACATGAATGCAACAATTCATTTAAACACCATTTTAAAAAATCTCAACATAAGTGTCAAAATCACCATGAACTTGTCAACATAAATATGAATGCATGCAAATGACATAAGGGCTGAAACTTAAGACTTGAAATCACATAGGGGAGTTGAATTAGTACCTTAGGCTTGAGTAGAATGGAAGAGATAGGGATATTGCTTTTGCATATCCGCCTCGGCTTCCCATGTGGAACTTTCAACTTGTTGGTTTCTCCAAGGAACCTTGACGGAAGCAACATCCTTGTTCCTCAACCCCTTTACTTGTCTATCCAAAATTATCAAAACCTCTGCATAAGTCAAATTGTCTTCAACAATACCCATAACATCAAGAGTCACAATAGTACTTGGGTCACCCACACACTTCCTCAACATAGACACATGGAAGACCAGGTGAACCATATTCATATCATTACACAAATCCAACTCATAGGCCACCTTACAAATCTTCCTCAATACTCTATAAGGACCAAAAAATCTTGGACTCAATTTACCCTTCTTACCAAAACGAACCATACCCTTCATGTGTGACCTACAAATAGACCCAATCACCAACTTTAAATGCAAGCTCCCTTATCCTTGCATTAGCATAGAAATTTTGATGACTTTGCGCTGTTTTCAACCTTTCTCTTATCAACCTTACGTTCTCCATGACCTACATAACCAGATCTGGACCCAAAAAGCCATCTCTTCTACCTCAAACCATCCAACCAGGGACCTACAATGTCTACCACTGAGAGCCTCAAAAGGAGACATACCAATGCTAGAATGATAGCTATTGTTGTAGCAAACTCAATGAGTGGAAAATGATCATCCCAACTACCCTTAAACTCCACAACACATGCTCTAAGCATATCCTCAAGTGTTTGGATAGTTTTTTCGGCTTGGCCATCCATTTGAGGGTGAAAGGCCGTACTATGCTTTACCTTAGTACCAAGACCTCTTTGGAAGGACCTTCAAAAGTGAGAAGTAAATTGAGCTCCACGATCCAATAAGATAGACAAGGGCACACTCTTCAATCTAACCAATTCATGAATATACAACTTAGCATAATCTTCGGCACCATAAGCAGTCTTAACAGGTAGGAAATGAGCCAACTTTGTCATTCTATCAACCACAACCCATGTAGAATTCAAATGCTTTCTAGTCTTGGACCACCCAACCACAAAGTCCATGATAATTTTCTCTCACTTCCAAGTAGGAATCTCTATATCTTGGGCTAGTCTACCCGGCCTTTGATGCTCCACTTTCACTTGTTAGCAATTATGGCAACCGGATACGAACTTAGCAATGTCCCTCTTCATACCATCCCACCAAACACTTCCCTCAAATCTCTATACATCTTTGTAGAGCTAGGGTGAATAGAATAGGAAGAATTATGAGCCTCATCAAGAATCTTGTTTCTCAATTCATCAACACAAGGCACTCACAATCGACCTTGGCACATAAAGGCACCATCTCTCCCTTGGGAAAAAACCTTCACCTTGCCATCTCTCACCAAGGCCTTCAATTGTAACAAGGAAGGGTCAAGATCTTACTTTGCTTTTACCTCCTCAATCAATGAAGATTTTGAGCCATCAACAACCACAATACCACCATTATCAACCTCCTCCAACCTAACTCCCAATATAGCCAACCGATGAACCTCTCTAGCCACTTCTTTGCCACCATCATCAATATGTGCTAGATTACCCATAGACACCCTACTCAGAGCATCGATCATAACATTAGCCTTACTGAGATGATAATGCACACTCATATCATAGTCCTTAAGAAGCTCTAACCACCTTCATTGTCTCAAGTTGAGATCTTTTTGAGTGAACACATATTGGAGCCTCTTATGATCGGTAAACACATCAACATGCATCCCATACAAGGAATGACGTCAAATTTTCAAAGCAAATCCACAGTGGCCAATTCAAGATCATAGATAGGATAATTCTTTGCATGCACCTTAAGTTGTCTAGAGGCATAAAGGTATCACTTTATTTTGCATCAAAACACAACCCAAACCAATCCGTGAGGCATCAATACACAACAAACCCTTCCAGCCCTTCTGGTAGAGACAAGATAGGAGTAGAGATAAGCTTATCCTTTAAGGTTTGGAAACTCTTTTCACACTCATTGGACCACACAAACTTTGCCTTCTTTTGGGTCAACTTAGTCATGGGAGAACCAACAGAAGAGAACTCATTCACAAACCTCTGATAATAACCTACTAAGCCCAGGAAGCTTCTAATGTCCGATGGAGTCAAAGGTCTTAGCCAATTGCTAATTACCTCCGTCTTCTTAGGATCCACCTTTATACCATCACCCGACACCACATGACCTAGAAAGGCAACCTTTTTCAACCAAAAATCACATTTCTCATATTTGGCATAAAATTTTTCCTCCCTTAAGATTTGCAACACTACCCTCAAGTGATCCACATGCTCCTCCTTACTATGGTTATAGATCAAGATATCATCAATAAATACCACCACAAACAGATCAAGACAGGGTTTAAATATCCTATTCATAAGATCCATGAAGATAGCTGATGCATTTGTCAACCTAAAAGACATAATATCAAAATCATAGTGCCCATACCAAGTACGCAAGGCTATCTTGGGAATGTCACATTCCCTCACTTTAACTTGTTGATACTCGGACCGAAGATCAACCTTAGAGAAGTGACTAGCCCCTTAAAGTTAGTTAAAAAGATCATCAATCATTGGTAGAGGGTATTTATTCTTGATGGTGACTCGATTAAGTTGTCGGTAGTCAATACACATCATAAGTGAATTTACCTTAAGTAATTAAGTAATTGAGCGTGAATTTTTTGAGAGATGAGATAATCCTTCTTCGTCACAACAACACCGGTGCACCCCAAGGTGATTGGCTAGGCCTAATAAAACCCTTCTCGAAAAATCCCTCATTTGCTCTTTCAACTCCTTTAATTTCGCCAGGGCCATACGGTAAGAGGGGATAGAAATGGGTTGAGTATCGGGAAGAAGATCTATGCCAAAATCTATTTCCTTTTCGGGAGGAACACCGGGAAGCTCATTAGGAAAGACATCAAGGAACTTATTTACCACCAGAACCAACTCTATGGG
Source organism: Solanum medicagineum (assembly GCA_026153255.1). Taxonomy (NCBI): domain Eukaryota; kingdom Viridiplantae; phylum Streptophyta; class Magnoliopsida; order Solanales; family Solanaceae; genus Solanum; species Solanum medicagineum. Next base: position 10,039,993 of record JAPFFP010000094.1, on the reverse strand, counting down.
AAGGACTTTGGACTCAGCATCCCTAACCCTCACAAGAAGATAAAGAGACCCCTTAGAAATCAACTTTTGGGCTTTAATGCAAGAAATGAATCTACCTTTGACCACCACATCATGACTCTCCCACTCAAGGACGGGTTCATTAGGGAATTGGAATTTGACCCCACGGGTTATACAATCAATAGAGGCATAATATGCATGCAACCAATCCATCCCAAGAATGACGTCAAAATCCACCATATCCAACTCTAGAAAATCACAAGGAAATATTTTATGCAAAATGAAAATGGGACAATTTCTATAGACCCTTCAAACAATGATGGATGCACCAACGAGAGTAGACACCTCATAAGGTTCACACAATAATTTGGGTTCAACATGAAACTTTTTGGTAACAAAAGGAGTAACAAAAGAAAGAGTGGCACCCGGGTCTATTAATGTATACACATCAAAATCAAAGACTTTTAACATACCAGTGACGACATTGGGTACCTCATCAACCCCTTGTCTCCCTTGAAGAGCATAGACTGATTGTGCCTTAGGGAACCACCTTGTTGGCCACCTCTTCCCCTACGAACCAAATTTGCACCTTGTAGACGAACATCTCAACCCTTGTTCCGATTACAAGGGCAATCCATCAACTTATGCCCCACTTCCCCACAACCATAACAAGCTTTAATATCCCTCAAGCATGGGGCACCATGACCCTTACCACATTTTGGACATAAAACATTAGGCACCACACCACCATCACCTTGGGCCCTTGGGTTGTCATTTGTCAAACTTTCTAGTAGGAGCATGAGAAGACCTTTGGCCTTCATGAAACCGGCCAGCTTTGAGACCTTGGAACTTACCATCGAAATGGGCCCTCTTGGCCTCATTACCTATTCTCTTCCTCAAATTCTCCCCCTCCAATTGTTTGGCATAAGTCATGAGGCGGGACAAGTCCATATCACTTATCAACATGGAGGCATGACACTCCTTATTACCAAATCAGGTACATCCATCACAAACTTGTTCATCCTAGACCTTGGCTCGACCACCAATTGTGGAGCATATTTAGAGAGTTGGTTTAACTTGAGGGCTTACTCCCTCACACTCATTGACCCTTGCTTCAAATTCATGAACTCCATCATTTTGGCCTCCCTAAGCTCAAGAGGGAAAAATCGGTTGAGAAATGCTACCTTAAACTCCTCCCAAAGAATAAAATTGTTGTTCCCCTTCTCCTCCTTCCATTAAGTAAACCATATTTGGGCCACCCCCTTGACGTGGTAAGCCGCCAAATCTGCCTTCTCCTCCAATCTAATGCCCATAATAGACAACACTATGTACACCTCATCAATAAATTCTTAAGGGTCCTCATCCATTTTAGATCCATAGAACTCCGGTGGGTTCATCCTCATGAAGTCTCTTACCCTAGATGCCGGAGTAGGAGCATGAGGGGGTTAGTCCCCTTGGTTGATTTGATTAGTCATAGCTTGTACTAACATGGCAATAGCATCCCGGAACTCTTCATAAGCCGGTTGCTCTTCGGGCGTATGAATTCTTCTTCCTCTTGGGATAGACATGATCTAGCATAACAAAGAACATTCACTAGGGGAAAGCCTTACATTAAATTCTATAGCATGATATGGGTCAAGAAGAAGGGGAACATTTCCTAAAACGCCTTATAGCCTCTTACTTATATAGTTGTGGTGCACTTCACAACAATGAATAAGACTCTAATCGACGTGGTATGTTGGATACTGAGGACCATTAACAACCTAATGCTCTGATACCTTCTTTGTCATGACTCAAGCCTAGGGCCTAGAGATTACATGGTGAATGGGAACCCAAAGAGACCCCAAACAAGTCTCTTAGCATATCATTTACACATCCCTTGTTACAGAAGAAACTAAACAACAATAAGAGAATATAAAAAAGGATAAAGGGACTAAGAAAAGTCTTTCATAGCCTAAATCATTAAAGAGTCAAAGCTTAAAGCATAATTACATGACTTGTCCAGCAACACCTCTAAACTTAGAATTGAGCGGGGGCCAAGACAACTTTTCGGGCTCTCCCTCATAGTAAAAAGCATGCAATAAAAGGAAGAGAGTCTTTGCATAACATAAGATCAAAAGATATCATCCTCGGAGTTGAGGACTCACTAAACTTGCTCTGAAGATAGTACTAGCCACATGGAGGAGGAAGATGATCAAGTGGAGCTCCAGTTCCTACATGGTAATATCATGTAGGGCATAGAGTATGTGTTAGTACGTTTTAATGTACTAAGTATGTAGGATACAATGCAACAAGAGATAGAAAACATAATCGAAATGCATAATTAGGCAATAAATGAGCATATAGCAATATGACATGCATGAAAGATGCTTGAAGTAAAACATGCTTATATTAAACATATTACATGTGCAGGAAGAGATCATCATTGTAGAAACCAAGGCCTACTACTCCCTTGGCAAGGCAATTGGGGTATATATACTCCAATATGGTAGCACGGCTTACCACCCCCGAGCGAGGCGATTGAGGTACATATGCCCCAACATGGTAGCATGGGCCTACTATCTCCCGAGCGAGGCAATTGAGGTACCTACCCCCCAACATAGTAGTTCGGGCTTACCACCCCCCGAATGAGGTGTGGTCATCTTGTAACACTATAGATACTATTTATAAAATCAACCCATATATACATTCCTTTCATCATCATAAAGTCACTTAACTCATATACTATGCATTAGACCTTCAACTACTTAAGAAACATTAATCGAACATTTTATCAAACACTTGGTGGGTGGGTAATGCTAGTATAAAACCATACAATCCAAGAGCAAAATCATGTGAGAAAAATCAATGTAAAACAACCCACAAATACTTTGTAATACCCTTATGCAAGATACATCAAAATCCCTCTGCAAATCACATAATGGATCATAGATACATAGCTCCAAACATACTTAAACAGTCACATTTTATGAAACCCCAACATAGTTTATATTCAACTTTTATAGTAAGAAATACCCATAAGTAAAATCTCTTGAAATCATGCAATTTATGTAAAAAGGAAGGTTAGGCACTATGGGTGAAAGAGCCCAATGGTTGAAACCCACATACCTCAACTTTGGAGATTTCCTTGATGAAGATTTGATTGTGAACTTGAAGCTTGAATGAAATACTTAGATCCAGAATGAGATTGGGACATTAGAATTTGGGTGAAATATTTGTCTAAGAATTAAAGAGGGTTTTGGGGAATGTCTTGTATGAGATGGAGTTGAAATATGACTAAGTACATGTGTTTTTACGCTTAGGAAGGCTTAGGCCCAAGACCCAAAGGCCTTGGACCAAAATAGGAAAACTGGCACAAAATAACACATCTCTACGACTGCTCCGCGTTGCAGTAAAATGGGTACCCCTACTGGAATTGCAAAATTGGCAAAATTCATTTTCGCTACGAGTCTTCTAAAATTTGGGTTATACCCATTTACAACTCAATTTTACCCCCTGCATAAGACTATGAAGTCGAACTTTTTATATCACGTAAGGATTTTGAGATATATGGAAATTACGATTATGGGCATTTGTGAGGCATATTTTTGGGCACTTTTTGGCGGAGTTTCATATTGAAATGTCATCTCCATGTTGGCACAAGCTATGACCAACCAATTAAACCAAGGAGCCGAAGCTCCTCATGTATCCACCCCAGTTGCAAGAGTTAGGGATTTCACAAGGATGGACCCTCTAGAGTTCCATTGCTCCAAAATGGAGGAGGACCCCTAAGAATTCATTGATGAGGTATATGTAGTTCTTGCTATTATGGGGGCTAGTTTGAAGGATAAGGAGGAACTTACAACCTATAAACTCAAGGGTGTTGCACTACTTGGTTTATTTAATGGAAACTTGAGAGGGAGAATGATAATCCCATCCCATGGGAGGAATTTAAGACTGCGTTCCTGAATTGGTTCTTCCTTATTGAGTTGAGAGAGGCAAAGATGATGGAGTTCACGAATCTCAAGCAAGGATCCATGAGTGTGAGGGAGTATTCCCTTAAGTTTTACAAGCTCTCAAAATATTCTCGTCACTTGGTTGCCGACTCTAGGGTAAGGATGAACAAGTTTGTGTTTGGAGTGTCCGACCTGGTGAATGAAGAATGTCACACCGCTATGATTGTAGGTGACATACAATTTTCTCGGCTCATGAGTTATGCTGAGCAACTTGAAGGGGAGAAGCTTAGGAACAGAAGGAGTGGGGAGTCCTAGATGCCTCGTATGATGGTGGTTTTAAAGGTGTTAAGGGTGGTCGTTCCCAACAAGGTTATAAATTCCAAGGCCAAGGATCTTTCAATTCTCAAAAGAAAAGGTTTCTAATGATAGGGTACCTAATCCTAAGGTTCAAGGTGGCAATGGTGGGATGCCTCTTCCAAGGTGCCCAAAGTGTGGGCGAAATGTCACAACCCAAGCACAGGGCCTAGACGTGACACGGTGAATAGGGAACCCAAAGGAACCCCAAACAAGACTCTTAGCATATCAGTTACACACCCTTGATTGCAAAAGCAAAATAAAAAACATCAAGAAATAATAAAAGGGATAAAGGGAATAAGGGAAGATTTTGATTACATAAAACATAGAAGAGTCAAAGCTCAAAGCATTATTACATCATTAGTTCCAACAACACCTCTAAACATAGATTTGAGCGAGGCCCAAGACACTTTCCAAGCTCACCCTTATAGTATCAAGAGTTTGACATGAAGAGAAAATAAGTGACAAGAGTAAGATAGCTAATGTCCCCTAACTTGAGGACTCACCAAGCTCTTCTTCCAATATGCCAAGACTAGCCACGGAGAGGATGATCAAGAGGTGCTCCAGTTCCTACATGGTAACATCATGTAGGCATAGAGTATGCATTCGTACCTTTGGATGTACTAAGTATGCAGGACGCAATGCAACAAGAGATAGGCAACATAGTCAAAATGCATAATTATGAGCAAGGGATAAACATAATAACATGGCATGCATGATCAATGCTTGAAGTAAAACATGCTTATATAGAACATATAACATGTGTAAGAAGAGACCATATCCATATAGCCCAAGCAAGCTTTTCTTAAACTCCAAGGTATACCACCCCCTTGGAAGGTGATTGAGGTACATACCCCTCAACAAGGTAGTACGGGCTTACCACCCCTCGACAAGGCGATTGAGGTACAAACCCCTCAACAAGGTAGTACGGGCTTACCACCCCCCAACAAGGCAATTGAGGTACATATCCCTGAATAAGGTAGTACGGGCTTACCACCCCTCGATAAGGAGATTGAGGTATTTAACCCTCAACAAGGTAGTATGGGCTTACCACCCCTCGACAAGGTGATTGAGGCTTGACACCCCCTCAACAAGGTGATTGGGCATAAAACCCTCTAACAAGATGTGGTCAACTTGCAACACTATAGATACTCCTCATGAATTTAATTCATACATACAGCCCTTTCATCATCATAGAGCCACTTAACCCATAAGCCATGCAGTAGACCTTCAATAACTCAGGAATCCTTAACAAGATATTTTATTAAACACTTGATGAGTGTGTAATGTTAGTTCAAAATCATGCAACTCAAGAGTAAAATAATATGAGAAAACTCAATGTAACTCAACCCACCAACACATGATAACACCATTATGCAAGATGCATTGAAATCCCTCATCAAATCTCATAATAGATCTTAGACTCATAGCTCAAAATAGGCTTAAACAATCGTTATTTTATGAAATCCCAACATAGTTTATTATCAAATTTCATAATAAGAGATACCCATAGATAACTAACTTGAAAACATGCAATTTACATGAAAAGGAAGGTTGGGCAACATGAGTGAAAAGACCCAATGGTTGAAACCCACATACCTCAACTTTGGGGATTTCCTTGATGAAAATTTGAGTGAGAACTTAAAGATTGAATGAAGTTCTTAAGATTCGAAAATGAGTTTGGGACATTTGAATTTGGGTGAAATATTTGGCTAAGTATTAGAGAGGGTTTTGAGAGTGTATTGAGTAATATAGAGTTGAAAAATAGCTAAGTATAGGTGTTTTTACTCATAAGAGGGCATTGGGCTAAGGCTCCAATGCCTTAGGCTAAAGCAGAATTTTGAAGCACAAAACAACACTAATCTGCGCCCCTGGCGCGTTGCGGCCAAGGCGCCATTCGACACTAGATCTGCATTTTTTTGCAAAATGAATTTTTGCTACAGTTACTCTAAAATTGGGGTTATGCCCATTTTCCACTCAATTTTGCCCTCTGATCACAAATATGAAGTTGGATTTCTGATATCACACACAAATTTTGAGATATACAGAAATTATGATTATGGGCATTTTTGAGGCACATTTTCAGGTACTTTTTGGGGAGTTTCAAGAAATCATGGTGGAAAATGTTTGAAGGATCCAAATGCTTGCTATGGGTGTGGAGAAGTAGGCCACAAGCTTGTTGATTGTCCCTACGATCAAAACAAGGGTAAAGATGGTCGTCCTAAAGGACAAGGTGCTCATGTTGATCAAAGGGCACAAGGAGGCCAACAAGGGGATGCTCCACGTCAGAATTGGTTTTATGCTCTTCAAGAGACAAGGAGTGGATGAAGTGCCCGATGTTGTTACCAGTATGTTAAAGGTTTATGATAATGATGTGTATACTTCATTGGATCCGAGTGCTACTCTTTCTTTCATTACTCCTTTTGTTGCTAACAAGCTTCATGTGTGTCCCGAGTTGTTGTGTGAACCCTATGAAGTGTCTACTCCTGTAGGTGAGTCTATTATTGCTAGAAGGGTCTATAAGGGTTATCCTGCATCTATATTGCATAAAGTGTTGCCTTGTGATTTGTTGAACTTGACATGGTGGATTTTGATGTCATTCTTGGGATGGATTGGTTACATGCATATCATGCTTCCCTGGATTGTAGAACTCTTAGGGTTAACTTCCAATTTCCTAATAAGCCCATCTGTGAGCGGAAAAGTCATACTTCAGTGGTTAAGGGTAGGTTTATTTCTTGTCTTAAGGTCCAGAAATTTATTTCTAAGGGATGCATTTACCATCTCATAAGGGTTTGGGATATCAAGTCTAAAGTCCCTCCTATCGGGTCGGTTCCATTTTTCAATGAGTTTCTTGATGTCTTTCTCTATGAACTTCTCAGTATCCCTCTTGAAAGGGAGATAGATTTCTGTATAGATCTCCTCCCCCGATACTCAACCCATTTCCATCCTCCTTATCGTATGGCCCCGGTGGAGTTAAAAGTGTCACGACCCATCCCAGGGGTCGTGATTAGTGCCGATTGGGCACCTACCAACCCAAATTCTTAATTTCATTAGCTAAGGAATCTACCAAAATTTTGGCAGAGTTTCCTCTGTTTTACTAACTACCCAAACCTGCAAACAGAAATCCCAGCATGCCACAAACATTCATACACATATATATATACATATGTGGGCCGACAAGGTCACCGTTGCGGTAGAACCGCCCAACAAAAGTATCATACATACATAATCATATCACGCATAACATCCCACACCCACATGTATCCACAGACCTCTATGTATACAAACAGAATTGTAGGACGGGACAGGACCCCTTCATACCCTCGAATACACATAGATGCAAAGTACGTAAAATAAGAATATGTGTATATACCAAACTCTGCTCCTGAGACAAGGGAGCACTGCAACGGTAGATAGCGATCCAACGAGGGTGAATCCTTAACCTATACGTTGATACCTGCGGGCATGAATGCAGCCCCCCCGAAGGAAGGGGGTCAGTACGAAATACGTACCGAATATGTAAAGCAGAAGGTACAAAATATAAATGAGAGTAATAATCCAAATAAAAATATATGAGTCAAACCTGCATGCAAACATCAAAATAATTCTCTATTTAAAACATCAAAATAGTGCGTATCGGACGGGAACGATGGCGACCTCCAAA
>JAPFFP010000094.1:10016296-10031943 GCA_026153255.1 Solanum medicagineum | reverse complement strand
CTTCGATGATACATGCATGCAAGCCTTGGAAGAAATGAAAAAGAGGTTGACCTCAGCACCAATTATCGCAACTCTTGATTGGTCCAAATCATTTGAAATAATGTGGGATGCCAGCGGGTTGCACTAGGTGTGGTTTTGGGATAGTGCAAAGAGAGAGTGTTATATCCTATATACTATGCTAGCAAAGCCCTTAACATAGCTCAGAAGAATTACACTATCACAGAACAAAAGTTGCTTGCACTGGTCTTTGCATTCGAAAGGTTCCGGTCATATTTGTTGGGAGCCAAGGTGATAGTGCACACGGATCACTCATCATTGAAGTCTTTTATGTACAAAAAGGATGCAAAGCCAAGACTAATTAGATGGGTACTTCGGTTACAAGAGTTCAACTTTGATGTCATTGATAGGAAAGAGTCAGAAAACCAAGTTGTCGAACACCTATCTAGATTAGAGGATGGGGAAATGATACAGTTTGATGATGGTCTTAAGATTAATGACTCCTTCCTTAAGGAAAGAGTGTTGGCAGCATCACATGATCTTATACCTTGGTTCGTAGATTATGCTAATTATCTGGTAAGTGACATTATACCTCCTAACTTGAACACGCATCAAAGACGGAAGTTTATGCATGATGGTGAGGAAATTCTTTTGGGATGACCCATATTTATTCCATGTGTGTACTGACGAGATCATCTGTCGTTGTGTCGCTGAGGTAGAAATGATGAGCATACTCGAAGCTTGTCACTCATCACTTGTAGGTAGGCACCATAATGGGTCAGAACAGCCCATAAGATCTTGCAATGCGGCTATTATTGGCCCACAATCCACCAAGATGATCATGATTATGCCAAAGCTTGTGATAGATACCAAAGAGAAGGTGGAGTTACCCGCAAACATGACTTGTCTCTAAATCCTATTTTGGTAATTGAGTTATTTGATGTTTGGGGGATAGACTTCATTGGACCATTCATCAGCTCGCATGAGAACAAGTACATCTTAGCAGCTGTGAATTATGTCTCCAAGTGGGTGAAGGTTGTGGCTCTATGCAACAATGAAGGTAAAAGTGTAACAACGTCCCTCAAAAAGAACATCTTCTCTAGATTTGGTACTCCTCAAGCCATAATCGACGATGGTGGTTCTCACTTTTGCAACCGACTCTTTAAAGCACTCCTTGAAAAGTATGGGGTAAAGCACTGGGTGGCAACACCCTATCATCCTCAAACAAGTGGACAGGTGGAGGTATCCAACAGGGAAATCAAGCAGATTTTGGCCAAGATGGTTAATCAAATCGAACAGATTGGTCAAGGAAGCTTGATGATGCATTATGGGCATACCGAACTACATTCCAAACTCCTATTAGCATGTCTCCTTACTAGTTTGTCTTCGGGAAGGCATGTCATCTACCAGTGGAGCTTGAACACAAGACAATGTAGGCCTTAAAGAAGTTGAATCTTGAATGGCATGATGTTGTGCACGACCCAAACTAAGGCTTAGATGGGGACCCGAAGGAACCCCAAGCAAGCCTCTTAACATACCATTACACATCTTTGGACGCGAAAGCAATTAAACACAATAATCAAGTAGAAATAAGGGCTTAGGGGCTAAGGAAAAACCTTCATTTCATAAAAACATCAACAGAGTCAAAGAGAGAGTCAATCTCATAACATCCTTACATATTTGTCCAACAACACCTCTAAACATAGAACTTAGCGGGGCCCAAGATAAGCAACCGAGCTCACACTCATACTAATGACATTAAGTAATCCAAATATACGAGATATAGTCTAAACATAAACATGAAAGAAGATAGATATTGTCCCCGGACTTGAGGACTCACCAAAAGCTAACTTGAACAATCCGTCTAGCCACGAGGATGAGAATCAATAGGAGCTTCGGTCCCTACATGATAATATCATGTAGGCGTAGAGTATGCGTCGGTATGTTTGAATGTACTAAGTATGTAGGATGCAATGCAACAAGAGATAAGTAACATAATCAAAATACATAAGCATAGGCAATTAGTAGCATATAACAATATGGCATGCATGTGAGATTCTATGTAGTAAATCATACTTATATAGAATATAATAATTGTGTAAGGAGTGACCATTATTAGTGCAATCCAAGGTCTACCACCTCCATGGAGAGGCGCATGAGGTACAGACCCCTTCATGTGGTTGATGAGGTACAAACCTCTCAACAGGTTATCAAGGTACAAACCCCTTGACAAGGTTGCATGGGCCTACTACCTCCCTAGCGAGGCAATCGAGCTACAAACCCCTCAACAAGGTTACCCCGACCTATAACACCCTGAGTGAGGCTTGGTCATCCCCAACACTATAAAGATAATAGCGTATACATAAATTCTTCTCATCATCATATAGTCATTCAACTCATAAGATATGCATTGGACCTACAATTCCTCAAGAAATCATAACAGGTGATTTCATCAAATACTTGGTGGGTGTGTATTGCTAGTATAAAATCATGCAATTCAAGAGTGAAATTATGCAAGAAAACTTGAAGTAAAATATCCCACCAATACTTGGTATTACCATCTTGCAAAATACATTGAAGCCCTTCATCAAATCCCAAGAGAGATCAGTTCTAAAGCTTAAAACATGCAAAATCATAATAAGTAAATCATCTCATGGTATAGACTTAAAAATGACTAATCATGTATTTTCAACAAAATTTTCATAAAATCCTAATATAGTATATGATCAAAATCTCTAACGAATAATATCCATAAGCAACACAACTTGGAAACATGTAATTTTCATAGAAATGGAAGATTGGGCTTCATGGGTGAAAGGTGCCCATGAATGAAACCCACATACCTTAGACCTTGAATTTCTTGAAATTGAGTTGTGAAAGATTTGATGTTTGGAAGTGAGTCTTGGAATCCAAAGCTTGCTATTGAGTTTCCTTGAATTTGTATTGGGGTTTTGATGGAGGCTCTTGAGAGAATTTGAGAGTGTATTCCAATTAGGAGGAGTGATTTGATCTTTAGGAAAGGGTTTAGGTCTTTAGGAAGTGTTAAGATAGCATAGGAATCCCCATAAGACCAGAAGAAATGACAAAATTTATGGAATGCCATTAATGAAACGGAATTTGGTAAAAACCCATTATATACCCCTACACATACGAGTTCTACGAAGACGGTCGTACCTTCTTCATCCGAACTCTAAATAAGGTGAAACCAAGTGCGTTGGAAAGATAATTCAAAGAGCTTTAATTTGGTAGGTCGTGGGCCACTGAGTTCTATGTGTGCTAAGAGATATTCCTCTTTAAAGTTGACCCTCCTACGGGGTACTTGTGCAAAACTTAGCCAACGGAAATTCCTTTGAGCTTGGCTTGATATAAGGGGCTCATGATGGTCTTAAATGACATAAATAAACTTGACTTAGATTTGAATGAGAGCTTGAAGCTTGATTGAGTTTCTTGAGATCTGGAAGTGAGTTTGGGACACTTGAATTGGGTGAAATATTTGTCTAAGTGCTTGAGAGAGTATTGGAAAATGTCTTGTATGATATGAAAGTGAAATATCGCTAAGTATAAATATTTCCATGTATAGAAAGACTTCGGCCCAAACCTAAAAGTCTTGAACCGAACAAGAAAAACAGCACATAAAATGAAATGAGGCGTACCTTGGACGCGAAAACCTTACTAGAAAGTGAATTTTGAAAAAATGAAATTGCTATTCGTTTGCTGTAAAATCGAGGTTAGACCCATTCTCTACTCAATTTGATCCTCTGAACAAGAATATTAAGTAGGATTTTTTATATCACGCACGGATTTTCAGATATATGAAAATTATGATTTCGGGCACTTTCGAGGCAAATTGTCAGGCACTTTTTGGGGTTGTTCCAATATCTCCCCCTTGGGAACATTCATCCCCGAATGTCAGAGAAACGTATATGAGAAGAGTTATCATGAAGAGATCAGCCCCAACAAGGATGCATCAATACACTTAAACACCATTTTCAAAAATTTTAACATAAGTGTTAAAATCACCATGAACTTGTCAATATAAACATGAGTGCATGCAAACGACATAAGGGCTAAGACTTAGGACTTGAAATCATAAAAAGGACTAGATTTGTTATCATAAGCTTGAATAGAATGAAAGAGGTATGGATATTGCCTTCCATGTCCGCTCCGGCTCCCGAATGACACTTCCAACTTCACGATTCTTAAAAAGGGACTTGACGAACACCACACCCTTATTAGTCAATCTTCACTCATATTCACACAACTTCTCCACTGGACCTTTTCATAAGTCAACTCATCCTCCACAATGTCCACAATCCTCACAAAGTCCTATAACACTTGAATCACCAATGCATCTCCTCAACCTGGGAGCATGAAGAACCCGACGAACCATACCCATATCCAAAGGCAACTCCCATTCGTATGCAACCTCACCAATCCTCCTCAACACTCTATAGGGACTCACAAGCCGTAAACTCAATTCCCTCTTTACTAAGACAACCATACCTTTTATCAGTGAAACCTTCAAATAGACCCAATCACTAACTTTAAATGCAAGATCCTTTCTCCTCTCATAGTCATAGGACTTTTGATGACTTTGGGCTGTTTCATCCTTTCCCTAATCAATACTTCACCTTCTCCATGCCTCCATAATCAAATTCGGACCCAATATAGCCATTTCTTCCGCTTCAAACCACCCAATCAGGGACATACAATGTCTACCATATGGATTCTCAAAAGGAGCTAGAATGATAGCTACTATTAGTCTCATCAAGAACCCTATTCCTCAAGCCATCAACACTAGGCATATATAACCTACCTTAGTACCTAAGGGCACCATCTCCCCCTTGGGAGAAAACCTCCACTTGTCAACGCTCATCCAAGCCTTCAATTCTAACAAGTAGGAATCAAGATCTTTCTTAGCTTCTACCTCATCAACCAAGGAAGATCTTTGAACCACCAACAACCACAATACCACCATAGTCAACCTCTTACAACCTAACCCTCAACCTAGCCAACCAGTGGACCTACCTAGTCACCTATATGCTACCACAATCAATATGAACTAAGCCACCCATGGACACCCTACTCAAAGCGTCCACCACCACATTAGTCTCACCGGGATGATAATGTACACTCATATCATAATCCTTAAAAAAGTTTCTAACCACCTCTTATGTCTCAAGCCAAGATCCTTTAGGGGAACACATATTGGAGACTCTTGTGATAGGTAAACACATCAACATGCACCGTATACAAACAATGACATCAAAAATTCGAAGCAAATACTGTGGCGACCAACTCAAGGTCATAGATAGGACAATCATTTTCATGCATCTCAAATTGTCTAGAAGCATAGGCTATCACCTTACCATTTCGCATCAACACACAACCCAACTCAATCCAGGAGGCATCACAATACACAATAAACCTTTCCAACCCTTCCGGTAGAGACAAGATAGGAGCAGACCCAAACTTATCCTTCAAGGTTTGGAAACTCTTTTCACACTCATCGGTCCACACAAACTTAGCCTTTTTTGGGTCAACTTAGTCATGGGAGAAGCAATAGAAGAGAACCCATTCACAAACCTCAAGTAGTAACCCGCTAAGCCCAAGAAACTCCTAATATCCAAGGGAGTCAAAGATGTAAGCCAATTTCTAATCACATCCTTCTTCTTAGGATCCACCTTAATACCATCCTCTAACACCACAAGACCTAGGAAGGTAGCCTTTTTTGACCAAAATTCACACTTCTCATACTTAGCACACAACTCCTCTTTCCCCAAGATTTGCAGCACTACCCCCAAGTGGTGCACAAGCTCCAAATAAATCAATACTTCATTACTAGAGACCACCACAAACCTAAAATGGTAAGGATTAAAGACCCTATTAATGAGACCTAGAAACCTATGTATGAAATTAACATGATGATAAGTGAATTGGCCTCGTTGCTTTGTTAAGTATGATTTGAATAGCATGTTTCACACCTATTGAATCACCCACCATGAGTGATGAATTGATTTTGTGTGTAAAGTGGTGGGCAATGACATAGGTGCATAATTTTGTTGAGAAATTGTTCATATGTGGTTGGAGTAGTTGGGGAAACATTTCAAATTACTTTCGATGGGGTATATACGTTGAATAGCATGTTGGGGTATTGGTTGTGGTTTGAGGATCATGTGGGTGTGTGTGTTGTGCTTCGATGCTCTTACAATAGTATTGCAAAATTCATACGGGGTCCATTGTGATGGACTTAGAAACACAGATAACTGAGTTTTCTTGTCTACAAATGGCTTTTACGGCCCATGGATCATTCCACGAGTCGTAATTGCCCCTCGTACAGGATTCCAAAATCTTCAAGTTTCTGAGTATCCATCAGACGAGAACTTCTACGAGTCGTAGAACCTTTACGGCTCATAGAAAGATCTCGTAGATCCCTGCCTGGAATAAGTTCAGACACTGGAACTTTCTACGGCTTAATGCACAACTCGTAAATTATTTTACGAGTCGTACATAGTCTCTTCTCCAGTGAAGAAAATTATTGGAACCACTGTTTTACGAGAGATCGTTACGGTTCGTAGTACTAACTATGGCCCGTAAAGATGCTTTCATAGACCCTTCTGCAACTTAGTATGAATTGTTTTTGCATTTCAATTTTTGATTTCATGTTTCAGGTACTATGGCCCCAAAAGCTAGACATGATGAGATCAAGGCCCTAAAAAGGAGGCTCAAGGATGAGTCTTCGGGGGATGATCAGACCTTGACCCTAAGTGGATCATTAGAGGACCTCGAGGTCGACCTAGACCCGGAGGCTGATAGATCACAGACCAGAGCTGGGCACACTCAGGCTCTTGTTGTCCGCACTACCTAGTCTGATGGGGGAGGCCATGACAGGAGTGATTCATCCAGTTGACTCCATCCATAGAGGAATTCACCTCTGAGGTATGCTCTAAGGACGGATCAGAGACGGAGTCCTCGCCTCAGTCATCACCACCTGACGCTCTTACTAGTTGGTGGTGTGTCGAGGGCATACAGACTATTTATGCTGAAGACGTACATCAAACAGAGCAGGGCAAGCTAACCCACTCCATTTATGAGGAGCCCAAGGTCATCCCAAAAAGGCTCAACTGTGTCCCCAGTCTCCAGGACATGATGATCAGATATGGACTTTAGTGGCTGACTCACTCACTTGTACGATACTCCCCAACCATGGTGAGGGAGTTCTATGCTTCATATGCAGCCACTATTCATAGCACTCTTCCTAAGGGGAAGAAGCCCCTCGTTTAACCCAGACTGATAGAGACGAGAGTGAGGGACCGATAGGTGGATATATCAGAGACCACCATCCACTGGATGCTTTTTGGACCAGAGTTCCTGGCCTCCAAATCCACTGCAGAGCTTGACTACAGAGTGGGGTAGACGAAGGACCCACTGCTGATGAAAGATCCAGAGT
This sequence comes from Solanum medicagineum, assembly GCA_026153255.1. Taxonomy (NCBI): domain Eukaryota; kingdom Viridiplantae; phylum Streptophyta; class Magnoliopsida; order Solanales; family Solanaceae; genus Solanum; species Solanum medicagineum. Next base: position 10,024,496 of record JAPFFP010000094.1, on the reverse strand, counting down.
GCAGAGCCAGGTTGATGAGATGCATGGCTAGTTATATTGCTGAGCAGCGTTTGGAACCTGCCTGGGTCGCCACACTCAGAGCTTATTGTCAAGGCTTCGCTCAGTTTCCCCGCCAAGTTTTGGTGGGCAGTTGTTCAATCACGCACCCGGGCTACACTTGCTGATAATACATTGACACCAGAGTGTGCAGTGCTCGTTGCAAGCATCTTAGCTAGTTATGATATTGATTGGGCATGCCTTAATGCCGAGAAGATTCACGAGGCCATCCTGAAGAGGTCTACCTACATCTTGTTCCCTTGCTTGATATACAAGCTTTGTCTAGAGTCAGGGGAGGAGAGTTTGCACCAGCTGGACCAGCTGATTGAGGCCTAGCGTACCTTGGATCCCAGCCGAATCAAGGTTGAAGAGAACTCGGTAGCACTCCGGTGAGCACAGCACCAGCCTGCTTGAAACACCACTCATGTGCTTCGGAATGCCCCATAATCGTAACTTCCATATATCTCAAAATTTGTGCATGATTTCCAAAATCCAACTTCACATTCTTGATCAAGGGGCAAATTGAGTGTGAAATGGGTATAACCTAGATATTAGAAGACCCGTAGCGAAAAATAATTTTCGCTAATTTTTGAATTTCCACTGTCTGTCCGTGCCTAGGCCGTGACGTGCCTGGGGCGCGGATTAGTGTAAGTTGGCCTACGCGTTGGAACCACGTCGCGCCAGGGACGTGGACCATTGTATGTTTTTCCTTAGTTTTCTCATTTCATCCAAAGACATTGGGGTAATAGCCCCATGCCCATTTAAATGTGAAATCTTCCATACTTAGCCATTTTTTAACTCTATAGCTCACAAAACCCTCTCTAAAACATCTCCAAGACTTTATCAAATCTCTCATTCAAATTCAAGGATTTCAAACTCAATTTTGGAACTCAAGAACCCATCTAAAGCTTCAAGTCTACTTCAGTTCATCTCAAGAAATTCTATCACGATCCAAGCCTAGGGCCTAGACGTGACCAGCGAATGGGGAACCCGAAGGGACCCCAAAAAAATTACAGAGAAACTCTAAAAAAGAAAAAAATTAAAAAATGTCTATTAAATTTTTAAGAAATTTTTTAAAACTAACAAATAAATGTCGATTATAAAAATAAAAATAAAAATAAAGAACAAATATAAAAATAAAAAAATTATAAAATTAGTAATTGTGTTTGAATACTACATAACAAAAATTGAAAGGTTAAAATAGAACAAAGACAAGATAACATGTCAAAATTAAAATAAAGTCAAGTTATAGTATATACTTTTTATTGGTTTTTATATCATGTCATGACATGTGTAGTACACTTTCCTCCATTTTGTTAATTCCTTGAATAGAGTGTCAAAATGAAATATGAAATATGAAAATTGAAATTGGAAAGGTTAAAATAGAACAAGATTGAGTTGGAGTGTCAAAATGAAAATTAGGACCAAGTTTAAGGGACTACATATTTGTTTGACCTTTTATTTTTTTCAGATTAAACATGAATGCTTTTGAGTGTTAATTTATTTGCATACCTATTTTAGAAAATAAAAAAGAACATCTTTTTTTCCAATAAAATATTTTCTCAAAATGCATGAAAAATATTCTTTTCGTACCACACTGCTATTTGATCATTGTATCATCTCAAGCATGCAAGCAGGAAGGTGCCTATGTTAGAATTTGTTGTAAGTGAATGCATTGGATCGGCATCCACCATTACTAGTAGAGGCAGCACATAGCAATATGTATTATCGAGTTGTTTTTTCTATATCATTTCAATTTTATCGGATGTCCTCTGAGGAGGATTGTCTCTATCTGAAAATTCGCGAACAGACTACCTCCTCATTACCCAAAAAAAAAAAAAGGTATTGAATGGATGCTTAGTTTCAGAAGCACAAGTCCAATTCACACCCCTATTGATCAGATTTTGGCCTCCATACAGTCTGCGTTTGAACACGAATAGCTTGTGTGGATCCCTGCACTGTTGAATTCTGATTCCTGATCATTCTTTTGTCCTGAAGCTGATGAGCTTGTAATGGGGGATAAATGGCTCTCTGTACCTGAAGATGATGTTGTGCTCGTAATGGTGGCTGTATAGCTCTATGGACCTGAAACTGATGTTGTGCTTGTAATGGTGGCCTCATAGCTCTTTGCGCCTGCAATTGTAGCCTAAGGCCATTTCCACTGTAGCTATTTTGATTTCCAAGTGTTCTTGCCACAAACTTCGATACATGTGGCTTAACAAGAGCAGAAATAAGTTCATTCTCGTTTTTATTGGATGAAATAAGCATAAAGTGGGTTTTCCTGAATGCTTCTTCTATTCTTGTTAGTTGTTTACTGCTTACTCCCCTTGCTGAATTAAGTGGCTGCTCAAAGGGATCCTCAACCTGGACACAGTAAATTTGAACGTCAAAATCAAAAATAATAATAATAACTTTTTTTTAAAAAAAAAAGGTGTAGACCTGCAGCAGCTTATTAACGTCTTTTTTCATTTATCCTTTTCTTTTACTTCTTAAGATCGGTGCATGATGGGAAAAAAGTGTGCGGGTAATTGGGATATGTGTGCTTAACAGAGAGAGAGAGAGATTTTACAAATATTGTATATGTTTTAGGCAGCCATCTCATGTTGCTCCCAATGTCTTCCCACTGGCCAGTAAATGGGCTAATTCCCTGAGCAGAGGCTTTTAAACTGATGTCGCAGAACTACAGAGAGTACTGAAGTTAAATTTTCTTGCAACATTGTCATAGAAATAATCATTTTCCAGGTTGTAATAGATACTCATAGGAAGAAAATATCAACACAGTCTATAGGTTCAACATCATATGACAAACACAACAGACGATAGAGCCCTAGACCAATTACTACCTTTGCGATGAACGAGATGAAAAGCTCAGACAAAGAACTCCTATTACTCGCTCGAGACTTATTTGACATAAGTCGATTTATATTCATAGCACATGTTTCTTCAATGAATTTCTCTGCACTAGCCCTAACACCTGCAAAAGCAATATCGGTTAGACTGGTTAAAAATTAGGCACAGTTATATGAGTCAAACAAAGAATAGGGAAAAGGTAATGTAGTAAACATGTGAGTCAGCTATAGCAGTCCTTGTGTATAAACCAATAATTTGTGTTTGGCCTTCCTACTTGTCCAATTTAGTGTGGTACTTGTATTCACAAATGAATTTAGGAGCAGAACAGTTGCCACTCGGGCATTTGACAATCCATTGCAATTGTAAACTATTCCTCACATACTACATGAGCATTACATTACCATCATGATGTTTTATGAAACAAAGCAGGCAAACTTGTGTAATCATAGCTTCGGTCTACTTTTGAGGTGAGTCCTACAGCCCCCACCCCTTGAAACCCAGAAAAGTTCTGCTCAAAGTAGTATATGCAGCACAAAATCATCAAAGCAATTAACAAGAAACTCAAGTACCTAAAAAACTACTACTATGATTTTTTATAACAAAAGTATTTTGTTTGGAAACAATTTTAAAATGTTACTTGCAATTATACATTGCTGCTTCTGTTTCACTTTATGTGCCTTATTTTTCTGTTTAGTATATCATGATGTTTTATGAAACAAGGCAGGCAAACTTGTGTAATCATAGCTTCGGTCTACTTTTGAGGTGAGTCCTACAGCCCCCACCCCTTGAAACCCAGAAAAGTTCTGCTCAAAGTAGTATATGGAGCACAAAATCATCAAAGCAATTAACAAGAAACTCAAGTACCTAAAAAGCTACTACTATGATTTTTTATAACAAAAGTATTTTGTTTGGAAACAATTTTAAAATGTTACTTGCACTTATACATTGCTGCTTCTGTTTCACTTTATGTGCCTTATTTTTCTGTTTAGTATGTCTAAAAAAAATATTATTTTTTGTATTAATACCTCCTTAGTTCCAACATCCCCACATGTCTGTTCACGACCATAATAATCAGAGGACACTTTGTTACATTATATCGAATCCAAGAACTATGGTTTGGATCAGAAATCAAGTATTTTGTTGTAGGAATACATTTGTGATAGGTGACTATTGGAATGTGGAATAGTTAGATAAGCAGGATTGTGAAAGTCAGCTGTGAGTGACTTGAGAGAACTTGTGGCAAAACATGTGGATCTCAGTATTTGCTACCTTTGGGATTTTTAAAGGCGTAACTAAGTGTTACTCTCAGTAATTTGTGGTTTACAGTTTGGGGAAATAGGCTATGGACCTTCTGTCGAAAGGTTTAAAGTGGTGAATTAAGTTAAAAAGGAAAACATCCGAAGCTCACCTATTGGATTTTTTGGGGTATTCAGATCCCCTATAAGGTTTTATCAGAAATGTGTGATAGGTATGAGTGAGAAATGTGATTAAAGCAGACATTAGATATAGACCCTTGGTGCAGAGTTGATCAGTGTGGGTTTCAGCCTTTGTATTCAGGAATGACAGGATTAGGTGGAACATTCAAGAATAAAAGATGAAATGGTTCAGCACACACTTATGAAGGGATTGGTAGTAATTTTGTGAAGATTTTGGGTCAATTCTAGTAACGATCCGCAATATGTGGGAAATTGTGCATTTTACACTGGGTTGGGTTATCCATGTTATGCCAGGTGGCTTACAAATGTATTACCAAAAAGACTTACAGTTATACACGTTTATTAAGGATTCTGGGTGAAATTGATACTACCTTGTTGATGGAAAATATATAGACCGTTACAAGGAGTTACAGATGTTTAGTGAGGTATGAAGGATGTATGCATACGATCTGGAAGTTTTTGGGGTGATCAATTGTTTTTTACATAGTCAGCATACCGATATGATTGTTGGAATAGTGAGTGAAGCACCACATTTGAAGATTTGTATGAAATAAGATATCGGTTTCTGACTCTGTAGCTTTGGCTCGATGAGACAAAACTATCGAACTTGGATTAGCGGAATCAGTCTTGGATAAGGCCACTATCTAATAGAACTGCTAAGAATTGGCTCAGAACAGGAAAAGATCCTTTTATGACAAAAGAAAGTCATGATTCAGACTTGTAGTGCGTGACAATGTGTTTTTTAAGGGTCCTTGGTCCTAACAAAGACCCTATAAGATAAGAAGAAAGATTAGTAAGATCAGAGTATTTTACTAGTACATAGCAACAGATTTCGGTTAAAACCATCGCATTGTTTGGACTATGATGGCTTCTGATGAATTGATTACTTTCAGAACTATGATTATGATCAGAGAAGTATTGTGTACAGATACATTTCAAAATATGAGAACTAGTTGTTTGGAGAAGTAAAGGTTTTGAATAATGGTGATAAAATTTTATGAGCTAAAACAAAAGAGGATCTTACGACCTACAGTTGTAAAACAAGTATTGTGTATAGATACATTTCAAATATATGAGAACCAGTTGTTTGGAGAAGTTTAGGTTTTGAATAATGGAGATACAATCTTATGAGCTAAACAAAGGAGGATCTGACGATTAGGGTGAACAAGTGGTACTACAGTTGTAAGTTTTCTTGTGCAGCATTCATTATCCATCTCCTTCTGAGTAAGGCCACCTGATGCTTGTTGACCAACTGATCCACCACCTTTTTCACTCTCAGCTAGCATCTGTGCTAACACTTTGTATATGCATGTGATAAGCCTTATAGGTCTTAAGTCCTTGAATTCAGAAGCACTTGCTTTCTTGGGGATGAGAGCCACAAAAGTTGCATTGGAACTTCTCTCAGTCCTCTGATTATTATAGAACTCATGTATCACACCTTTGATGTCTTCTTTCATCACTTCCCAGAATATAAGATAAAAGGACATGGGAGAGCTATTGGGCCCAAGAGTTTTCTCCATAGCACAAAGTTTAATGCATTCTAGAATCTCCTCCTCCTCAATTTGTTTCTGTAATTCTTCCTTTGTTGAAATATGCCTCATGAGCTGTTAATTGATGTTGAGTTGGCATGGTGACATGGCTGCTGATGTGTTTTGTTTGTTTCCAGAAGATAGGATTCTGTTTTAGAGCCTGTTTGGATGAGCTTATTGTTTTTAACTTATAAGCCAAAAGCCATAAGTTAGGAATCCTAGCTTAGCTTTTGACTTATTTTGGTCATTTTGGCTTAAAAACAAGTGTTTATAAGCACTTTCTTAATTTACCCAAACACTCAAAAAATGCTTAAAAGCTATTTTGACATAGAAGCACTTAAAATAAGCCAATCCAAACAGGCTCTTAGTTTCAGTTTTAAATTTCCTAGTCTTTAGGCATGTAGCAGACTTGATTCCTAGTTATTAGGAATCTCTGTTTTTTTAATTTACTGCAGTAGTTACTGCAGATTTGTTTGCAGCTCTTCTATTTAAACAACTCTTTCGCAGCTTAATAAAATAGATCTCTAATTCTTCTTCCTTTGTCATGTGTTTTTTTCCTCTGCAAACATCTACAGATTGTTATCAGAGCCCTTACTTCTTAAGGGACTTGTGAGAGACTTGTGAGTTTTCTTTTTTGAGTGTTTATCCAAATCTGTGACTACGAACACCATTCAAATAATGGAGAACCCAGGTTCTTTTTCAGCTATAGCTTTTCCAGTTTATGGAGAAAATTACCAAGCTTGGACAGTGGAAATGCAAGCTTATTTGGAGGCATACGATTTGTGGGAGGTTGTTGAGAAAGACAATGAAGTGCTTCCTCTGCCGCGGAATCCAACCATGGCTCAAATTAAAACTCACAAGGAAAGGAAGACGACTAAGTCCAAAGCTAAATCTTGTCTCTTTGCTGCAGTTTCTGCCACCATTTTCAGCAGAGCAATGACATGTATCAGCCAAAGAAATTAGGGATTTTCTCAAGAAGGAGTACGAGGGAGATGAATGAATCAGAGGAATGAACGTGTTGAACTTGGTCAGAGAATTCGAGATGCAGCGAATGGAGGAATCCGAAACCATTAAGGATTATTCTGACAGGTTACTTCTGATTGCAAATAAAGTAAGGATACTTGGAACTGAACTTAATGACAATAGAATAGTTTAAAAGATACTTGTAACCTTACCTGAGAGATATGAGGCAACTATTGCTTCATTGGAAAATACTAAAGATCTGTCAACGCTTAGTTTGACAGAGTTATTAAGTGCTCTGCAGACGCAAGAACAACGAAGGATGATGAGGCAAGAGGGATTCATCGAAGGAGCCCTGCAAGCCAAGTTGTAGCTTGGTTCAGGTGCTGCCAGAGGAAATAAAGGAAAAGGAAAGAAAGGAAACTATGAAGCCACTTCTGCAAGAAATAATGTTACTGCCACCAGTAACAACAAAGAAGGCAAATATCCTTCTTGTCGACATTGTGGTAGGAAAAATCATCCATACTTCAAGTGTTGGAGAAAGCCTGATATGAAATGCCGAAAGTGTCAAAAGCTTGGTCATGCCGAGATTATTTGCATATAGAAGAGTTCACGCAGCAAACTGAAGCACAAATTGCAGATCAAGAACAAGAAGAACAATTGTTTGTGGCTACATGTTATGCAAGCAAGAGTTCAAGTGAAAGCTGGCTTATTGATAGTGGTTCTACGAACCACATGACTAGTGATGAAAAGCTTTTCAGGGAGCTTGACAGATCAGTTAAATCAAGAGTCAGAATCGGAAATGGAGAATACCTCCCAGCGACAGGAAAGGGGACTGTAGCAATTGAAAGTTTTACAGGTACAAAACTTATTTATGAAGTTTTGCTTGTTCCTGAACTGGAACAAAAGTTACTAAGTGTTGGACAGCTACTCGAAAATGGATTCAAGTTATTTTTTAAAGATAAGGCGTGTCTGATAATTGATCCAAGTGGTCAGGAACTATTTAGGATTAAAATGCAAGGCAAAAGCTTTTCTTTGAATCCAATGGAGGAAGAACAGATAGCTTTTCAAAGAGTCCATAATCGCGGAACTTTGGCACAAAAGGTTGGGGCATTTTCATCACAAAGCTCTGTTGTTTATGCAAAGGAGCAAAATAGTAAATGGTTTACCAAGTTTAGAGGAGCGTATCTCAAGATGTAAGGATTGTTTGCTTGGCAAGTAGACTAGATTTCCATTTAAAAGTTCGACATGGAAAGCTACAAAGAAATTGCAGCTCATTCATACCGATCTCTGTGGTCCACAAAGAACTCCATCGCTTAATGGCAGCAGGTATTATATTATCTTCATTGATGATCTAACAAGAATGTGTTGGATATATTTTATGAAGTT
>JAPFFP010000094.1:9996785-10013736 GCA_026153255.1 Solanum medicagineum | reverse complement strand
TTAGCCCGAGGACGTAGGCGCCACTTGCCGAACCTCGTAAATCATTTGTGTTCCTTTTTCCTTTATTTTTCTCTACAGTTTCTCTTATATTCCATAGGTTAAGAGAGACAAGTTAGATAAGAAGGGAGATTTGGGAATCTTTATTGACTAGCTCATTGTCTAAAGCTTACAGGATCTTTCAACCTCAATGGGGTAAGATTATAATAAGTAGAGACGTTCAATTCCTCGAAGATGAGCAATGGGACTGGAATGAGAAGTCTCTAGTTTCAAACGACAATTCAAGGTTTGATTATAATGAATTGGTGGATGATCAACCTGTTAGAGGAACGAGGTCACTCTGCAATCAGAGGTGCAATGTTGCTATTTTTGAACCAGTAGGGTACCAGGAAGCAAAGATGGATCAGAAATGGACAGATGCAATGGAGGAGCAGTCCATGATATAAAAGAACCAAACTTGGGAGCTAGTGGAAAGACTGCAAGATAGAAAAGTGATTGGAGTTAAATGGATTTTTCGAACAAAGCATAATCCAGATGGCTCGGTAAACAAGCACAAAGCTAGATTGGTGGTGAAAGGCTATGCACAAGTTTGTGGAGTAGATTTTTCTGAAACCTTTGCCCCAGTAGAGAGATTGGATACAATACAAATGCTTTTGTCTATAGCGGCACAAAAGAGTTGGATGATTTTCCAAATGGACGTCAAGTCTGCTTTTTTGAATGGTCTACTACAGGAAGAAATATATGTGGAGCAGCCAGAAGGATTCAGTGTACCAGGACATGAAAATATGGTTTATCTGTTAAAGAAAGCTTTATACGGGTTAAACAAGTGCCTAGAGATTGGTATAGCCGAATGGATAACCATTTGCTGGACTTAGGCTTCGAATGAAGCTTAAGTGAATTAATTATCACAAAAAAAAAACAAGAAGCTTAAGTGAATCGACTCTTTATGTCAAGAAAGTTGGCTCTAACATAACTATTATTCCTCTGTATGTTGATGATTTACTTGTGACAGAAAATAATATAGCATTGATTGAAGAATTCAAGGAGGAGATGATGAAAGTCTTTGAGATGACCTATCTTGGAGAGACGACTTACTTTCTGGGAATGGAGATTAAGCAAACTCAGAATGAAGTGTTTGTTTGTCAAAAGAAATACATGAAGGAGATTCTAAATAGATTTGAAATGGAAGAATGCAAGAGTATGAGCACGCCTATGAATCAAAGGGAGAAGCTAATGAAGGATGATGGTGCTGAACGAGTACAGGATGGAAACTACAGAAGCTTGATAGGATGCTTGATGTATCTTACAGCAACAAGGCCTGATATATTGTATGTTATAAGTGTACTATCCCGTTTTCTGAATTCTCCAAGTGAATTGCATATGAAAGCTGCAAAAAGAGTGCTCAGATATGTCAAAGGCATAATGGATTGTGGAGTCAAATTTAGCAAGTGTCATTTCAAACTTCAAGCATTTTCTGACAGTGATTGGGGTGGTTCTGCTGATGATATGAAAAGTACTTCAGGGTACTGTTTTAGTTTTGGCGCTGGATGTTTTTCTTGGTGTTCGAAGAAACAAGAGATTGTTGCTCAATCAACTGCAGAGGCAGAATTCATTGCTGCCATAGCTGCGGTCAATCAAGCTTTATGGATAAGGAAAATCTGTTGCGATCTTGGTTTGGATATGAAGGAAAGCACTGAGATATTTGTGGACAACTAAGCTGCCATTGCCATTTCTCACAATCCAGTATTTCACAGGAAGACTAAGCACTTCAATGTGAAGCTATATTTTCTTAGAGAAGTGCAAAAGGATGGTCTAGTGCAAAAGGCCGCTTACCAACTCAAAGGAGTCGCCAAGATTTGGCATGAGCAAAGGGCCGACAAGAGAGGCCAAGGAGCAGGTCCTATCAATTGGGAGGAATTTAAATGTGCCTTTTTGGACCGATTCTTCCGAATTGAGCTTAGGGAGGCGAAGGTCCAAGAATTTATCAACTTGAACCAAGGGACCATGAGTGTGAGGGAGTATGCCCCCAAATTCACCAAATTGTCAAAGCATGCCCCATTTATGGTCGCGGATCCGAGGGCTCGAATGAGCAAGTTTATTTCTAGCATCTCCGAGCTAGTCTCCAAGGAATGCAAGACGGCCATGTTAGTCAAGGAGATGGAGATTTCTCGCTTGATGATGTACGCTGAGCAAATTGAAGAGGAGAAGCTTCGTGAGAGGGCAAGGGAGTCCAAGAGGGCTCGAGTTGAAGGTGGGAGTTACTCTCACCAAAGGGGCAGCGATCACAAATTTCTAGGTGGCCAAAAGCAAAGTGGGCAAGGATCCACCAATACTCCTCCCCAGAAGGACAAAGGGGTGGCTCCCAGGCCCCAAAGTCCAAATTTCCCCAAGTGCGGGAGGCCTCAGTAAGGAGAATGTCTAACCAAGTCCAATGCTTGTTTCACTTGTGGGAAGCCCAACCTCCATGCTAAGGATTGTAGGAGCGGAGGCACAAGGCCCCAAGGCCAAAGGGGTCAAGTCCAAGGCGCCCAAAGGATCAACCGGTTCTATGCTCTTCATGGTCGCCGAGAGGTCGAAGAAGCTCCCAACGTGGTTACCGAAATGTTAAGAGTTTTTGATTATGATGCATATGCACTTTTAAAGCAGCACACCAAAGGATTTACACAAGGGAGAGATCGACACTTGCATGTAATCCATCACAGTAAAGAAGATCGAAGCGTGATTGACACAAAGAGGGAGAAAATTTCATGACAATTCACCGCTTGTGTTGGTAAATTGAAGAGAAAGATAAAGCAGGAGAGCTTCTGGATACACAATTGATGAGCTGCGATGAACCCATTCCAATTCAATTTGACTCAAGCAAATACGGAAGGAGATTATCTTCATAAGCATGGTCCAGAGGGGCAGTGGCGCACTAATATATCAGGAATCTCTGGATGACTCTCAAGCTTAACACTAAAGTTAAGAGTTGGTAGGGGAGACAAGGTACTCTTTTGGAAAGAGGACTAGAGTGGTCATGGAACTCTTCAATCCCTTTTCCCTGGACTGTTTTCAATAAGCTTGAATATTGGATGTAATATACAAGAAATGTTGTCCCCTCAAGGGTGGAAACTGACTTTCAGAAGACCTCTAAATGATTGGGAAATACCATGGGTAGCAAAACTTCTAAACCTAATAGGAAACTTCAGGGGTAGACTTTGTTGAGTAGTGATGACAAAATTAATTATTTTTTTAAGCAAACTCAAAAATTTGAAGGTATCATCAATTAATTTATCTCCTTTTCATATAACTTCAAAACTAAAAAGGATGATTTTAAAAGAATCAATGAATTCCTCAAACATTGAAAGAAGCTTAATTGAAATTCTGATAAAAATGCTAATGATACATCATAATCATCTTGAAATCTAATGGGTTTATTCAAATGTTCAAAATGAAAAAATATATTTAGATAAAGTTCTAAAATTGAAGAGAGTTAAAGTAATAGTAGTAAAAGAAGACGGGTGGAGTTGTGATAAAAATGGTGACATTGAAAGAGGAATTTCAATGAAGATGACAATGAATTTTTGAAGAGGAAAGACGAAAGAAAAAGAAAAATAATAAGAAAAAAAGGTTAAAATAATAAGAACAAGAAAACATATTTTATAACAAAATACTTATAAAAATAAAATTATATTATTACTTTAAGTTGTGCAACGCTCTTTAAGAGTGTGCATGCACTCTCTATGCCACGTAGACAAAAAAAATGATATAATAATAGCAGTTCAAAATTGTTAAGGGGGACAATAGGACACCTGCATAGTTAAGGTGTCTTTTTGAAAATCCATGTCTTTTATCTTCAAACATCAATAACAACAATCATTTAAGTACCTGTAAGATCATCAACCATATTTCCTGGATATATTTCTTTTAGAGGTGGTAAAATTGCAGGTACACATGTCTGCAAAAAAAGTAGGGTAACTAAAACCAGAAGGGAAACTGTTATTTACAAATAAGATGAGCGTAACTTTAATAGAACTGTAACAGTCTTTTAAAAGTGAACATGACCACAACATTGTAAAAATTAAGCCCAAATAAGTTGGTATTGATCATGGTTGAAAATTAGAGATCTTAAAACATCATCTACCTTTTCTTTTCTTTTTTTCCATGCCTTCCTTATTTCAACATTCGTGTACTTAAGAGCCGATTATTTGATGGGTTGACTCTTCTGAAATGTTTTCCCTGAAAATCACCCATCTCCAACAGGTATTTCCTCATTCCCTACTTCTCATTGGAAACACTTCTTTTCTATTATCTTCTTCCTGATAATAAATAACTCTTTCCTGATGCTTCCTTAATTTTTTACTTAATAAAAATGTAAAAGCTAAAAATGATTTTTTTAAAAAAAGCTCGTCTCTTTTGTCCTCTTTTCCTTCTATACTCTTGGAAAAAAAAGGATCTACATATCATTTATTTGCTTTAGATGAAATGCAAGTCTGTACTGTAAAATCCAGAGTTTATTGTCCTCTATAATAGGACACATGCCATTCAATATTTTGGGGATGCTAGACTAAAAACAGCCTTGCTAAAGCTAATGCAACAGAAAGTTACCTGAAAGTGGAAGACAACTAACAAGCTTAGAGAATACGAGTTCAAAGTTCCAGTCTTAGAATCATTGATATTATGTGCCTTGGCCCATTCTTTCACCTGCACAGAGAGGAGAAAATCATCAAACTGAGTGACATTATTCAAAGGTAGCCTAATTATCTCCGTCATGAAAATATACCAGTAAGACCACATCACGAAATCGTCCATCAATCATGTTGATCCAGTATAATATCTTGGACTTCATTTGGCCGCTCAAATTATTGATTGATATATCACAAGAAATGTTGTAATTGTCCTGAAACTTCAAAATTGGAACTCTTGCATTGGTAATAAATTGCAGCTTTCGGCATCCACCTGTAAGTAGTGCTAGCAATGAATGAGACCAACACACTCTTGAAATCATGAAACAAACAAGAGTGAAGATTTTCTATGGCTTTTATCCAATAATGCCAGCAGCACCATCTATTAAATGAAATTACAATCAAGAAGAAAGACAAAAAGAACTAGGTCGGGCTCAGACAATTATTAACACACTTGAATATAACAAATCATTTTGGAGTTTCTAGTCTGAGCAATTCTTAGGGTTTCAAATTCTCGACCCTTTGACTTAGGATTAGTCAGTTCTATTTCTCGATGGGGCGGGGAAGGGATATAACTCAGCGGTAGAGTGTCACCTCGACGTGGTGGAAGTCATCAATCCTATTCGAGAATCAAGCGTCGAAACATCTAGAAGGGTTCACTTATAGTTATTCAAGTACAGATACCTCCCGCCCCTAACCGACCCTTTCTAAAATACTAAATTTTTCCACAATCCCTTTTTCTTATGCTGTTGCTGCTGCTGCTTTGTTTTGATGGGTGCATCTCTAATATAATCCCTATCTTATATATAAGGTAACTGTTAGAATAGGAATAGGTACATACAATCCTATTTAGAATAGGAATAGAATAGTACATAGAATCCTACTTGAAAAAGGATTGTATTATAATCTCCTGGTGGGAAAAGGAGTCCAATATAGTATCTATTAATAGGGTCTCAATGTAATAATGTAGAGAGAACAATTCAATAGTATTCTTCTCCAATATTTCTCACATGGTATTAGGATTTCTATGGTCCTGGTAGAAAATCAAAGAGCTTCTGCTACCAACGGGCGACTATGACCCATATATGCTGCCCGTTTGGCCAATGGTTATGTTAACAAAAGTAGGGTCAATGATATATGTATGATTCTCATATTCAAGGGAAGAAAACTCAGTGCATCAACTTTTGGTGACTTTCAAGGGTTGCTTTGTGTCAACCCCACAAATGTCATTGTTTGTATAGCACCGTGCTCATTGTTTGTATAGCACCGTGCCATCATTCCGGTGACTACCTTTTTTATCTAATTTATGTAGCACCGCGTCATCTTTTTGGTGACTACTTTTTCATATTTATTATGTGTAGCACCGTACCATCTTTCTGGAGACTATTTTCTCATATTTGATTTGTGTAGCACCATGCATCTCTCTAGATTACTTCTCATATTCAATTTGTGTAGTACCGTGAATTTTTTGAACTACTTTCTCATATCTGAGTTGCATAGCACTATGTGTATATTTGGTGACTTAGATTTGATTTGCGTAGTTCCATGTGTCTTTTCAATGACTCATCAAATCTAATTTGCGTAGGTTCATGCCATCATTCTGACCCCACCCATATAATTTTACATTTTTGTAGGGTTGTGCTGTCATTCCAACTCTACCCATATAATTCTCTTTCTCAGTAGGGTCATGTCATCATTCCGACCCTATCCATATAATTTTATTTCTCAATTTATGACCACTTTCAGCCATCAAAGTAGCCTCCTCCAGTCCCCTTACAAAACTTTCGTTATTGGGTTAGCCATACACCTGTCTCTCTTATCGTAGGAGTTGAGAGCATTAAGAATGCAAACTCCGTGATCATCTCAAGGAAGAAATCTATATGGAGCAACCACCTAATATTGTTGCTCGGGGGGAGGTTGGTAGCCTTGAATATCATTTGGTAGCCTTGTATGTCATTTGCGTAAGTCACTCTGTGGTATGAATCAGTCTTCTGAGCTTGGTTTGGAAGTTCAACCCTATAATTCAAGAACTTATCACGTTGTGTTTTATCGACATTATGCATCAAATCCAGTATTCCATAAGAAGACTAAGCACACTAAAAATAATTGCCGATTTTGTCAAGTCAAGTGATCAACTTGCAGATATCTCACCAAGCTCTTTATCGATCCTCGTATTAATTATATTTGTAACAAGCTAGGTACATATGACGTGTATGCACTAGCTTGAGGGGGAGTGTTAGAATAGGAATACGTAAATACAATCCTATTTAGAATAGGAATAGGAATAGGGAATAGTAATAGGAATTCGTAAATACAATCCTACTTAGAGTAGGAATAAAATAGTACATAAAATCCTACTTGAAAAAGGATTGTATTATAATATCCTAGTTGGAAAAGGAATCTAATATAGTATCTAAAAATAGGGTCTCAATGTAATAATGTAGAGACAACAATTCAATAATATTCTTCTCCAATATTTCTCACAGTAACTTTAGTCACAAAATGCTAAATCTTTTCAGAATCCTACTACTAAGGCTGTTATGCTGAATTGATGAATATTCGAAAGTATTCCATGACATAATCATATCTCATGTTAAATTGTAAAAACAGTGAGGTACTTCGGACAAGATCCAGAACATAAGTTACCATGAGCTAACAAGGAAAACAGAGCCAGATGTGATCTCAAGTACTACAATGCATCTCTAACAATCATAAGAAGAAAAATGGATGATAGCTACTGATCTCCAATCCTGCATACTGACATAATGCTTATCTTGTTGTTAACAAGGTTGGGCCCTACTATAATAAAATAAGAGCATCTATATCCCCTTCAACCCCCAAGAAAATAATTCTATTTACAAAGTAACGCCTGGCAACTGGAAAAGATATTAAAACATCTGACAAAGCTACTTGATTTTCAGTCAGTATTCATTTTTGAGACGAGGGCCACAAATTGATATCCAGTTTCAGAAAGTATTGGGATTTTCCTTGAGGAGTTGCTAATTATCAAAAATTGATATCTGAATAGAAGACCTCAGAATCACTGGTTATCATTCTTTCAGCTCATTTTCAATGACATGGCAGAAGCTTTCCATTATTTAACAGTTCTAAGAACTTTCCTCTACACCAAAGACAACTCCTATTATCTTATATTTCAGGAATCCTTAAAAATATTACCAGGCTACCAAATGATTATGAGCATATATAGCTTTCATAGAAAAAATTTCAAGGTGTTTGACCGTAGATCCTTGTTACAAATGGAGAATTTTCATAATAAAGATGTTAGCAATAAAGAAATAATCTGTTTAAGCAAATCAAAAAGCATTAATCATGAGATCATACCTTTAGCTCGCAGAGCCTTTAGTACATCTCCTAGAAGACTTAGTTTATACTTCTTCCCAGCAGATGAGATATATGATCCATTGGGCAACTCTATGGAAATATCAAGATCTCCCCATCTTGTAAAAAGATTTGATACAAAAGATCCAAATGGCTCTACAGTTGCCCCTGGTCAAAGAGTAGAAGATGAGAATGGTAACCTTTCACTTGTTAATTGAAACAGTATCAAAAGCTTCACATTTAACATACCAAGATGACCTAAAGAAGGGTAATTGCAGAAGAACTCAGAGCTTCACTAAATTAGCATCTAATTTACAGGAAGAACTTCAGAAGACTACATAGAGTTGTTCATCCTATTAAAATTATCTTTTTACTTGAACTGCATCCTTGAAGTTCATTCCAATCCATCAAATTGAGCAATTAATGATGCAAAGATTCATAGATGGAGCAACCCATTTAGATAATATATCCGAATTCACTTCCTAGGAGTGAAAAGATTAAGAATGAGGCTATTCAAGATAAGGTGTATATCCGAATTCACTTCCTAGGAATGAAAAGATTAAGAATGAGGCTATTCAAGATAAGGTGGGAGTGGCCTCTGTGGCAAACAAGACGAGAGAAGCGAGACTAAGATGGTTTGAACATGTGCGGAGAAAGTGTGCCTACGCCCCAGTTAAGAGGTGCGAGAGGTTGAATCTAGGGGGCACATGGAAGGGTAAGCGTAGATCGGAAAGTGTTGGAAAGAGGTGATTAGACAAGACTTAGCGCAACTTTATATAACAGAGAACATGACTTTAGATGGAAAAGGAGTGGACGTCACGTATTATGGTAGAAGGCTGGTAGAAGTAAAAATTTTTTCTTCTCTTGTGATGGTTTTTAGGTTTTTCATAGGATTAGTCTTGCTATTATGGTTATGTGTTGCTGATCTTTGATTATTCTGTTACTTCTATTTTTAGTTGTTATTCTATTTTACTTCTTTTTCTTCTTTTACTTGGGGCAGAACACTTGAGTCGAGGGTCATTTGGAAACAGCCTCGCTATCTATATGAAGTAGTAGTAACGTCTACATACACTCTACCCTCTCCAGACCCTACTTTGTGGAATTAACTAGGTATGTTGTTGTTTATCCGAACTCACTTCCTCTTAGTTGAAAGGAATTCCTATAGATTCAACAAAGTAAGGATTCCTAATACAAATATAGGGAATAGCATAGTATCGTCCAATTCATAAGGATAGGAATAAATTGTTTTATGCTAAAAATGAGCAGTAGTCATAAAAGGTCGAAATATGGTCTAAGAAGAACCATTTCTAATTCCAAAATCTAAAAAGGTGTGGGGATGAGCTATTAAATTACAAGAAAAACCACCATCCATTGAATTTCAGTACATAGAAACACCTCTACATGCCAACCCACAAATTTGTACATCATATTTAATTGATTGGAAAATCAAGAAGCTCATCTCTACAAGTGACAGATAAGTACACTAACCACCAAAGTTCCACTGAATCGGTTAGTATAAAGAAACATGACCACTTTACATTACCTCTTAGGATTTCTATGCTTTCAACCACAACTCGAAGTTCCTGAATGAGTTGAAATCGCATAGACCAATCCTCCTCCAAGGGATTGATAGAGCGAAGTATATTTTGAAGAGTATGCTCCAACAAGCTGTAGCCATTCATTTTGAGCACCAGATACACTGATTCTAGCTTAAAGATGATATTTTAAACTCTCCATGAAAAAAATTGACTACCTGCAGAAAGAAGGGATAAGCACAAGGTTTAAAACATTTAGTATAACTACTAAAGAAAAGATGACACAGTTGAATATTGATAAGTATGGTGCCAGGTGAGTCTAACAGGAGAGAAGTTTAAATTCCTTTCATACTAAGTTGTTTTCGGTTGTTTTGTTGACAAGGGAACCTGCATCCTCTACCCTTCAAGTGCACGCAAGGGTAAGCCTGCTCCTTTACAATAACCCACAAACCACGCATGAGAGATAAACTGCACTAGCAACAACCATTTCAAACCTGAGCCCCCATTTGGGATCACTTGCCCAACCAACTCGGCGACTCTTGCAGGTTCCTTTCATACTAAGATTTGAATTATCTTTAAAACAACAATAACACCATAAAATAAAATTGAATTGCCAGCAGACACCACATATATTTTGCCTCATCAATCAAAGGACAAATGATCAAAGAAACACCAGCATCCCCGAATATCTTTGGTCACTTTCATTGTCAAATAGGCTTTTCCTTCATATACCTTCCTTACCTCGACCCAAATTACTGTTGTCTAAAAGTAAATAAATATTAATATCAATCCATTGGAACAAATCACAATCCAACAACAACAACATACCCAGTGAAATCCCACAACCGAGGTCTGGGGAGGGTAGAGTGTAAGCAGACCTTACCACTACCCTCATAGAGATAGAGAGGCTATTTTCGGGAGACCCTCTGCTCAAATATAACAATCTCAAAAGGAACAAATCACAATTTACTGATAGTAAACTTAGAGTAAGCAAACTCTAACATCACATCTTTGGATATAACACCCAGTTAGAGAAAAAAAAATCCAGTTAGAGATAAGTTGTTCATGAGCATCATGCATAGGCAAAAGGGAACGAGGAGGCAAAGCCCATCTGACTGGCATGAATCACTAAACCTGCATTCCAACATCTAAGTCATAAACTTCACACTTCTAAGTCCTAGAGTCATTGCATTTCCCTAACAAGTAATATCATCACACTGGATCGGCTGAACCCGCCCATCCACTTCAGAAAGACCAGAAAAAAACATGATGGCAGACCTTGTTTCAAGTTCATTGACATGGTCCACAGTTTCTACTAAGGAATAATATGTACAAAAGTTAACTTGGATGCAGAGAAAATGCAATTAACCAAAAGAAATAAATACACCAAATGCAGTTTTATACACAAATAGCTTATAGATCCCAAACATTGACCCCTAAGAGGAGCTTATGGGCTTACATTACACGATCATTATGAAACCGAGTTCAACCGACAAGCATTCATTTAGTTTATCTAACAACCACAATAAACAAGACTTTTTGTAGTATACATATTGCTCTTATCCATCAATCCAATACTGTATGTCTTACTAAAGAACTTATCTGATGAAAGAACCCACTACACGACTAAGAAAAGCGCACACGTTATTGATACATCATAACAAGTAACATAATTGCAAAAAGCAAACTTAAAAGGTAACAACAATAAGTAATGAGCATTTTAAAGCAGAAACCTCAGTAGGAGAACTGAAGTTCATGCTTGAACAAACAAACTCCCATAATCTATGAATCGATAAATTAAGTTTATGCTTCTACAAACCAACTCCAATAATCTATGAAACGATAATTTAAGTTCATATTCAAGTATAAAATTGACAACTTATTTCAAAATCCATAAATATGCAAATAGGATGAATTAATATATTAGCCTCTGCTGCTTCACTGGTATCAAATAAGTTTATCTTCATACTGAAGCTTTCTATTAGGTTACCAAACACCTAGGGTTTGGATCAAATGCTTTTAGACCCACCAACAATAAACACCCAATGAAATCCCATAAGTAGGGTTTCGTGAGGGTAAAGTGTACACAGACCTCACCACTGCCTCATGGAGGTTGAGAGGTTATTTCCGAAAGAACATCAACTCAAGTGCAACAAATCCAAGAACAAAGAAGAAGAAAACAGTAAAAAACATAGAAACTAACACGGTGAACCAATAAAATAGTGTGATAAACGAAACACAGTAAACAACTGATGATGCGAGATATCAAAAGTAAGAACTACAATAGTACCAGGTGTTCTTTGGTACAAAAATCCAAAGACTACATGAATAGGCTAATACAACGACTAATATGATGCTCTATACTACCACCCAGCCAAATACATGAAAAGGTTAGTAATACGACAACTCTTAACTACCTACTATCCATTTGCCCTTATCCGCGACCTCCATACCTTCCTATCTAAGGTCGAGTCCACAATAAGTTGAAGATGCCTCATATCCTGTCCAATTACCTCTCCCCAAGACCCCAATACTTCTTTAGCCTATTGCTACCTCTCATTGACCGCACTACATCCAGCCTCCTCATTGGATCATCCGCACATCGCCTCTTCACATGCCCAAACCATCTTAGTCTCCCCTTTCTCATCTTGGCCACCATGGATGCAACTCCTACTTTTTCCCAGATATTTTTCTTCTTATTTGATAACTAATAGTAAGAAAGTTAAGGAAGGTGTGGTTTGTTGAAATTCCCGACCCTCCAACTCTCCACCTAATTGTTGAACAGGGTTCTTGATATGAAGATGGCAAGGCGGCTGAAAAAGGCCACACTAGAAGAAAAAATATTCTGAACATTCAATTCTCTTCTTCCTGCCAGCATGTTTGAAGTCATGCCGACACAAACATGTTTTGTTTGTTTTACCTACTTAAATTTGAATCACTGACTCATGGATGGAGAAAGGGACAATATTTGATGCATGAAACACATTTCCAAGATCTATAATCAAGATTCAACCTTGACTTCCACATGAGATATCCAATTACATAGAGACCATATAAGATGACATATGGAAACCACATCGAATAAGAAAATCAACTACCTGAAATTAGTCAGTCTGGAAAGCTTCAACATTGATTTTTACATCATCAAGAAACTACTGATTGTACCTTCTATAGATACCCTACGCCTATTTCAGGCAAAGCTAAACCACTTTTTTAAAATGATGACTTGAAGAAATATCATGGACCAAGTAGGTTTAAAAAGCACAGCTAATATCTTGCCATTGAAGTCAATTATTCAACAAGCTAGTTTACGCATTAAGCTTTTAGTTTTTTGTATCCAAATCTTTCAATTTGGTCTGACAAGGCATTAAGATATAGAATACTCAACATGCACAAAAGTTGTACCCAAATAACTCCAGAAACCCATTTATGAGTAACTGCAAAGTTTAAAAAAAGCCGCAAAATATTTTATCCTACAAACTTGGTTGGAAATGTTAACCTTCGTATGATATTTAAGAAGAGTATTATTGAAAAACCATGAGTATGACATAGTAAAATCAACAGTAAAGACCTCATGCCTAGGCCCTAGGAGCAATCATTTACAGACATATAAGCAAGCAATCCGTTCAGAATCATAAAAGGGTCGAAGAGGAAGAAATGATACCACCAATAGCGAAACGAACTGAAACTTGGCCCTAATCAACAATTCTTTAAGCCAAAGAGAAAATCGGTCCACGAAGAGCGATTAAAGTTGAAAAAATTTGATTTCAAGATGCCGGCGACTATGTCTATGATATTTTCGTATGCCTATTAGGGGGAAAGGCGTATCTCTTTATTCCACTCCAGCCACAGAGATTAGAATTTGATTGAACAGTTTGAAGTTCTCACCATCCCCAACTCCATTTATCATCTCCTCTTATTTAACTTTTTGACAACACTCCTTGTATCACACTAATGTAGTGACACTAACAAGGCTTTGGTGCTAGTGTTACAAGTTTTTGCACTTGCAATAATTGTTTTTGCAAAAAATATATTCAACTTTTTGCTTGTGAACCACGTTTTTAATTAATTGGTTAAGCTTCTTGAATTGTAAACTTTGGAGTCTCTTGCAAAACCATTTGATAATTAAAATTTGTATAATTATTAGGTAGTAATTACACAATTTATTAATTATTATGTTATGTTTGTTTGTCAAAGTTATTTTTTGGGTAAACACAAGTGTAATAACAAGGTTATATTAAATTTTAAGAGTAAAGTTAATTATCTAAAATTAAAAACTTATATTAGACAAACAAGGACCTTTATAAATAATATTAAATTAAATATTTAAGATATATATTGTTATTTGAAAATATATTAATAATTAGTAAACATATGTTCTTAACAAATATTATAAAAAATTAATTTATATTTTTCAAATTAGTATATTTTAATTAAATTAATTATACAAACTAAAAAAATACATGATTCTACAAACACCATGAAATGTATATTTGAGAAAGATTAAATATCATAAATATAAAATTATTAAAATATTACACAACAAGATAATCTATCTAGTCTAACTAAATAGCTTACAATATAAAAATATTAAATCAACACTCCTAAAACAAATGAAAGTGAAAATATAAGAATTGTAATGCATCATATTCAAAAGATTTGTTCTTTCATACTAATTGCACATATTAAAATTATGGTATTCACTAATTTAAAAACAACAAAATTTTATAACAAAGCTAGTCAAAGGACTTTCCTATATAAATTTAGACTTATTTAAAATTTATAATTTAAAACGAACTATGATATTATTTAAGTTCTTAGTATATTAGATAAAAAAGATTAACTAAGATATCATAATAGAGAAATTGATCTATAAAAGAATAATAGAAATACTGTGAGGTTACATTGAATTTATTTGACCAATAAGATAAATAAATAAAGAATACATAAAAAAATAAAGAGAAAAGGCATAAATTCCACTTCAACTTGTTCCGAAAAGTCAGTTACACACTGAAACTATCATGACGATCTATTACACATCTTTACTATTTAAAATTGAATTTATTTAACCCTTTAAACTGATGTGGCAAAATAAAAAAAATAAAATACAAAAATATGTGCGTCAGATAATTTTTAAAGTACAAAAATTAAAATACCCATTACAACCTCCCACCCACCCATATACACATATCTTATCTTCTTCACACCTCACCCTTATTATCTTCTTCACACCTCACCCTTATTATCTTCTTCACATTCCATTAAGATAAAATAGACCAATAAAGAGAAGCAATCCAGAAATAATACCCTTAAATTTCCCAGCAAGAAGAATCAAAATAGTACTAAGTGAAATACTTGACCTAAGCTTTCTAAGTTTTGATTTATGTTTATTAACAAAGGTTTCTTCACCCACATAGGCAGGGTAAAAATTTGGAAATTTCTTAGCCGCCGAAGCTATGACAGACTTTATTGAGTGAACATGACGACTGATCGATTGAAAAGGAGAAGAAAATTATTTCCCTATTATCTCTATCTTTTATTAAACCTCCAAGAAGAACATAATAAAAGAAAATTTATATATCTCCAGACTTGAAAATATGTACAACTGGCAAGTCACAACAAATTTGCTCACCGTGAAAGCTCTGTTTTTATAGCCAATTAATGGAAGAAACTGAAACAAACTTCTTGTGGTATATTTTGGAATGGAGCAATACTATCACTCCACAAATCGGCTACGTGAGCATTGCCTAGCGGTCATTGTTGAAAGTTTCTTCTTTGCAATTTTAGTGAAGAAAATATAATTATCATAGAATTTTAATAATTAATTAGGGATTAATTAATATAAAATATAGTTAATAAAATAAAAACTAATTATTCAAGAAAAGAAACAAAAAGGATATAAAAATTATAACTCTTAAAGTGGAGTTGATGTGGCGTTGATATGGTAGCAACTGTAATACATCAAAAATTATTAAGAGTGGTGTTACACTTCTAAAGGGAATATTAAATTCACGTTTAAATAGTAAAGGTGTGTAATATGTCGTCATATTAGTTTAAGTATGTAACTGACTTTGTGAAACGGGGGGAAATATGTGTCTTTTCCCAAAACTAAATAATAATTAATGTAACAATGATATGAAAAGATGGAAAGAGAAAAAAATATTTAAAATATTTGATATAAAATTTGAGCATGTATTCATGAAAAAATTAAAATTAAAATAGAAATCTTATATAAGACAATTGAAATTAAAATTCAGAAGTAAGTTGTAAAAATAAATTAATTATTAATTGCACTTTATATTTTTTTAATAACAATATCAACATAGTCATTACTATCTCATGCATGGGGTTTGAGAAAGATAAGATATAGTAAAGACCTTATCTCTATCCATCTTTGCTTATCAGAAATTTTGTTTTTGATAAACTATATGCAACAACAAAAAATAAATTTTTAGTAAAGATTTTTTGTTTAGTTAAAAATAAAAAATAATTTTTCTTCTAAAATAATAAATATTAAAGTCAATAAAAGCTCTTTTGCATGTCCTCATGGAGTTTTGAAAAATCTAAACATCTCAGAGATAGATAGAAAAAAGCAAATATTAATTAAGATAATATAGAAGAAATTATTATTTTTAATTTTAAAATAATTCTTTAAATTATAGTATCCTTATTTTTTAATCATTTTATACTTTTAAACTTTTGTATCTAATCAAGATATTTGGAGTAAATGGAGAAGTTATTTGACGATTTTACATATAATTTTTTTTCTTTAATTATTTTTTAAAATTTTAGATATATTTTATTGCAAAATAAAATAAAAGTTGAATATTTATTGATTTAATATGATCTAACACGTTTAAATATATAAAATCACAATTATAATTATATTTTAACATTATATAATACCCGCGCATCACACGGGTACTATACTAGTTATTAGGTAGTAATTACACAACTTATTAATTATCATGACATGTTTATTTGTCAATGTAACATTGATAAAGTCCTAGTTATCTTCAATTATATTTTTATATTATACATTATTTCTCGATATAATTGATTTTTCAATAGTGTTTGAACTCTCTAACTTGAATGTTAAATTACTATTAGACCCCCAACTTAAAAATTAATTTAGTATATTTTTTTATATTTTATATTATATTTATTTAATTATATTATATTATATTAAAAACAGATGATTTTTCACATCGAAGGATAGTGACCTTTCGAAAGGTTGTGACTTTTTCTCAAGGAGTTGTGACTTTTTCGAAGAGTTGTGACTTTCTCGAAGAGTTATGACTTTTTCGAAGGGTTATCTTTTTTGAAGGATTGTGACTTTTTCGAAAGGTTGTGACTTTATATTATCTTAAAAGTATGAACTCCCTAAATTGAATATTAACTTACAATAATACCCCC